>CM068367.1:888371262-888971262 GCA_034769895.1 Magicicada septendecula
ACAGCTTCCAGACGAATAGGTCACGCCACTCCACGTCATGAAGAAGTATTATTTTAAAATTTGTGCGCGTACATTGACATAAAGTTAATATACAGACGTAACCTTAACACAACAAATACACTTCCGAGTGATATGTGCGGGATTACCGAATAATAAGTACGATAGTGTATAATCCCGATCGTACTCGCGTGTGTTGTGATTATAAACAGGGAGTACATTATTTTATTTGAATAACTTTAATTTTCAGAAATAATATTTTTGAAATAGACATTTTGATACTACGCGAGTCATTATTAGCGCAGTATCAAACTTATGATGAAATTATTATAATTTCAAGAAATGTTAATTTTTTATTCATTAAAATATTAATTAAATATTTTAATTAATTGTTATAACTATTAAAGTATGTTTAAAGTAACTATCACTCATATCAAGAGTGTACAGTTAGTCACTCTTTTGACTAAACTTGTTTTGATTATTCGATATTTTGAAATAAATAACGTTAACTTTCGTACAAAAGAATAAAGTAATTTTAATAGTAACATGTTAAAAGGTTACTAATATTATGTTCAAAAATATAAATTAAGAAATATTAACCAGTCAGAAATCATTTTCTGTAATAGCATTACCTGTGTTCGCTAACCTCAAATTGGTAGCGGTAACTTATTAATATAACTGTTGCATCTGTTCTCAAATAGTTTCCAAACTAAATAGAAATCATAACAAGAGTTTTTTTTTGTATTTTATTAATTTTTTCTCTTGAAAATAAATATCTATCAAATTCATTGTTGAAAATAAAACGGTATATTGAAACCGTACAAGCCACGAGTCTGACACTGGCTATAGAAAGTTATAAGGTGCGTGCGCATACAGACGTACGATAATTACTTACTTACCATACATATGGTATTAAATTTCATTGTTTTATATTTATTCGTTATTTTTGAACCATTGTTTAATTTTATTGATTCTATAAATATTACATCTTGATACTGATATCATGGATCCTCAAAGAACCTAACAACCTGATAATATATCAACGAGAAAACATAACCTTATAAATTCAAATTATTGTATTAGAGATAGGACTACCAACATTGAGCCTGGATAGAGTTTTATGTCAAAATTAATCGATTGTAATTATTATTTAAATTGTTATTAGTCTAAATGATTGTTAATTGTTTTTTCTTGAAATTTTCCATTTTAAAATTTGTTAATAAACCTACACTTCTTTACCAATGAACAAGAGTATCATTTCAAGTAGAAATTAAATTATTTCTTGTACATCAGTTCTACCAAAGGTGGCGGAAGAATTCAAATTAAGAGAAATTTAAAGTATTACATATGTGTACTAACTGTTATAAATAGATTTCGGATCGATATGCAAAAATTTGACCTGAAATATGCATGCAAATATGCACAAAAAAATCCCAAAATATGCACGAAAAATGGCGAAATATGCAAAAAATGAGTAAAAACAGTTGTAAAAAATTGAATCTTTTTTTATAATTTCATTCTTACAAACATGGTAGTGAGGAGGATAAAGTGAAAATGAGCCACTCTTTCATTGAATCAATTCACAATTTTATTTTTATAGTACAGATAAAGATAGATAAAAACTATACAAAGCTTATATTATGTAGTTGAAAAATATATATTAAAATGAAAGCACGAAACGTCCTCCAACTAATTGGAATTAAATAGAATAATCACAGTTTTTTCAAGGTTTTCAATCTTGAAATTTCGCCTTTTGTCACTTAAAACATTTTTCAATGAGGAAAAGGACCTTTCCACGTCACATGAGACTATGGGGAGGAATCGATAAGCTGCTATTTCTTGGGGGTCCGTCAGCTCACATTCTGGCACAACCTCTCCATTCAAAATCTTTGACACCGCCTGAGCAGTCTTCCATCCAGGATTTCTTTGTAGTACCGCATCCAGCTTCTTCCTCATGCGTTCCCCGATGGGCCCTTTCCAATCTTTACTTTTTGTAATCAAGTCATCGATCAGAGCCACAGAATTACACAAATCCATTCCTCTACTTTCCAGAGTGGTAATTAAATCAGGCAAATCACCAACATTGGATCGGACGTAAGCAAGATCTTGGGCCACAGAAGAGTTGTTCAGTGCAGCTTTTGCTTTCACAATGGCTTGGTTTCTGGTTTCATCAAAACTTTCAATCACTTCCTTCAACTTTTGGTGATGTTCAGCAAAATAATTAGCCGCAGAAATCCACGTACCCCATCTTGTGATTATTGGTTCAGGTGGTAGAGGAGTATCAGGGTATGCATTTTTGAAAGCCCTTACTCTGCTAGGTGCTTTAACAAATACCTTTTTTGCCGAAGATATTAATTTATTCAAATCAGGTAGACTATTCCTCAACTCTTCTGCAACACGATGGACGCCATGGGCCATGCACGTCAGGTAAATCATCTTGGGATAAAAAACTTTTAGGCTTTCTCCAGCCTTCATCATGTACGCTGCACTATCCGTAACAAAAGCCAATAATCGTTCTTCCCCATATTGCTGCGCATGAGACCCCCACAAAATATTAATCGCTTCACTCACTGTCCTGGCGATCGTGGAGTGATTTGTTTTTTCCAACTCTTTACATAAAATCAGGTGGCCACGTCCAGCTTCATCTGAACTGAGTTTCCCAACTATTACATGGGCTAGATATCGCCCACAGGGGTCAGTCGTTTCATCAATTGACATCCAGATGGGGGAATCACCTATCTCATTTTGTATTCTTTGCATCACCTTCTCGTACACTGGAGTAATGTAGTTTTTTCTGAGTGTCGATTCGTGAGGGATTTCTTTACCTGTGTACTTCTTCAAGAAGGCTCTAAAATGTTCATTCTCCAACTTATGAAGAGGAATATTGGATTTTAACATTGCCTCGCAGAGATCTTGGTACATCTCGTTCTTCTCCGAAGATTGGGACATTGACTCGAGCTTTGACGCGATGAAAGGCTGTTGAAGATTCTTCATTTTTTGCGCCTTTTCCACCTTTTGTTTGTGAGTCCTAGTTGATTTGTGTTGGTCGAACTGAAACTTTTTTTCAGCTTTGACCTGAAATCAAACAACAAGAAATTCTGTTAGTTTTTTCTGGTTTAATTTAGGTAATTAAAAATTATCTACCATAAATTCGAAAATGAATATTTAGGTATTTTTTTGATAATGGTAAACTCGTAGGTAGGCAAAGTAAGAGAAAATAAAGGCCGCCGATTTCAAGGGACAACGTTGTGATTTCAGTAGAAATAGGTTGGTACCCCCCCCCCAAAACTAAAAAAACTGTTAGGAAAATCTTATTTTTTTATACGCTTACTTCAAAATTTTTTGTTTAGCATCTTGCTAGGAAGATAGATCTTGGCTACGTACGAATTCTTGGTAATAGTTCCGAGTAACGCCCTTGTCTGGAAAAGGCACAAAACCTGCAAAAATCCAGGTTTTTTGTGGTTTTACATAAATTACAGGCCAAGAAATCAGGCCCACTGATTTCAATTTTTTTTGCGGATTATTCGCGTCCGCTCCTAGTCTTGGCCTGTAGTTTACGTAAAACCACAAAAAAAAACCGGTTTTTGCAGGTTTGTGCCTTTTCCAGACAAGGGCGTTACTCGGAACTATACCGAATTCTTTGTTCAAAAACCTATTTACGCGTATATACCAATTCTTTGGAAGTGATAGTAAAGGAAAACAAAAAGAGACATTTTTCCACAAAAATATTATTGAAGTTTAAGTGTTTGAAACAAAAAAGCAGCGAAAGGAATAGAAATTGAGTGTAGTGTTACATACCTATCTAAAATGAATTTTCTCCAAAATATCTTAAATAGGAACACTTACCTCTTTTCCACAAACTTGACAGAAGATTCTTTTCCCGTCAGTAATGAAGGCCGTGTCACTCCCTATCCACTTTTTGAACAATTTAAAAGACATTTTTCGCTTTCTGCCACTACTGAAGCACTAGTGAAACACCACAAACGCACACGCTGCACAAACGAACTGAACGCCGAGAGAAAGTAACAAGTGTACTTATTTAAAGACGATGGTGGTGAGAAGGAGAGGCGAGGGGTAAATCACAAATGAGCGGTCACTAACCTTCACTAAATACATAGCACAAAGTGGCCTTCACTTCCAATCGACCTCATTTTCATTGTGAAGAGTAAATGGTGAAAGGAATTATAGTACATTTTATATTTAATTCACTACATTTTTTTACTAAGTTTATTAAATACTAAACATTTGGTTGTAGATTAGTTTTGATTTCGATTACGACACTACCAGACATTTGTAATACATGGGACATTTTGTAAGACGAATCAAGCATCAGACACAACAGAAATAGACAATATAAAGATTTCACAGAGTTACAAAACGTTTAATACTGCCATTATTTTATAAACAATGACTTGGCATGTTGTGTCTGTTACGATGTTTCTCCAAAGTCGAGCCTAGACATCAACAATTGTTGTATATTTTGGAATGTGTAACACGTTGTGTACAGTTACTTATACTTACCTGACTCCTTGACTTGTCACTACCTAATTAGGGCTGAGCTGGAAGCGACAGTGAAAGCAATTTTTCTGTTCCTCTATCTTATCTATATCTACATTTTAGACTAAACAAGAAAAGGCCAGGCCAGTTACCCCAAATACGTTTTGCTTCTGAAAATCTTCCTTCCAAACGCACTGAGACTGAGCAATATTCTAGGAAAAAAAATGTGTAAAAATGTTTAAAAGTAGTGAAAAATCGTCCAAATATGCACAAAATATGCGAAAAAAACCCAAATATGCAAAATGGTCTTAAATATGCACAAATATGCAAAATGAAATCGGTTTTTTTGGTTGCAAATTGCTAAAAAAACAATCAAAACAGATTTCTATCAACATTAGGAGCTAAAAAAAGAGATATGCAAAATATGCGAAATCCGAACTCTAGTTATAAATATTCAAATTGAATATTTGTGCGTATTTTGAATGTATGTATTTCAGTAACAACCGTCACAGAACAGGCCTGAAACGGATACTTATGGTAAGTGAGGGAGCCATACAACAAAAAGTGCGCGAAACTCATTTAAATTGAAAGAGTGAAATCTTCATAAACACTTATACAATCACACTAATAACTCCTAATAGTTATAATTGGAGCAGTTTTTATAGAAACAACATAATAGCAGATACCGGAGCGTATCTGCAAGCACACTACAGTTACAACTATAAATACAAGACAGCACTATATTTACAACTACAATTATACTTGTTCTATAACAAGTTGGCGCCCAACGTCTGAGCACGAGTTAGGAAAATATACAATAACTAATAACCTAAATATACTAATTCGTGAGAAGACAGCAGGACCATTATCAGAAGATCAAGATGTATACAGACAGGTTGAAATCTAGATCAAAATCAAGGTCAACATCAAGAAAAAGGATGGCGCAAGCAGAGAAAGAAACCAGAAAAGAAGAGAAGGAAGCTATGTCAACAGAAGATGTGGAGGAGATGGTAGTGGAAGTAAAAGACAAACAAATTGAACCGGCGGAGGGGGTTCAACAGCCAGAAGAGGAGCCAGAAATAGCACAACCAGAGATTCTACTGGAGACAACACCACAAGAAATTATACAAGAGGATAGCCAACCCGAGAAACCTACGACAATAATGGATGCCCAATTATTAACAATACTAAGAGCTATCGAAGAAAGCAACCAATCCACCAGGGAGTTAGGCAAGAAGATGGAGTCACTTAAAGAGGACGTAAACAAGAGAATAGAAGAAGGCCTGAAGGCATCCAACAAGGAGACCAATAAATCTATAGAGTCACTTAAGGAGGACTTAAACAAGAAAATGGACGAAAATAGCCAATCCACAAAAGAGGATTTAAGCAAGAAAATAGAGGAAGGCCAGAGAGAGAACCAAAAACATACGGAATTATTAAAGGAAGAGTTCAATAACCAGATACAGGAGACGAACAGGAGGATGGAAGATGGACAAAAGAAAACTGAGGAATTACTGGAGAAGAAAATGGCCACCATGAAAGAGGAGTTATCGACAGAATTGGGAGTCAGAATGGATCAGGCCAATCAGAAAATGGATGAAATCACGGCTAAATTCAATAGAGACATCGAAACAATACAATCTGACCATGAAGGGATGTGGCAACAAATAAGTATCCACAGTAACAAGATGAAGGAAGCCACCAAGAATACAGAAGAAATGGTAGAAAAAAGACTGAAGGAAAATGTCAATGAAATCGAGAAGCGCATGGCAATCCTATCAACTGAAGTTAATATCGAGATGGAGGAAGTACGGAAGGAGGGAGAAGGTACCAGCCTGAGACTAATACAAACAGAGTTGGACATCAATCAACGCATCAACGAAATGGATAGAACGCACGGTACACAAATTAATGTGATAACACAAGAAC
Organism: Magicicada septendecula; assembly: GCA_034769895.1. NCBI lineage: Eukaryota > Metazoa > Arthropoda > Insecta > Hemiptera > Cicadidae > Magicicada > Magicicada septendecula. Next base: position 888,377,686 of record CM068367.1, read on the forward strand.
AAACCAACATGAAAATAGCACAGTCAACACTAACAGACAAGTGTGAAGAAGTATCTGGAAGAGTGGATGCAATTAAGCAGCAGGTACACGATGACAGAACCCTACTAACCGAGCGTCAGCGAAGAGAGCTAGATGACCTCCGCGACGAGATGCATCGTATACAAACGATACCGAATCTACTATCTGGATTGACTCATCTAGACAACCGAGACCAGATTGAATTCAGAACGTATTATAAAAACCCGCTGGAATTTTTAGAACGGATGGAAGAAATCCTACGAAAAAAACAGAGAAAATAGATGGACTACCATTAAGGGAATGTTAGACGAAGCTTTCAAAAGCACGTTCGACAATTGGTGGACGGCAACCCGTAACGAAGTGGGGAATTATGATAACTTCAAAGTGGCATTTAAACAGAAATATTGGTCAGAAGCCACCCAGAACATCGTCAGGGACGACATCACGAACGGGAGATTCGATATACATGGAAGGCAATCAATGACAACGTATTTCTTGGGAAAGATTTGCCTAGCCAGGAATCTTGAACCCGCCATTCCAGAAGAATGCCTAGTGACGAAATTAGCCTACCACTTCAATCAAGGCATATCACAAGGGAGGCTAAACGCACAAATAAAGACAGTCCAAGGGATGTGCGAACTGTTGGAGAACCATGAAAGAGAACGCTACTACCAACGCAGTCGTCAAGGACCAAACCAGACGTATGATCGAAGCGGACCTGGGAATAATAACCCCAACATATCCAACGAAAGGAATAGCCCAGGAAGAAACCACAATTACCCACCAAGATACCAAAATCACCCTGTACCACGTCAAGACGGAGGTGGCAGCAACGTCAACAATAGAGGGAATAATAATACTAATCAGCATTCAGGTGGATATCAGCGAGAGCCAGCCTACCAAAGAGGTAACAATTATTACCGGCCGTACCAGAATCAAGCTCCCAATCATCACCCAAGACAAAGTAATGGCAACCAACATAATAATCACTTTCGCAGAGTGCATTATGCTCAAGCCAGTCGAGGGGGAAATCGTCGAAACTACTACCAAGGAAGGAGGAGTTTCCCTAATCAGAATAGTCAATCCAGCAACAGCGATAGAGAGGAGCGGGAATCTGGATACCGATCTAACGGAAGCGACAGTAATGGAAGTCAAGGAACGACAACGCAAAATACAACAGTCTACAATAATGGACATGGAAATGGGAATCAAGAACCCATAGCTTCGACATCGCAAGACAGGCACGGGAATAGTGACCTGCCTTTAAACGCCAACCGGCAGTGAAAAACCAAGTAGTACCCTCACTGAACCGGACTATTGGGTCTAGAGTTTTGGCAAACCAACAAAATCTTCGCAAAACATACACCAATAATTATTTGAAAAATATTAGAAGAAAATTAATGGAAGAAAAAGAGAATACTATCAGCGATACAAGTAATAGTGAAATTGCCTACATAGCGGTAAAGGTCAACAATATAAAAGCAACGGCAATGATAGATACTGGAGCAAATGTGTCATTGATTGATAAAGTGGAGTTAGATAGAATTCAATCTGAAAATAAAGTGACAATACCCACTTTACCTATTAACAACATTGTACTCATTGGAGCTACCGGACGTCAAAACAAGACGATTAGACAACAAGTGCAGCTTGAAGTATCCAGCAATGGCAACACGATACAGATGATATTCCTCGTAGCCAGTGGGTTACCATTTACCCTGCTCATTGGGTGTGATATACTCAGGAAATACACTGCGATAATTAACATGGACACAAATACAGTAAGAATGAAGACAGGAGAGGTTGAGTGGACAGCCAAGCTAACAGAATATCAAAAGGCACCCGCAGAACATGTAATCTATTACATTAGGGAAGGCCACCAACATCAGGAAGGCGCCATCAACAAGCAGCTTCACAATAACCCAGAGGAAGATTTATGGTTGACCAAGATTAATGAGATACGAGAATTCAAGACCAACCAAAATAACCAAGAGCTGACATGGGAACAAAAGGACCATCTGATAAACATATATTGCCAGTATCGTCACATATTTTCCGATACACCCGGAAAAATTAAAAATTTCCAATGCGAGTTAAGATTCAAAGATCAAACCGAATTTAAACGAAAATCTTATCCTATCGCCTTTTCGCTGAAGGAAGCAGTAAGGGAAGAAATCCAGCGTTTGATAGCAAATGACATTATCGAAGTAAGCAATTCACCATATACCAACCCTATTGTCGCCGTACCGAAGAAAAATGGCGCGGTACGAATTTGTTTAGATGCTAGGGAATTAAACAAAACCATAATTAACGACAGGACATCACCTGGAGAAATTGATGAGATCTTAAAGAAGTTTTATGGTTCAAAATTCTACAGTATATGGGATACGGTATGCGGATATTGGCAAGTTGAACTGCATCCGAATAGTAGGAAGTATACTGCCTTTATTTTCGAAGGTAGAAATTACCATTTCAAAAGACTACCGTTTGGCTTAGTAAATTCGGTAGCGATATTCGTCAAGTGTATGGACGAGATACTGGGCCACAATACACTGCAATTTACAACAGTCTATGTTGACGATCTCTTAATCGCCTCCAACAATTGGGAGGAACACTGTGAAAGGGTGGCACAGGTCTTACAGAAACTAGAAGATAATCACATTACATTGAAGCTAGATAAGTCTCAATTAATAGCAAAAGAAGTCCAATTTTTGGGGTTTAACCTATCTGAACATGGAATTACACCGTCCCAGGAAAAGATGGAGGCAATACAGCGTTTCCCCGTCCCACAGAATAAGAAACAACTGCAATCGTTCCTCGGGATCTGCAACTACTATCGTAAGTTTCAAGTGAATTACTCCGAATTAACAGCTCGATTTTCAAAACAGCTTTCATCAAAAGAAAAGTGGAAATGGGAATCAGAACAAGAAACTACATTTAAGTTAATCAAAGAAAAGTTCCTAGAAACCGTAATGTTACATCACCCTAACTTTGAAAAACAATTTTTCATGAACTGCGACGCCAGCGATTTGAGTCTCGGATCCGTGCTATATCAAGAAGACCAAGACGGGAACCATGAAGTAATCAGTTTTGCAAGTCGCACATTGAACAAGTGTGAACGCAACTATCACACCACAGAAAAAGAATTGTTAAGTATCGTATTCGCTTGCGAAAAGTTTAGAACCTTTATCTTGGGATATAAAGTGACAGTAAGAACGGATCATAAATCCATTTCATTCCTCAAGAACTGTAAATTGAAACATGGGAGATTGTCCAGATGGACTCTCACACTCCAAGAGTATAATATACAGTGGGAGTACATACCGGGAAAAAGTAACACAGCTGCAGACGTGTTATCCCGGATTAACATCGACGCCCAAACGTTTCAAGGAGAGAGAGTAACCATCGCGAAGGTCTACCACTTGCTAAAAAATAAATCTGAACTTACTAAAATACTGTCAGATATAGCTATACAGCAACAACAAGATCCTAAAATACTGATAATTATTAAAAAACTAGCAGATAACGATGCCAACATTAAACAATATTTCTGTATTCATAACCAGCTAGTGTTCACCAAAAGCAATAAAAATGGTGAAGACTGGAAAATAGTTGTCCCAAAGGTTCTAGAGAGAGATTTGACCATCGACTATCACATACGATATGGTCATATGGGAGCAGTGAAGGTGGTAAAAGCACTGCAAGAACATGCGTATTTCACTGATATGAATAGGAAGGTAAGAAAATATATACAGAATTGCCATATTTGCCAGCTAGTCAAATGCAGTAACGAAAAGAGAGAAGGAGTGATGATACCGATAACATCCGTGACAAAATTAGAAAAAATCTTCCTGGACATTTGTGGGCCGTTTCCACGGAGTGGTGGAAGACATCAGTATAAATATATCATTATTATCTTTGACCACTATACAAAATATACGAAGCTGTATCCACTTAATCGAGCCACAACAAGCAAGATACTAGGAGTAGTTATAGACAAATACATACCCGAAGTGGGCCGACCAGCATCAATAGTTACAGATCACGGAACGCAGTTTCGAGGACGGAAATGGCGGGAAACACTGCTCCATCTGGGCATCAAAACGTATAAGACATCGGTGTACCACCCCAACAGCAACCCTGCTGAGAGAGTGTTGAGAGAAGTAGGAAGGATTTTAAGAACCTACTGTCACAGCCAGCAGAGGAAGTGGGAGGAGTATTTGTCCCCAGCTGAAGACTTCTTAAACCTCGCATACCATCAGTCAACTGAGGAAACACCATACATGGCAATGCATGAAAAAAGACCACCCCGAGAGATCACAGAAATAATTAACTTTCCAATAAGTGCAGAGATCAAGTTTGACCAAACCAAGTTCTATAATAATGCTGTTGAAAGAGCCCAGAAACTGAGAATTAAATACAAAAAATTGCAGCCCAAAATTATAAAATACAAAGTGGGAGACCAAGTATTAATCAAAAATCGAGAACTCCCAAGCACTATCGAGGGCATTGCAAAGAAATTACTACTATTATATACCGGACCATATACTGTAACAAAAGACAATCTAAACAACACCTATGAATTGCAAAACCCTATTACAAAAAAGATAAAGGGCACGTATAATCAGACTTCGATGAAAAAATATGTTGACAATTGAAATATGAAATTACAAGTGAAAAGTGGGCGATAAGGATTATTTTATTATTGATACTATGTAAGGGATGAAAATGTTTATTGTGTAAAATGAGAAGATAATTATGAGAATAACTGTTGACTATATCAAGATGAAAAATGGAATGTGGCCATGAAAATTATTGTTATTTATAAAATGAAAAGTAAAAATATGCTTATAAAAATAAATGTTGACTGAAGAAAAAGGGTGAATTATTATTATGAAGATTATTATATGTTTGTATTAAATGAAAAATAACTATGTAATTATGTATTAAACATTGAATGTATATTGTCATTTTATAATGTGGGAAAAAATGATCCCAGAGAATTTATGTAAAGGAATCAGAACATTGTATTCATTAATGATAACGTACTACTATATAAAAGGATGTCAATACGAGGCCGACACACTACATCTTTGGCACAAATTATTTCCAAGAGCCTAGTCAACCAGTAGAACAACAACATCTCACCCGTACTACTATAAGAAAGGATGTCAATACGAGAAAGACACACAACATCTTTGGCACAAACTAATTCCAAGAGCCACGTCAACCAGTAGAACAACAACATCTCACCCGTACTACTATATAAAAAGGATGTCGATACGAGACAGACACCTTACATCCCAGGCATATATGAAGCAAACTCATTATTTCCAAGAGCCTAGTCAACCAGTAGAACAACAACATCTCACCCGTACTACTATAAGAGAAAAAGAAGAGTTGGAAGAATAAACCAAATGAACATTATTACTGTAGAGAAATGACTACACACGACAAATTTATATTTGAATAAAGAAAAGCCAGCACTACATGAAGTACTAATACCAAAGAAAACCTGGAAAAGGAAAGAAAAAATAAATGTACTAATACATAGTATCTAGAAGAATGAATTTGGAACGAAGATTATGACGAAATAACGTTCAAGGTAACACAGAATGAAGAGATTAATTTATGATGAAGAAGAATAAAAAAGAATATACTAACGAAGAAAATCATGAGAGTATACCAGTGAGGAAATGTAAAACAAAATATCCCGATGATATGTGAAGAATTAGTTAAGTTGAATCAAGAAAAGAGAGAATCACAATGTACAAACCGCAGATGCGAGAATTAATCCCAAGAATATTTATTATTTGTCGGAAAAACGACCACTATTATTATTGTTATTAATGATTTGAGATGAATTGACTGAAGAGTAATGCCAGCAATCATTATTATTAAAGGAGATGATTTGCCTCCATATTTATTGAAATTAGTATGGCCAGTAGAGTCGAATAGCCAAAGTGAGCCGCTCTAAACTGCCCCAGCTAAATGTATGTTAGGGAACTAAATAAACGAGGGAAGTAATTACATAGAGAAGAAATAAATATGATTCAAAGAGCAGAAAGTGAAAGGATATATGGAAAAAACATGTAAATCAATATGGAATGTACAATAATTGATAAATTCTTCATAGAAAAATATAGTATAATCATAACTCAGAATTAATCAATTCTTAAAGGAAGGCATATGTAACATAACCAAATATGGCAGTTACATAAAATGAGCCTAAAGGACGGCAAGTAAGATAAAAAATGTGAATGTAAATCTAGATAAGTAAATCCATGTATATAAAGTGTGTATCTACAAATGTGTTAATATGAAAATCCAACTATGAATAAGATGATATCAATCTAGTGACATCAACTACGAAAAATAAGAAAGAAAATGAAGTGAGCCAAAACCAAATACCAATAATAGACCCAATAGGATCCAAAAGTGAGGGGAAACGACGAAATAAAATTTAACAAAATCCGAAAGTGAGGGAAAACGACGAAATAAAATTTAACAAAATCCAAAAGTGAGGGGAAACGACGAAACAAGATTTAACAAACTCCGAAAGTGAGGGGAAACGACTAAAGAATAATGACTACAATGAAAATAACAAGAAAGAAGAAAGAAGAAGGACAAGAAAGCTGATTCAGAAGAGAGAAGAAGATGAATAAATCATACCAGAAATCAACATAAACCACGTGCACCAAAGGCTAATTAAGTGACAAGTGAAATAATGATTATCAAATGTGAGAATGAAAAACAGTGATTAGCATTTAAGGAAACACAAACAATAACAGTGCGTACTTAATAGATGTGAAACATGTGAATAACCAACTATTTCTACTGATAAAACCACACAAACAATTATAGTGAGGAAATTTATAAGTATAGGAAAATATGTTAATTCCATGATGAAAACAACAAAATATTAAATAAGTCAAATAGACACGAACAGTGAGTGTGACGCGTTTGATAAAGTTGTGATTAACACAGATAATCATAAGTCCACCAAAATGAAACAAAATAGAACAATATAACTATGTTTTATTTTTGGTAAAGAACTGACAACAATATAAAAAACCATTGTATCAAACAAAAGGAATTGAATTGAATTCAACCCATGACTAGAAAAGCATCATAAATAATACAATAAGATATGTATTAATGTTTAAGAAGGAATGTGTAAACATGTGTCACAAAATAAGTAAAATATTATTGTGAAAGACCATACTGATACCATGTAGATAGTAGAGACATACTGCATTAAAACAGATGGAACATTGTTACATAACCCATAGAGAAAGTACCTGTTAAACAGAAAACCAAAAATATCAATGAAAATAAATGATTATCAACAGTGATATCAATTAAGGAATTGTTACAAATAACAATACATCCTAATAGACAATAAATTAAAAAGCAACTATGTAAATAAAACCAATCAAATGCAATGGCAGACAGCTATAGCAAAGATGCAACAAATATGCCAATTCAAATAGGCAAAGTGCAATATCAAAACCAATACTACAGTGAATGACCATATTACCAGTAGTAAGACTAATATCTGGTAATGGTTTGAGAACAGATCTTTAACATAATAACAACAGTATTATAAACAAAATAATGTAAACTAACTAACCATGTACAAACAATCAGATGTAAGATGGACCACTGTATGGCCCATTAGTTAAGGAAAAAGTGTATTAAAACTTAAACACAGGTTGTTCACAATATTACCAGCAGTTAGAGGGAAAATCAGTACAACTTTGAGAACAGATTAGAACTATAAAAACAGTCAGTATATATGCAAATAATTAGAAACCAACTGACCATAATGACAAAAATCACAAATAAACCAACCATGTTAAGTGAGTTACTTATGTAAAATATGACATATAAATTTATCTAAGAGTAAATGAGAACATTACCAAAAGTAGGAGTAATGTCTAATACAAATGTAGAAACACAAACATAATGTAACAATAACAGTTTAAGTATTTTTTTATGAAAAATAAATGACCATTATGTTGAGACACCATAGGAACAAGCCCATTATTAGAGAATTGAAGGGTACTAAACTAGCTAGAAGCTGACCCATATATGTAATACATTAAGTACAATGTATGTACACTAATGACATTTCATACTTAATATAATTCACTAAGAAAAAGACTAAAATTATATTGATAATTGTATGAGAAAGGTAGAAGAGGAAGGAGACAGTATGTGTATTATGTTTAATACAATCATGTGAGTATATTTAAATGTGAAATCATGTAAATAATCGTTTTAGTATTATTAAATTATAAGATTACTTGTATTAGATAAGGGAAATTCATTGTAAATACTTTTATATGAAAACCAAGATGGACGCCTAATGACGCTAAAATAAGCTATTGTTAAAGAAATAATTATTTCCAAATAACCAATTAAACCAAGTGAGAAATGGACTCCAAGTGTTTATTTAGAAAGTGTTTTTAGTGAAAATAATTAAATCTGGTGTCAAAAACTTATAAAAATAAGAAACACCAAAATAATTAATAAAAACATTATTTTAAGAGAAGCAATGCAAATAAAATAGTATTGTTTAGACTTGAATTAAAGAGGAAAATGTCTATAATTCAATGACATAACTCATGTAACGATAGGACGTTTGATAAGGAAGTTATTGTAATTATTAACTTTTCAAGTATTTTTTACACTAGTGCTTACGTCATATAACCCAGGACCCAAAGTAAAAATTTGGTAAAACACCAAATATTTTTTATAAAACATGGGCCTTTGGGGTGAAGATTATAGTGATGACAGCCAATCAAATCAACGCATTTTGTCAGAAACGAGAGAGACGCTTTGGCAATTTGTAACAGTCTAAGAACAGCTTCCAGACGAATAGGTCACGCCACTCCACGTCATGAAGAAGTATTATTTTAAAATTTGTGCGCGTACATTGACATAAAGTTAATATACAGACGTAACCTTAACACAACAAATACACTTCCGAGTGATATGTGCGGGATTACCGAATAATAAGTACGATAGTGTATAATCCCGATCGTACTCGCGTGTGTTGTGATTATAAACAGGGAGTACATTATTTTATTTGAATAACTTTAATTTTCAGAAATAATATTTTTGAAATAGACATTTTGATACTACGCGAGTCATTATTAGCGCAGTATCAAACTTATGATGAAATTATTATAATTTCAAGAAATGTTAATTTTTTATTCATTAAAATATTAATTAAATATTTTAATTAATTGTTATAACTATTAAAGTATGTTTAAAGTAACTATCACTCATATCAAGAGTGTACAGTTAGTCACTCTTTTGACTAAACTTGTTTTGATTATTCGATATTTTGAAATAAATAACGTTAACTTTCGTACAAAAGAATAAAGTAATTTTAATAGTAACATGTTAAAAGGTTACTAATATTATGTTCAAAAATATAAATTAAGAAATATTAACCAGTCAGAAATCATTTTCTGTAATAGCATTACCTGTGTTCGCTAACCTCAAATTGGTAGCGGTAACGTATTAATATAACTGTTGCATCTGTTCTCAAATAGTTTCCAAACTAAATAGAAATCATAACAAGAGTTTTTTTTGTATTTTATTAATTTTTTCTCTTGAAAATAAATATCTATCAAATTCATTGTTGAAAATAAAACGGTATATTGAAACCGTACAAGCCACGAGTCTGACACTGGCTATAGAAAGTTATAAGGTGCGTGCGCATACAGACGTACGATAATTACTTACGTACCATACATATGGTATTAAATTTCATTGTTTTATATTTATTCGTTATTTTTGAACCATTGTTTAATTTTATTGATTCTATAAATATTACATCTTGATACTGATATCATGGATCCTCAAAGAACCTAACAACCTGATAATATATTAACGAGAAAACATAACCTTATAAATTCAAATTATTGTATTAGAGATAGGACTACCAACATTGAGCCTGGATAGAGTTTTATGTCAAAATTAATCGATTGTAATTATTATTTAAAGGGTTATTAGTCTAAATGATTGTTAATTGTTTTTTCTTGAAATTTTCCATTTTAAAATTTGTTAATAAACCTACACTTCTTTACCAATGAACAAGAGTATCATTTCAAGTAGAAATTAAATTATTTCTTGTACATCAGTTCTACCAAAGGTGGCGGAAGAATTCAAATTAAGAGAAATTTAAAGTATTACATATGTGTACTAACTGTTATAAATATTCAAATTGAATATTTGTGCGTATTTTGAATGTATGTATTTCAGTAACAACCGTCACAGAACAGGCCTGAAACGGATACTTGTGGTAAGTGAGGGAGGCATACAACAAAAAGTGCGCGAAACTCATTTAAATTGAAAGAGTGAAATCTTCATAAACACTTATACAATCACACTAATAACTCCTAATAGTTATAATTGGAGCAGTTTTTATAGAAACAACATAATAGCAGATACCGGAGCGTATCTGCAAGCACACTACAGTTACAACTATAAATACAAGACAGCACTATATTTACAACTACAATTATACTTGTTCTATAACAAGTTGGCGCCCAACGTCTGAGCACGAGTTAGGAAAATATACAATAACTAATAACCTAAATATACTAATTCGTGAGAAGACAGCAGGACCATTATCAGAAGATCAAGATGTATACAGACAGGTTGAAATCTAGATCAAAATCAAGGTCAACATCAAGGACGATATACCGTTATCTGGAAGTGCGTCTGTGGCTGAGGATGGTAGCATTCATTCCACCGAAGTTATGGAATCAAATGACTCTGACGAGGATGTCATCCAGTTTGTTACCGATGAACTATGCATAGACATAGTTGAACATACGTTAATACCAAGTTCTCCGAATAATGACACCGACGAAGCAGAATTGTTAAAAACAGAGGACTTGGCCCCGTCTGCAAGTGACAACGATGTTCCTCAAGATGCCTTAAAATATCTGGCCGGGTACATCGCATTCAAGTGCCGCTTCATTGATGAAAGTCTAGGTGTGAGAGGCGAAACATTGTGTCTTTCCGGGGAACATAGTCATGACTGGATATCGATTACCGGTATATCAAAGGGGGGGCTTACCCATCCGTCAGACGAGTGGTTACAAAAACTGATTCAGTTTGAGATAGTTTTTACTTCTTTCCACGGACGTACAGTATCAAAACAAGTGAAAGTTATCTCTTATTTGGTCTCCTTACTCAAATCTAAATTTCCAGAGGTGGACGAGAAAGTCATTTGTCTGTACGTCAGGACAAGAACATTCATCAGAATCCGCTGTCTGAACAAACAGCTCAAACTCAAGTCACTTGAAAAGTATGCAGCAACAAAGAGTCGGCTCTGGGTAGCTTCGTCTTCAAAAATTTAAGTCACCTATGAAGGTATGTATCAACTAAATAACCATTTTCATTTCGTTGATAAAAGTATTTATGTTTACAACTAAACGTACTAGCTTCAGTTTTTAACGTTATAACAATGAAAATGTAGATAAAGAAAATGATATGATATTGATTATAATTATAATAATTGGAAGTTTGTTTCAAATATATTATACTACATAGAAATGTTTATACACGCACTCATGCAGGCACGCGTGTGCACGTAAGCGCACCCACCCACGCAGGCATATTATATATATATATATATATATATATATATATATATTGTAACGTCCTGCTTTTGTGAGGTGCTTTACCACTTACGAGTGTATTGCAAGTTATATCGAGCTTCGTTAATTCCGCCCCACAGTTGTACGCCAATTCTGTAACGTACGGTTTAATGTGAGGGATGCACTTGCGAAAGTGTTATTATATGCCTCACGCAGTATGCGTCACTTTTGAATTATACTAACTGACGTTTTAAAAGGTATAAATAAAGGATTTTGTTTATCTTGTTTTACTCAATCTAAAAGAAATCGAGAGTGTGTGATTTGGGGTCAAGGAGGTAATCTGTTCAGCCTTATGCAGAAGAGAGAGTAAGTATCATTATTGCCCCTCAGTTGTGACGATTTCTTCTGTATGTTGTGCTGAAATTTTCATTAACTACCCACTACAATAAATTATAACACGTTATAATTCAATATTAATTTTCAATAATATTGCTTTATTGATTATTGACTTTTGTCTCCTGCTACCAAAATATAGGTATCACAATTAATCTTATTTGAAAAAAAAAACATCATCTCGACTTTACCGAGTAAACATAGATCTGTCTAAGGAACAAAACATATATGTTGTTATTTACCCAATATTACGCTATAATAAAAAACATCAGTTATTACATAATTCTTAGTAATTCCCCAGGGTTCAGGGTGAATTCTTTGTGTTATGAGAGTGTCAGAAATGGATAATTGCTACGCTTTACAAATATCAAAAAATTAATAAATAATTTTGTTTATTTTTCAAATATTACGTAGTTTCCGGAATTGCCGTAAGAGAGCAGCATGTATTTGTTTACTTTGAAAGAAACATATGATAAAATGAATATTTTTTGTTCTATTTCACTGTTGAAAAACGAGTTTTATTCTGGACTTATTACGAAAAAATGTTTATATTACCTCGCTCCGTGTTGTCCTTACTGGATTGAAGTTTTATTCTGTGATGAGGTACGTCTTGCGTTATTATTTCATTTTCGTTGGGAGTATTTTCTAATTGTCTACTGGAAGTAGGCCGAACTATATTGGATCCTCAGAATGTTTTCATCCACTGGTTTTTAATGTATATCACCATTTAATTTGGATTCCTCAGGTATAATTAGTTAGTATTCACTTTGTTTATTACTCTTGCGTGAATTTCGCCTCCTCCAACGTCCAAAAAAGGTTATTTTTTATAATTTTTGTCGCATCGTTTCTTCAACTCTCCGGTTTAGTTCAAAATTTTTATATCTTATTAACAATACTTGTTATTTTTCATCACTCTTAGTAACACATAGTATTTTTATTATGTAGGCAGTTTGTGATTATTATAAATTTATATTTTATTTATGGAAAAATAATTCCCTTCCATTCCGGTTTCTTTACTAATTTAATTTACATAATATGTTTTGGTTAATTTTTTTATGACATTGTATATAAATATTTTATCATTTTATTATCATTAAATAAATTTATATATTATTTATTTAGTCTCGAATAGTGTTCATACCCGGTACTACTTCCTGTTGCCACTTCCTTCATAGGATTATTTTAATTTTATATTATCTTTGGTAGTTAAAATTTTTATGTCTTTTAAAATTAACCCTGGGTTTTCTTACAATCTAACACAATTATTTGAAACAATTTAATATTAACTTGGGTATAACAAATTGTGGTTCATACAATATAAATTACAATAAATAAATAAAATTACAAAAATCAATCAGTATTATTACATCCTACTTCCATAGTTTTATCCTTTCCAAAACATACAGCACAGTTTGGTAATATGTTACTTTCACTTTTGTTTTTCACCTCAATGGGAACACTAGAACTCACTTTGCACTGTATACCACTCGAATTGTTTATCATGTTGAGTGATATAATTAAATTTTGAGCGAGCTTTAGTTTACCCATTTCTGACTTTTATTATCATGAGTTACTTTATTGGGACTGGGTTATGTAACGTTACATAAAGCCCCCCCACTAGAACAAATTTATTTTAGTTCAACTTGTTGATAGAAATAAATTGTTGATCGGTTCAAGTCTTCTAATGGTCTTGACTTTGTTTTCATAATAGAGTTTCATTTCCGACTGATTATACTCTCTGGTAATTCCGACTGGTGGTAATTGCTATTTTCTTACTTTACTCTCTCTCTCTCTTGGAGGCAAATTCATCAATTATTTCTCGGGGTTAGCGGTACTTCCACATTTTATTTGATCACACTAATTTCACTGGTCACACTAATTACATTAAACTTGTTTTAACACTCATTTCTATTTACTTTTATATACTCGCTTTATCAATTAAGCATCTGTCTGCTATCTTCCTTCTGTTTTCTTCATTTATACTTCTGGAATCTAATATCAATCCTTTCAGCTATTCTATAATCATTATCCCTTAAATATTCAATTTCCCTAACATTTTTCCCTATCCTGTGCGGTGGTAACAGTCGGGTGGCCACTCTGGGTCCATACACCGCTGTCCATCCTTACACCTTCTGAGACTAGGGGAACATCATCCCTGCTCATAAAAATTATTGCCGGAACATTTCTACGGTCAATACATAAAAATAAAAAAATTATAAGTAGTAGTCAATTAGCGACTAGTACCAAACACTTTTGGGATTCTTCATACTGTAGCTGTTTGTATTTATTTATATATTTCTTCTTCTCCTTGATTCCTTCTTCTTTTCCATTACTAATAGCATATAACATTATTGATAGGCCTTATGTTAAAATTCTTTTGACTTTACTTCTTGTGACATATTTCTCCGTATCATTTCTTCTTATATAATCTTCAATTCCGAGAAATTCTAATTATTGTATTAATTATCATCCTCCTTCAGTTTCATTGGAGTCATTAAATTACTCGTTATTCTTCTTATCTGAGCACATTACCATCAATTGTTTTTTTATTTATTCTTCTGTTTAAATCAGTTATTTATAAGTAAATCACGTAATCTGTTCTTACATTTTCTTGGTGTTTTGTCTTTTTATTTCAAATTATATGGTTTCAAAATAACTTGTGTAAGATGTTCTTACATGCTTTTTATTTTGGGGTTTTAGTCTCTTCATTTTAAATTATATGGTTTCGAAATAACTTGAGTAAGTTGTCCTTACGTGCTTTTTGAATTTTGGGGTATTTTAGTTTCTTCATTTTAAATTATTGTTCGAAATAACTTGAGTAAGTTGTCCTTACATACTTTTAGAATTTTGTGGGTTTTTATTCTTAAATCATATTGTTTCTAAATAAATTAAGTAAGTTGTCCTTACATAGTTTTTGAATTTTGGGGTTTCTATTTCTCTTCATTCTAAATTATATGGTTCGAAATAACTTGAGTAAGTGGTCCTTACGTGCTTTTAGAATTTTGGGGTTTTTATTTACAATGGGTTGCTTGGTCCTGTATCCATAAAATCCGTCCCTTTTTTCTGGTTTGTTTGTAGTCTGTTTAACCGTGGTCCATTATTTCAGGTACTCCATGTTCTCGGATTGCTGGGGTGTTCGTAATTAATTCTCTCCTTGATAATCTTCTTACCATCCGGCTCTCCCATTTTGCTGCTATGAAACTTTCACTTAAGTACCGGTCTTCCGTCATAATTCGTTCCTTTTTAACTAATAAGTATCGTACCTCCTCTAACATAACATAGTTGCTCATTTTTAATCTCATTTCATTCCCTTTTAACTCTGGATTATTTGCCCAATATTTGCATGTTGTCTTCCGTCTTGAAGATACGGCTGATATTGTCTGATACACTTCCATCGTTGACACCTTTAACTGGGATGTAAACTTAATTAACTCCCTCTGTTCGTTAATTGGAAGGTTGAATACATTAATTAATCCACCTGTAATCATCTCCCATTCTTCCTTGGTATTTGTTATTTTCTTTCTACTTGTTTTTATTATTTCCTTGGTCTTCTTTTCCACGGTTTGAACATCCTTTTTGTTGTGGCTATTTTTATTTTCCGATGGCATTACACCTTGGTATTCTGTAATTTCTATTTCCTTCCTACTCTCTTCTGTATTCGGACTTACTTTAATACCTTCTGAAGTGCTGTCTGATGTTTCATCCAAATTCTTGACACTATGGTCCATTTGTTTATTTGTCTCCTCTTTGTATGTATCTGCTTTTTGGATACGTGTATTAACATTTTCAAACTTCTCTCCGAAAGTTTTCCATATCTCCTTATTGACATTCTCCATTTTACACTCAAATTGTTTTAAATTCTTATTATTCTCTTCAAATTTTGCATTCATCTCTTCCCTTTGTCCATTAATAATTTCTTTCAATTTCTGGTGTTGTTCATTCATGGTTTGTCTGATATTTCCACTAATGGTCTCAAATTTTTCGTTTAGTTGTTTGACTAAACTTTCCTGAATACTGTCTCTTTTCTCATTGGTTTGCTTGTTTTGTTCCTTCAAAGTTTCGTTTTGTTCCTTTGAGGTTTCCTCCTGTTTCCTAAAGTTTTCATTTATTTTATTTAATCTTTCATTATGTTTCCTAAATTGTTCCTTACTTTGTTTCAAGGCTTCCTCCTGTTTCATAAAATTCTCCTTATTTAGTTCCTCCTGTTTCCTAAATTTTTCGTCTATTTTATCATTGGTTTGTTTATTGCTTTCCATAATAATTCTCAACATCTCCTGCATGCTCATGTCTTCTTTTTGGGTGGATTTATCTGGTTGGTCCCCTTGGGCATCCTCTTCCACTATTTCCTTTTCCGTATCCATAACTACTTCGGTTTCTTCTGTATCACCTGTCTGTTGGTCCATTTCACTGTCCGTGACTAACTCTATTTCTTGTTCCTGTCCACCTTCTTCAATCTCCTTTTCTTCTGTTTGATTATGTTTCTTCCTCCAGTGACACATATCTTCTCGGGATAGTTCAAACATCACCCTGATCCATTCCCTTAATTCTGTGTTTTCTGTTTGTATTGGGTTTTCAGGTGGTCTTATTTCTCGTTTCCATTGTTCATAATCTTCCTGAGTATATTGTTCTGTCACCTGGGCGTATACTCCTATTCTTTCGGTTTTCATTTGTTCTTCATTATCGTCCCATCTTTCCCAATCTTCTTCAGTCATCCTTTCCACCTTGTTATCATCTTTTTCGTTAGTCGTCCCTATAGTCTTTTCTTTATTACACCTGGCATCTAACTCCCACAATTCATCATAAATCTCTCTCAATGTCATTTTGTCGTCTGGTGTTCCCAACGCATTCGCGCGACTCATTTGCGCTCTTTCGTGGTCATTGGTATTCTTTTCTATGTATCCCATCTCTTTGCTGAATTTCTTAAATAATACTGTCGCCCATTCCGCGTAACTCAATCGTCTCTTTTTTTCGGACATTTTCGTTTCCTGTGGTATCATAGCTCTTTATCGCATTTCTTGTTTTCTCGTAACTGCCAACGATAATTAGATTTTTTGATATATATTTTTTATTAAATATCAAAATTCTTTTCTAATTACCGCCCTTTTACGTTGAGCGCCAATTTGTAACGTCCTGCTTTTGTGAGGTGCTTTACCACTTACGAGTGTATTGCAAGTTATATCGAGCTTCGTTAATTCCGCCCCACAGTTGTACGCCAATTCTGTAACGTACGGTTTAATGTGAGGGATGCACTTGCGAAAGTGTTATTATATGCCTCACGCAGTATGCGTCACTTTTGAATTATACTAACTGACGTTTTAAAAGGTATAAATAAAGGATTTTGTTTATCTTGTTTTACTCAATCTAAAAGAAATCGAGAGTGTGTGATTTGGGGTCAAGGAGGTAATCTGTTCAGCCTTATGCAGAAGAAAGAGTAAGTATCATTATTGCCCCTCAGTTGTGACGATTTCTTCTGTATGTTGTGCTGAAATTTTCATTAACTACCCACTACAATAAATTATAACACGTTATAATTCAATATTAATTTTCAATAATATTGCTTTATTGATTATTGACTTTTGTCTCCTGCCACCAAAATATAGGTATCACAATTAATCTTATTTGAAAAAAAAAACATCATCTCGACTTTACCGAGTAAACATAGATCTGTCTAAGGAACAAAACATATATGTTGTTATTTACCCAATATTACGCTATAATAAAAAAATCAGTTATTACATAATTCTTAGTAATTCCCCAGGGTTCAGGGTGAATTCTTTGTGTTATGAGAGTGTCAGAAATGGATAATTGCTACGCTTTACAAATATCAAAAAATTAATAAATAATTTTGTTTATTTTTCAAATATTATGTAGTTTCCGGAATTGCCGTAAGAGAGCAGCATGTATTTGTTTACTTTGAAAGAAACATATGATAAAATGAATATTTTTTGTTCTATTTCACTGTTGAAAAACGAGTTTTCTTCTGGACTTATTACGAAAAAATGTTTATATTACCTCGCTCCGTGTTGTCCTTACTGGATTGAAGTTTTATTCTGTGATGAGGTACGTCTTGCGTTATTATTTCCTTTTCGTTGGGAGTATTTTCTAATTGTCTACTGGAAGTAGGCCGAACTATATTGGATCCTCAGAATGTTTTCATCCACTGGTTTTTAATGTATATCACCATTTAATTTGGATTCCTCAGGTATAATTAGTTAGTATTCACTTTGTTTATTACTCTTGCGTGAATTTCGCCTCCTCCAACGTCCAAAAAAGGTTATTTTTTATAATTTTTGTCGCATCGTTTCTTCAACTCTCCGGTTTAGTTCAAAATTTTTATATCTTATTAACAATACTTGTTATTTTTCATCACTCTTAGTAACACATAGTATTTTTATTATGTAGGCAGTTTGTGATTATTATAAATTTATATTTTATTTATGGAAAAATAATTCCCTTCCATTCCGGTTTCTTTACTAATTTAATTTACATAATATGTTTTGGTTAATTTTTTTATGACATTGTATATAAATATTTTATCATTTTATTATCATTAAATAAATTTATATATTATTTATTTAGTCTCGAATAGTGTTCATACCCGGTACTACTTCCTGTTGCCACTTCCTTCATAGGATTATTTTAATTTTATATTATCTTTGGTAGTTAAAATTTTTATGTCTTTTAAAATTAACCCTGGGTTTTCTTACAATCTAACACAATTATTTGAAACAATTTAATATTAACTTGGGTATAACAAGTTGTGGTTCATACAATATAAATTACAATAAATAAATAAAATTACAAAAATCAATCAGTATTATTATATCCTACTTCCATAGTTTTATCCTTTCCAAAACATACAGCACAGTTTGGTAATACGTTACTTTCACTTTTGTTTTTCACCTCAATGGGAACACTAGAACTCACTTTGCACTGTATACCACTCGAATTGTTTATCATGTTGAGTGATATAATTAAATTTTGAGCGAGCTTTAGTTTACCCATTTCTGACTTTTATTATCATGAGTTACTTTATTGGGACTGGGTTATGTAACGTTACAATGTATATATATATATATATATATATATATATATATATATATATATAATTTGTGATGTTTTCAATTTGTTTCTTCTGCAAGTAGTATAATTTCGTATATTCTTTTTAACACCTGACGCACGTTTCACTAAAAATATCAGTATCATCAGAGGTTTCTAAGTAAATTAATAACAATCGAAATAATTCTATTAATATAAAATTAACGAATAATAAAAAAATGATATATATATTTAAATATACATATATATAATATCGCCTCCTTTCCGACTTAATTTTACATCTTGTGCCATTTTGTCAATGTTATATGTGGACAGACTTGCTTACTTTTCTATTAAATGTAGAAATATATTTTACCATTATTTTTTGCCGCAAACCATTTAATCTTGTTGTTTAATCCTTTTTCTATATGAATAGCTCATTACAATTATTGTTAATATTTCGTGTAAACAGCAGAGAGATGCTAAGTAGGACATTGTCTCAGGTAAGATTGCATGGTAAATCAAGACTCGCGCGTATTTCTTCCACCAGTCGACGTCACGCGCCAACAACAGCTGATCGCTAGGTTAGCGCGGGAAGCCGGAATGGCCCCCCTGGCTATGCTCACATTCTATGCTTGTTCGACAGCTAGAGATGCCTAGGACGCAAAGCGCGAAATTGCCTCGCAGTAGAGCGCGGATTCAAATTTCAAATATACTAAAATCAAAAAATAAAAGAAATCAAATGTTTTTAATGCGTATAATTTAATTAACTAATCTAATATAATAAATTTTAGTAACTATAAAACCAAAGTTGTAATTCAATTTTATTAAATTTTTTATCGATCCGCCGGTTGCTGATGAAATTAATTGTAATACAAAATAAAATTTTAATATACATTTTACATTAAATAGTATTTTATATTACTATACTATCTTACCAATAACAATTAATTATTCATAGAAAATGGACACTTAATTACACGTAACTATGCAAAATTCAGGCATTAAGAGTTTAATTCACCAAAAAATAGGTATAAATATGTTAGAGAATATTATTCAGTTACGCGGATTACTTAAATTATACTATACGCTTTAGAAACATTTGATTTCTTTTATTTTTCAATATTTAGTATATTTATAATTTGAATCCGCGCTCTACTGCGATTTTGCGGTTTGCATCCTAGGCATCTCTAGCTGTCGAATAGTCATAGACTGTGAGCGTAGCACCGTGTGAAACTAACCCCGGCTTCCAGCATATTTACTCGGTCGCTAGTAAAGTTCTTGAAATTATATTTCAAGAACGACTTCGGACACATCTGTAGCATTTGTGGCAGATATTCTTCTGAGCCAGGAGGGGTGAGCGCCCCCTTGCCCCCACGTATGGGCGCTCATGGTGGTGTCATGCATAGATGTTGTGAGCTCTGCAGAATTCAGTAGACTATTTTGAACACAGTTTCTTGCTTTAGAGATGAGGTTAAGTAATGATTTGAAAGTAGAATCTGCTTTTGTACTCCAGCAATACCAAAGCTATTTTGCTGAATGATCTGACATTGATTTAATTTGTCTTTGTGAGAAATATGTTGTTGGTATCCCCAGGAGTATCAGTTAAAAAAAATCACTGGATGGAAACAATCCCCCCCCCCCAAATAGGCCTGTCATGATATCAAGTGACTTCCAGCTCATCCTATATTTTAAGAAGCTCCTCAGTGACTAACTTTTTAAAGCTGACAATACACTGAAATATAAAGTTACAAAATGTTTACCGATAAAAACTGCTGATTTCAATAAAAACGATACCGTATATACAAGTGTATGGCTCAATAACAGTGAAGACTATGTTGAAAAGTAGTTTAAGGTATTGGGATGTGATAAAAGGACAAATTAAAAAAAAATGTTGCTGTTTTTTAATACCCTAATGAATTAGTCACCTCAGTTTCTGAAGGAGTGGCCCACTTACAGGTGTTTCCCACCTCCACTACCATCCTTAACCCTATTAAGAAATAAAAGTCCCTATAAAATTGAAAACAACAGTGTTCACAGGGGTGGGTACAGCAAGTAATATTTGAAAGAAAGAGTTGACTTTGGTTGGAGGTGGGGCTGTTGGAATGGGTAACGTTACAAATTCAGTTTATTATCAACACAACAGGTTTATTGAGGTAAAGTATTAAAAAATGTCTGTCAAATCATCATTCTTTTAATAATATTTGCTGACAGTTTAAAATACACTACTGTTTCTATGGTATGCATCAAACAAGAATTAACATCCTGTTAACACACAGTTACAATTTAAAGTAATTTTAGAGTAAAACCCATGAATCTGCATAATGTGATAATGAATTTTTTGTTATATTCACAATCACAAAACAACAAAAATTTTGTCTGAAGTGAGAATTTGAGGGGGGATTTCCCCCTCTGTGGATCTGCGCCTGGTTACTCACTGTCAATTGAAATCATACAAAGAACTTCCAGAATAGAATAAGGTGGTATAACAATGACACAATATATTTTGTTATAATTTCTAGTACATTTTGAACTACCAGTATAACTGGTGTGGTACTACAGTAATATTCAATACAAATCAAAATTATGATGCCTGTGCCATTACCCAGTAGCTAATGTTAACTTGACAGAAAATTTGTACTTAAATTTGGAAAAACAGACATTTGCCATCACTGATTTAATTTTCGAGGGAATAACATTTTGCTTACGCTATGAATCAGTAGTACAATATACAGAAAACAAACCTGAGGAGTACAACAAAAATTCCAAAACTTAATGCTTAAAGTGGTAGGAGGGGAGTGAATGCTAGCTTTCACTCACCACTCTAAGAAAAACATTCAGTAAATTTACAAGTAGTTCAAACCCAAATATTTCATGTCACACTTATCTATAGTCCATTCAACTAAAGAAGATCGCTGAATTTCAAAGCCTGCCATTTCCACAAAAGTAGAGCAAAAAATTAAAGAAACACATAGTTATAATCGTCAATCGCTTTTCTTTAAGTGGTTTATATTTCATAATTTTACAGCTAAGTGTTTTTTCACGGTAAAGCAATATTTAGAAAAAGTCACGGTTTTTTCATTGTTTTACCGTAACTGCCAATTTTATGAATTTATTTCTTAGTAAGTAATGCCTTGAAAAAATTTTCTTGTTCAAGGATTGTTGACCCACTCATTCTACACAACATGTAAACATTTCAAGTTCATATTTTTCTTTTTTTATTTGTTATTAATTTTTTTCTAAGATCATGTTTTCTCGTAATCTAGAAACGTTTAACAATCAAGTGTTATATCGTTTTGAAGCTTACAATCCCAACAGGTTGGTTAAATTATTGAAATTAGTTTAAGATGCTTTGCTGAATTTGAACTGCGAGATAAGTTTAGACCGAAAGGTCAAGCGACGCGTACAGTAACAGGTGTGGCGTAGTAGACCACAGCGCAGCAGGTCGGCCTCATAGCGCCAGTTAGGTGTGCTGAATGCAGGGGCCTTCCGTAAGTAGGGAATGCGTTTGTAATCTGTTTGCGGTAAGCCTATATTAACCTAACAAACGAGGCTTTTCAGCCTTCCTGTCGGAGATATGAATAAACTGCCGACATTTTTTTTATGATGCGCTTTAAATATTTTTCCAACTTTAATTACCCGTGAAGTGCATTATGAATTATTAAAGAAAGTAGTGATTAACCAGATGTCTGTTCGTATGTTCTGGTGTCTGAATTATGTGTCCCAAAACATTGAAGTGACCAGAATTTATTTATTTTAAGACCTACGGCTACATAAACGTTTATATTTTTGTTAATGTCCTCAATAATATTTTAAATTATTGTTACGATTTTTTAACATTTTATATTTTATAACAATTAAAATTTCAACGTATTTTATGCGTTATAAAACAATTCAGGCAAAATAAAATTTCTTAAACATTAGAAAAATTGTATTACAATATTAATTACATAATTATATAGGCTACATACCTATATAACACAATGAAGGGTACTTAAGGTGATAGTGGCAAAGGTGCGATCCCCTCCAGAATTGAGTCATCGCCAATGTCCATGTCATCCTCTTCTGACTCTGAGGAAGTATTTCCCGTTATGTTTATGATGAACCGCTCTACTACTTCATCAAGGATTCCCTCTGCTTCCCAGGCTTCCTTGGTCAGCTTCTCCACGTGTCGGACGACGTCTGCCCACTCCTTTTCGCCGATTAGCCCAAACTCTTCATTTATCAAACGCTCCACTTCCATCAAAGTAAACTTTTTGTTGTTCCTTGCCACGTGTCCTTTTAACTGTGCCCATATCATTTCAATACAATTGAAATGGCAATGATAAGGAGGCAGTCGAATTATTTCGTGGCCATGACTTTTTGCCAGCTCGTCAATTTTGTAAATTGGAAATCTTAGCTTATGAGCCAAAACCATGTCTAATAATTCGCTTTTTTTGAGTTCTGGCCCTGCTTGCACTCCGTGTCTCTCCAACCACTCAATCATCGCAGATGTTTTTTACGACATTGTAGGCGCTTTGTCTATTTGCACTGTGTGGTATGGAGCATTGTCCATAACTATTACTGAGTTTGGGTCAATGTTCGGCAATAGTTGCTCTTCAAACCACTTATAAAATCTGTTATGGTCCATTTCTTCATGGTAGTCTCCTGTCTTCTTAGACCGGAACATAAGTAAAGCATTGGGAACAAAACCTTTTGATGTGCCGGCATGCAGGACAATGAGCCTGCCTCCTTTGCCAATTGGAACGGTCATTGTTCCTTCGAGAGTGTTGTCAGTCCATCCCTTACTTTCTCTATGACTAGCATTCACCCATGTTTCATCAAGCCATATAATTTGTGTAAAATCCTTTTGTTTAACACTGCTCAGATAACGGCAACGCCAAGCAACAATGTCTTCCCTTTCCATCAAAACTTTTCTACCGTTTACTTCGGAATAATGGAATCCCAGATCACGAAGAACTGTCCAGAGAGAAGTTTTTGCACCGCTAAACAATCCTGTATTTGTCGCTGATACCAGCATTTTATCCAGTGTGGGGTGTTCACGACGTTTGTAATACCCGTAGACATGCCGTCTAAGCGCATCCTCTTGAAACGGGTCTAGTTCGGTAACTTTGGCCGCATGTTTTCTCTCTTTCCCAGGCGTCAAGACGGAGCTTTGGCCAGCTTTAAATGCTGCTGATTTTTCACGACACACTCGTGTCACTGTTGCAGTTCCAATTTGTCAAGCTCATGCGGTCCTCTCCGCTATTTTTGAAAAAGGTATTACAGGTTCACCAGTTTTTTTCAACGTATCATTTTCTTTTTTAAAAAACTCCCGGACACTCACCATCATTTCTCTTCCTTGACTCTTTATCGTACTTCCTTTCTGAAAAACAGTCTTCCCGGCACTTGTTGATGGTAAACTTTCTTCGTCACTCGCCATCTCTAAGATTAAAAACTATAATTGAACAAAACACTTCAGCTATCTCAGACGATAACACTTTACAAAACAGAACACTCCACCAAACTAAAGTATGTTGGTACAGTATTTTGTGTATGTGGTGGGGTGTGTGATAGCGGTGACCTTATCAGGTTATAGACGGTTGACTCATCAGGTTGTGGCGCGCGGTAAGCAATTCGGCCTACATAATCAGAGGGCAAGCATAAATGTGCTTTCAATCTTTAATAACATTTTTTAATTAATATATTACAAAGTGTAGCTATATACAACCGTAATTAACATTCACTTAACGCCTATAACAATTACTTGGTGACATTTAGTTCTAAGAAGTAACGGCCGCCGCCGCACAGACAGCGGCCATTGTACTAGAAATGAAACTACTGCAATTTTGACATAATTAAGATATTTCTGTTGAAATGCGATAACCAACACTTGACAATAATGAAATCATCTTATTAATGTTAACATTGTGGCACAATTGAATTGAATTAGGGATCTCGGTAATGTCCAATGACGAGTAAAGGATAGCATAATTCAAAAGAAAGGTCTTAATTTATTTTAAAATTTTGGCTGTTTCATTAATGGAAAACGTTTCATTATTATAATACCATACAGCACAAAAACAAATATATACAAAGCAGTAATACATCTCCGTAAAGACAAATAAATAAAAACAATATTTATTTCGATTTATTAGATTTCGACACACAAGTTATTACAGTATTAACATTATGGTTCGTGTTGTCATTGGCGCGCGGATAAAATGGACCCAGTACGGAACTGAGTGTACTCCACCCTTTGTCCGTCGCTTTACATTTTAGAGAAATATAAGTTGATGTAAAATATAGTAGCTGTTTAAGCTTGTTTTCACTCAACTTGAACTTTCGTTAGCGTTGTCTTCTCAGTGTTGGCACAAATTTCAACTCTAACAGTGCTCCCGGTTACGAGTTGTTCGAGGTCAACAAAACAATTAATAATGCCTATAAAAATAATCGCAGAGAGTTCAAATTGGAATATGTGATGTAGGATGAATGTAAAAATAATCGTTGAACAGGAAAAATTTGTTGACGCTGTACTTTTTTTGTAATGAATTATCAAATTTGACAATCGTTGTAGAAGGGCTAAAAAATAGTGACTTTTTTAATATATCTCTTAACGTTATGAAAACGAAGAATCAAAAAAATATAAAATGTACACGAGTAACGCAGATAGGAATGCCGATTCCAACAATATGCTCATTTATTTTTTGTCTTTGAAAATTTGGAAACGGCAGGCTTTGAAAGTCAGCGATCTTCTTTAGTTGAACGGACTTTAACATATACAGTTAATACTTGAAATAATAATTGTCACGTCCTAAAATTCGATTAATATTCCTTATCAATGATTTGGCCTTGTTCTGTAAAATTTTGTATTTAAAATCCTCTATGTACTTAGGATGTAGTTCCTTTATACATTAACTGCATGTATGCTAATCCATTTTGACCTGCATAGGCCTGCGTGTTTCACTCGCATATTCATAACCACACTCACAAAGGATACAATAAATAATATTTCCTGTATGAAATATATGATGGGCCTGAGAAGTGGTGGCTCCAGCATTTCAAAAGTTGGAGGGGAGCACTTTGATGTAAAACATTACTTTTAACATACCACAGGGTTTCAGAGAAGAATACTGCTCTTGTTGGTGCAGGAGAGGTCTCTGTAGACAGTTACCAAGTGGTTGCCAGATTCGCAGTTGCTGTCCATATGATCAGCATATACAGTGAAGCTGTTGCACGAAAGCATGGGGAAATTTCTGGCTCTAATGTCTAGCCTTTGGGTGTTTTTCAGGGTATCAGTCATGAGTTCATTAAAGTCGAGGCACAGGTCTAGCCAATTACACATGATTTGATCCACTAAGTTGACATGTCGAAGTTGGACTTACGCGTAAAGCAGAACGCTTCCTCCTAGACTGTTTTGATCACTATGCATCACTTCCGCAGCCAGTAAGGAATGTCCAGCTGACATTGCATCATTATGCCCCCCCCCCATGTAATGACAGGGGCTACAATGGAACACTGCGTTGTTAGCAAAGAGGGATAATGTGACTCCGGGATACACTGGCAGGTTGTTTGTGTACACGAGGAACAGATCAGTGATAAACTGAGGAATTGTAGTGATAAACCTATTTCACGATTTAAATACCAAACACCAGTTGTAAGAAACAAGCCTATGGAATTCTTTGAAAGAAACTAAAGTATCTCCACAAGGATCCAGCTGTTAGTGCTTTGGCAAACACTGTTAATGGAAAGCGAGTAATAGTAAGTTATCAAGTCACATTTTGCATTACAGTAGCCCATAAACAACATGTGATTACAAAAAATTTGATTTTACTGACAACTACGGACGTGGTGGATCAATGATTTGTAAAAAGAAGCTCATTCAAATACCTGTCCGGTGATACAATTCAAATATGGATAAGTGGAGTGGCAGAAAATATTCACATGAAATGTCTTGAAAATACTGTATTGAAGAGTACATTTAAATTTCATTGCCAAATGAAGAAATCCACACATATATTCAACTATGCCCAATTTATAATTTTTGGAAGGTGCAAGAACAAGAATGGTATTACAAAAGATATTTTGTACACTGCTAGAGCCAGTACTGCTGCAAAATTCTTATTTCACACTATTGTGTAAAGTACAAGTAAGTATGATACTGACTGGGTGAAATACATTGCTACGTGCACTGCTAGTACCAAGGACATCAAAGTAGTAATTCAGGAAGTTCTAATGCCAGAGTCTACATTGTTTTTTACATCAAAAAGCTTTTGCCACAATATCATAACCATCTGAAATGGCTTGTTTTAAAATCTGTTATTAGAGATGTAAGTTCTGTGAAAGAAAAGACATTACATTATATTTCAGCAAAATTTGAATGTCTTCTTTTTTACACAGATGTATAATAACTTTCAAGGGGTATTGTGTTGAATGAACTTTCCAATCAAGAGTAAAACTTTTATCTATCTGCAAGAAGGGGAACTGGAATATGCAAACCAATTTCCAAAGCCTCTTTGGCTTCTTAAACTGTATTTCTTTATTAATATTATCGATTAAATACTGAAGTAGTTTGCACTGCCAAGATTTTAACATCATAATAACAATGATAAAATCAGTAGATTAAAAAAGAATCTTGATATCTGACATCACTTAACAAAAAGAAATTGTATTATTCTAGTGTATTCAAGACTCGTGAAAAATTTATGCATGATACAGAAAATTCTGTGACTTTATAAACTGTTTACAAATTAAATTGCTCAGATTGCAACAAATTCTACATAGGCCAGACAGGGTGTAGCTTCAAACAAAGATACATTGAACACACAAAGGCACTCCACTCCACTACAGAATCCACCTTTGCAAACCACCTCATTGAAGCAAACCACACATAAAAAACATCGACAATAACATGGACATTCTACACATACACACAAAAGGCCGAAACTAGACACTCTAGAACAATTGAAAATATACAAACACATAAAAACAAATAAAAATGACATAACTCAAACAATTCAAATCACACGCATTATTCGAACATATCACACCCCACACACACAACATCGATCTTTCGAAAGTCGATACCGTCGCCAACAACAAGACGGACAGTGCTCCCAGCGGCAGCCTCTGAAGAAGCTTTTTAAAAGCGATAATCGGTTCAGGTTATAAGGTAAAACTTTTACGTTTTTACCCATAAAAAACTTGTGTTCCGAGTCGGTAGTGAAATAATTATATTTAGTTTAAATAATTAAATTTTACATCCTTTGACATCTTAAGGTCTTCAAACCATGCTTCAATACTAACGGATTAAATGGATGTTCTATAGCATCTTCATTAAGGTTGAAGCTCTTTTAAATATTTATATCTGTTTTGTTCATTAGGTGAATTCTTTGCAGATCACAGTTTGATACAGAACACATGATGCCTTAGGAACACAAGTTCCTCATGGGCTGTCTTGCTTGCTAACTGTATTGCAATGCGTTGTCTCTCTTCCTACGTTAAGTGAATGTGTTTTAGTTCATTTTCATGACCAGTGTGTGTTGAATGAAGTGAGACATTCACATCATTTCTTAGCTTTTTAATTTTGATCATTGCTGGACAAAAGGCATTATTTTACAGGAGCCCATAATTTTTATGTGGTGTCTGTCAATACCTGTTTTTGCATAGAAACCACATCTATTGCACTGGTAAATAGCCACATTTAAGGATGAGCGTTTCTTAATAAAAAAAACTTGTTTTTTTCTCAATTCCTCATTTCCACACATTGAATTCATCGATAGAATCAAAGTTATGATGTTTCAACTTCATGCAAATACTGTGTGCATTTTCAAAATGTTTGTAAATTTATGCTTTACTACGTCCATTCATTGTAAGTTTACAAATGGGGCATTTTCTTTCAATAAAAAATTGGGATTTCCTAATTTTATGATACTTTTTTTGTGATACTTAAGGCTGTATTTACTCTTATATTCTGTACTACACACTGTACAACTGAAAACGTGTGCTGGGCGGCATTCTTTGCCATTTTCATGTGTTTTAAAGATATGATGTTTTAAATTTCCTTGGATTGTCCATGACGTGTCCATTAATTAACTAAATATAAGTATATCATTACCGACTCGGAACACAAAGCAAGTGTTCTTTGTGTTCCGAGTCAGTAGTGATATACTTATATTTAAATTTCCCTCATGAATAGTAGTAAAACAACGTATTGTGAGTGAAAGTTTTTTTTGGTGCTCAGGCAAGTAAACTGCATCAATGTATCTCTGCAAACACCATTTTGATGCATACTGTTTATCACACAAAACACAAGTAAATTTAGTTTTAACCATTTCTTCAATTAACTTGCCTTTAGCATTTCTTTTATGAACATTTTTAATGTGTTGTTTACATAACTACTTTAACTGAATTCTTTACTGCAAAAATCACATTTTAATTAATTGCAAAAAAAAATTAATTTAAAAAACTGTAATATTTGAAGTTTGGATTAAAATTGGAAGTTATATGTCATATTATGTAATATGAAATATACTTGTATGATATGACTCACTTTTTATATAAAGGCCTACTGGAAATATTTTATTTTTTTATTGTCTTGATAATATACTAATATTGTTTTAAGAAAAAATGTATGAATTTGTAAGAGGTAATCTTAGAAACTATTTTTTATGGTTTAGATAATTCTTTCACTACTTAAAAGCTTCTTTTTCGGTTCTTTCTGAAGGACTTAGTGTGTGTGTATGTATGTATATATATATCCTGTGATGGCAGCGGTATGCGAGCATCTGCTCTCCGGTACCAGCGGTGGACACAGCGAGCCAATCCGGCATCAGCATTCGGAGCAAGTCAATCAGCGATCCCGGTTAGTTAATAAAACCCGAGCCGGCAGACAATTTTGAGCACACTTCATCGCCACGCCATCGGACACACTTCATCTCCTCTCCTCTCTCGGACGACATCGAGGCGGAGTCAGCCGGAAGGAACGGCCGAAGAATAGAACCGCCACCGTTCTTGCGTCTTCGCCCTCCAGTTCCATGCCAGCGATATGACGTCGCTGGGCCGGCAACTGACTCTACACCCGATGCCGAAAGAAGAGGACTGCAGTACGCCACGAACAGCGGGCGCAGCCGCCGAACATCTCAGCGTGGCACGACCAACATCAGCTTTCTCGCCACCAGGTCCTTTTTAGGGCCACCAAAAACACTAGAGTGTACGATTGGTGCCATTTGTCATGCGGCAAGCCTTTTGTCCGATGACAAGTGGCGCCCAACGTGGGGCGACGATCATCTTGCGGATGCAAGATCAGCCACGCCAGCGAGCTACCAGCCGGCACACCAATCAACATGGCGCCCAACAGACACCTCCACAACATCTGGAGAAGAGCAGTAGGCTGGCTACCAGAGAGCATTCAAGACCCGGTGGAGTTGTGACGGCAGCGCGGTATGCGAACATCTGCTCTCCGGTACCAGCGGTGGACACAGCGAGCCAATCTGGCATCAGCATTCAGAGCGAGCCAATCAGCGATCCTGGTTAGTTAATAAAACCCGGGCCGGCAGAAAATTTTGAGCACTCTTCATCGCCACGCCATCGGACGCACTTCACCCTCACCTCTCTCGGACGACATCAGCACGGGGTCAGCTGGAAGGAACGGCCGAAGAATAGAACCAGCGTTCTTGCGTCTTCGCCCTCCAGTTCTGATGGATTTCGCTGGGCCGGCAACCAACTCTTCACTCGATGCCGAAAGAAGAGGAGAACTGCAGTACGCCACGAACAGCGGGCGCAGCCGCCGAACATCTCAGCGCGGCACGACCAACATCAGCTTTCTCGCCACCAGGTCCTTTTTAGGGCCACCAAAAACACTAGAGTGTACGATTGGCGCCATTTGTCATGCGGCAACCCTTTTGTCCGGTGACAATCCCATTTCAAAATGCCAGACATATATTATCAACCAGTACATTGTTGACTTTCCAATTAAGGTAGAGACTAAGGACTAGCAAAAAAAATTCAAGTATCACCTTATTGTCTGTAGAATTTAATTTTAAAAAGTGTTGTGCATAGTTGCTAGTCCTTTATCGACAAAGAGTTATTCACAGTTTAGATACCCATGCATATGCTAGCTGAAAATTGTCAGGTTACGTGTAGTTAATGGTGATGAGGAAGACTGAGAAATTCTGTAATATAGTAGCTGGATACCCATGCTTCGCTATGGTGATTATCAGAAAAAAAATAGAATGTAAAATCATATAATAGAAATAGGTTATTTGTGAAGCTTAAATACCGGTATTTTGAAACTAAGAGAAACTATTCAAGCTATTTAAGCTCGATTAATTTGAAGATGATCAATTTGATCAAACTTGATCAATCCTCTATTAAAGCTTGAAAATTAATGAGTTGTTAAAAATGACGCTGTATTATTTAGTTAGAGAGGGTAAGCTAAGTTTCTATTAGAGATTAAGTCAGTCCTTTATTGTAAGTCTAACAACAATAAAATAGATGGGCTTAAGCCCTTTGATCCCACCACCATCCTGATTTTTTGGTCTACGCTAATAAATTGCTTAGCATAGACATTCAGTTCCTCCCTCAGATTAAGTGCTCAGGACCTCTCTGTTAACAACATTCTTGGTTTTGCTCTCTGGCTGGAGGATGACCAGGCTGTCAGGTGAACTGACTCTGGAGCACGCCACGTACAACTGGCCATGGGAGAAACAGTCACTCCACAGATCCACACCAGCCACTTTCAAACTCTCTTACTGTGCCTTATTGATGGTCATGGCGTAGCGCACACCTTAACAGGAAACTGCAGACATTTGAACTGAAAGTGGTAATTTGATGGGATCAGAGGATGAAGACAGTTTCTCCCTGACCGATGCCTGTAAAAATCGCGGCTTCGATGACGTGTTTGTGTAGACTCTTCACCTGAAGGCAGGTGACATTGCACAGTTTCAGAGGGTTTAGATTGCGCACAGCATGATTGGAGCACCAACCTTGAGGTAAAAGATGTGAGGTGGTACTCCTGGTGGATCGAGAGTATGCAAGAACTTTACAGGGTAATGTACAGCATCATCGACCTCCACCACAAAGTCCACATACTCATACCTCATATGCTCAGTCGGCACCTTCTCCAACAAAGGAAGTTGTTGATGCTGTTGGCTGAGTCATTTGTTGGAGTGAGAATAGCTCTTTCCCTCAGCCATGAAGCGCAATCCTCTCCAGGCTCATGAATGTTGGGGTATTTTCTGTCAGTCAAGCTGGTCAGATCTCCCACAACATCGCAAAGGTTACCAGGAATATTTATTCTTCCCTCTTCCAAAACCTTGCCATCTCCAATATCAAGGAATAAGTTAGAAAACTCCTCTGCCTTCAAATCATGTTGGAGGTGGACACGCATATTAACTCTCAAGGACAGGACTTTGACATTAGGCCATAAGAGGGATGACTTGAGACAGGCCTTGACTTCATCTGCACAAGTCCCCCATGGCACAACAGGCAAGTTCTTTCTAAAGTCACCAGCCAAAAGCACTGTAATTCCACCCATAAGATGGTTGTGGCCCAAAATGTCCTGAAGCATCCTGTTCAGAGCCTCAGTATCTCTCTTGTGGGCCATGGTGCACTCATCCCACATGATAACTTTGGCTTCTCGAAGCACCTGAGCCATGTCACTTTGCTTAGAGATGTTACAAAGTGCAGACTCAGAACGATTCAGGTTGAGAGGTAACTTGAAGGCAGAGTGAGCCGTCTTGCCTCTGTTGATCAAGGTAGCTGCAATACATGAGGAAGCAATGGCAACAGCAATGTTCCTTTTGCCCCTAATTGTGGCCAGCAACAGATTGTTCAAGAACATTTTACCAGTGCCACCAGGAGCATCAAGAAAGAACAACTGTCCAGAATCAGAAGCAATGCTGTGAATGATTTCATTGTAGGCTTTCTTCTGTTCTTGATTTAATTTTGGAACATTCACAGCAACTGTATTGGACAGATGAATGGTATCATAAGACAGTTCCCTCAGGTATTCACGGTTGACGACAACGGCTCCTTGCTGCCATGAAGTTGTTGG
The DNA here is from genome assembly GCA_034769895.1 of Magicicada septendecula. NCBI lineage: Eukaryota > Metazoa > Arthropoda > Insecta > Hemiptera > Cicadidae > Magicicada > Magicicada septendecula. The sequence continues at coordinate 888,410,794 of CM068367.1, forward strand.
AAGTCCAAACTGTAGGAGTGTTTTACCCGACATGGAAATGACAATATCCTCAAGAAGGATGAGGCATTGGTTGTAAACAATGTCAAGGATCAGTTGGGTATCTCCATGCTCTCTGTCCATTTGCTGTCTAACATCTTCCGCAAGACTGTCTCAGTGTTTCTCCCACAATGTTATGGGGTCTCCAACTTGGCAGAAAACCAACATTATGGCAAACAGCTCACGGATTTTGTTAGGAGAGTCAGAGATGAAGGCTTCTTCCAGAGTGCGGTCCCAGTGAGGATCGTCGTTCAGCAAGCCAAGTGCTCTCCACGCTGCCTGTAATGTTGGGTGGACTACCCCTGCTACAGTTTTTAGGGCAGTAAATGACACAGGGCCACGGGCCTCGTGCAAGAGGAGGCGTAGGTAGTAGCATTCAGCATTGCCAGGATGGACGGTGTACACTCTGCCCAAAACTGATCTTTCTTCACCCCCGGATAACCTGGCACAGGCTTCCCTTGTTTCCTTCTGGAGTAATAAGTCGGAACTTCGCAATATAAAAGGGTCCTTGTGAAGGCATCAACTGTGCACAGGTCGAAAAAGGCCAGAAGTGTTGTTTTAGGAGGGTTATTGGTGCTCTCAACAACATTTTCCTCAGTAAAATAAACTATTTGGCCATTTCTGAAATGTACGGCAATGTGCATAACAGGAGGAAACCTTTTGTGAATACAGAAGCAGAGAATGCGCCAGGCTGCCTCAGAGCTGCTTATGTATCGTCCTGCCTCGTACCTCGTCCAGATCTTCAACAGTGAACAGTACCTGTTCAGACCTTTTGTTAACGTACTTGCTGATGTATTTTATGGATTTTACAGAATTGCAGTACTCAACATTAGTATGGGCCAAGAAGGTGCGAGACAGGATGGGAATGTATGGCACCACCCAGGGATTGTCAAGATTGACTCCACTGATATTGGCAGTGAACTCACCGTCTGCCGGGGACCGCCTGCGATACCGAGGATAGCCATCCTCTCCGGTTTGAGATTCCTTCAAAAGGGACCGGGGTTATTTCTTGGTGCAGCTCACCATGCATCCAAGAAACATCCATCCACCATGCAGGATGAGTTCCTGTTGAGGGGTCCACATGGGGCGTGGATCACAGTCGTGGTTTTGACAATCTCTTGGAGAGCTGGGTCTAGGTCAGGATCAGGTATTTCAGTACATATAACGTCAATGAACTCTGGTCTTATCTTCTCTTCTAGCCACAGGAGAATATGAATGTGGGGGAGTCCACGATTCTTCCATTCCATGGAGTTCATGTAACACCTGGTAGGGCCAAAGATGCAACCTTTAGTGAGGAGCTTTATTATATGCTTCACTTTCACATGGAAAACCCTCGCTACTATGTCATGTCTATCGTGAGACTTTTGGCCTTGTTTCAAGCGCTCTACGATTTCTGGCCATTTCGGATTGCAGGTAAATGTAATAAATAGAAATGGCGCACATTCGTCATAGCATCTTGAGTTCACTCATGCATGTAGCGGGGTCCTCCAGTGAAAGATCTTGCCAAGCTCTGATAAATGGCTGTCAGTTCTTGTCATGGCGTCCTTCAGGTGCACATACTCCTCACTTCTCAGCCTTTTCTGGTTGTTACGAATCCAATTGAGTTTTTCAGTCTCAATTTTTGCATACATATCAGCCAGAAATTGACTGAGAAGGTTGCAGAACAGCAGTAGGTAGCATTCTTTCCCAAAGACTCCATTATCAGCAGCAGACATGGTTTTCTTGAGAGGAGCCTTAGTCTTCAGGTTGCGCTGAGGTATACTGATGTAACAGCCATCTTCTCCATGGCAGAACATCAGAAAGTACTGGAGAGCATCATAGGCATGGTGCGTCTCACTTATTCGTACCAATCTGTTGGCTTTTCTGTGGAGAAGGATGTCCCTCTTCTCAAAATCCTGGCCGACAATGAGAACTGCAATTTCTCTAGTCATGGGGGCATTGAAACTACCTCGGTGCTCTCCAGAAGGCTTTATATCAGCATTAGTCACCACTTAGAAGTCCTTCTGGCCCTTAGGAACAGAATTAACAGCAACCTTAAAGTCCAGAATATACTTGTTGTGTTCATGTAGCAACTTCTGAAGTTGGGTAACCAGTTCTGGCTTAACGTCAGGTTAGATGCCACAATGGATGCCCCTCTCATTGTCATCATCACCAACAAAGTATATGTGGAGAAATGAAGGCTCCGGGATGAGGCTCCCTATCCTGTGGTAGAACTCCCCCTGCACTTTGAATGTTGGCATAAAGTTGCCCTCCTTCACCTCTATGGCTCCAAAACACATCATTTGGAAGCATCCATTGTACTTCCGGGCAGCAGAAAGAAAGTGCTCTACCATTGGATGCTGGTGGGTGAGGAGGCCGTGTAGTGGTTCAGAGTAGGGCTCAAGGGCAGGGAGCTGGACTTTACCGCCACTGCAGCACATTCCGGGAGTTTCATCCTTCCACTTCAGGGCATGGCACCAGGTACAGGGTGACCGAGGTATGAGGTCAACAACCTTGTCCCTGGAATAATCAATCTGAGGTTCATATTTAAAACCAGACAAAGACTTATTAGTCCAAGGTAATAATCTGATTTGTGACCTCTTTTCATTGTAATTAGCTGTAGCTGCCTGATAAACGTGGGGGTTGTTAGATGCATACTTTTTTCAGCTTCTCTGTTTACCTCAGGATTAGTCTCTGTATTTTTCAACAGCTTTCCTATTTATCTCAGGATTTGTTTTTCTATATTTGTCGACAGTTTTCATAATGACCTCGAGATGGGTATTTTGGTATTTTTTTACAGCCTCTCTATTGATTTTGGGATGACTTTGACTATACTTTTTTGCAGCTAATCTGTTTACGTCAGGGTTGTTTTTTGCATATTTTGAAGCAAGCTTCCCTTACTTGTTTTTTCCTAATCGCATCTGTAAATCTTTTCCTGCGTTTTCCCTCTTTTCCCTTTAACTGGTGTAGTAGTAGAAGGAACAGATTCATCTAAACTGAGGTCAGTGTACGGAGTGAGTTGGAGCTGGGACACAAAGCAGGACAAATTCGGTTCACATTCTGTTGGCTCACTGGTGGTTGGTGGTTGTTGGACATTATCAGGGTTAGTTAATTGAACATTATCAGGATTTGTTGGTTCGGCCAATGGAATTAGAACATCAAAGTGCCCTTCCTTAAAATTTCCTGTGAACTGGATTCTTCTGACTCCCTGTAGTGCCTCCCCAAAGGTAGCAAAAAGGATACCTTATGAGAACACCTGAAACTCATAAGGGAATATCTCTCCTAGCGCCTTGAGCTTGCAAGTAGTTCCATAGGTGTAAGGCCTATGACATTCAGTGAGGTACCGACGTTTAGTACTGTAAGGAGCCCCAGACCAATTCTGAGTGAAGGGCTTGAACCTCTGCCATATAACAAAAAATCGAGTTGTTCCCTTTTACGCCCAGCAGTGGACGCCAAATATAAAGGTAATTAAATACGCCCCGCGTTCTGGAGCGCCATATATAACAATAAAGGAGTTTATTGCTCTTTTAATTTAATTAATTTATTAATTAATGACTCTATTTAATTAATTCCCACCTTGTTGTGGTGCCAAATTGAACAATTATAGTGTGTGCGCCAAATGTGTGGGCGTCAAATATAACTAATAAAGTTTTTGATGTTAATTAATTGGTTTGTTAACTACTACACAATTAATTGAGTACGTAGCTGTAATTTAAAATCTTCTTAGGCTTCCTAGGTGAAGCGTCAAATAGAATAATAATTTGTTGTGGTTGTTATTGATTACGTATATGGTACCTATGTAATAATAAATTATTGTTTTAGAAGTCTTTGTTCAATTTCTTTGATGTCATATACTAATTTTTAATCTTTAGGTGTTTTCAAATAATTGACAACATACACAAGGCTTTACAAGGTTAACTTAATTTATTATACTTAATAGCATTGACGTCACTTACTTAATCTCCTGAAAAGAAATACAACATATATCTTGCAATTTTACTGGCTACATCAATCTATCATTTATTATTTTGTTAACACTTGCTTAATTTCCTATACTCTTCATCTAGATACTTATTAGACTTTAACCATCATTATTATACATTTTATTCTATATTAAACAATTCTTAATAAATGGATTCATGAAGATTGGATATCAATTACTATCATCTGTAATAGTTGTCTTATGAATTTACCCTGTTAGCTACTAGTTATTACTTTCTTTAAATATTATTACTTATGAGTTTTTCAGATGAGCAGACAGTGTTTTACTTAATTATCAGTGCATGCATATAAAATTTACTTGATATATGTTAATCCGTTCTATGGCGAAAAGTCCTCCGTGCTGTCATCCTGTTTCCTTGTCTCTCCAGGTTTCTGGAAGTCCTTGCGGCTGGCATTATCACCTCGTAGAATGCACTCACACTTATCACTTCTCGTCTCGCACTCCGACATATATATATATATATATATATATATATATATATATATATATTGTAAGACAACTTTATTTGTCTCCTTAAAGCCCCACTGTTGGGCTAGCCAATTTGTAAGAACACTAGATTCCTTCCAATTAAAAGGTTTATATAATGTGTTTAATATTGTAGTATTTTAAGTTAAAAGTGTGTTTACAGTTGACAATTAAAGTTACAAGTTATGATGAATCAAAAAAATTATAATTGTCTTAAAAGAACTCCTTTAGATAAAAATAAAATGGTTGCAGTAATGTTGTTTGAACAATAACGTTGCTTAATTCAAGAAATAAAGCGTACTAGCTGGTTGCTTGATGAAGGTAGCCGATGTGTTGATTCTGGCAGTGAAACTCCTCTTCCAGGATGACAGTCATCTAAGTACGTAAAGTCTAGTCACGTCTGGACAATAAAATTAATAAAATACACTTCCACATACCTGGTCGTGATTCTGGAAGTTCGGAAGTTCACTTTTTTAATAAATTAATAAGCTGCCAAGACGGTTTACCAAACCAGCTTACTTTATTTACAAGGGTAGGTTACCTTGTTTAATAATGGGCGCCACACAGGTTTATTTCGGGAAAATCCCGTGTAAAACCCATTAATAGAATCAAATAATTATTTAAAAAAAAACTGAAATGGTGTTTATTACCCTTATGGCAGTTCAAATTCAACAACGTATGGTTGCAACTAAAAGTTACTCTGATTATTTTAAATGAATTATTTATTTATTTTTTGAAATAAATTAAGTCAAGTTATGCTGCTAATAACTGGGTTTTATTTGTACCCTTGATAATGAATTCAAACAAACATAATTAAGAAAATACATTGATATACAATTGAAATTGGTTCATTCACTTACCCTATTATGCTAGCTCAGAGCATAAACAACAGTTCTGGTTATGTCCAGATAAACTTTACTTTAAACATTAAATTTATTTGTATCTCGGGCGTAAATTCTTTGAAACACAAGAAAGAATGCTCATGCCTACACAAAATTATTTTATAAAACAATATTGACTAGTAATGCCTTGTTGTTTACTAACAAAAAATCAAACCTATTTAGGTTAGGCGTTCGTCACGCTTGCTTAATTATTCACAAAAGTTATATAGTGAGACCACTTAAGACTAACATCATTCTTAAACAGAAATAAATTCAGACATTGTGTAACACAGAAAATGTTTTGGTGTTATGCGTCAGTACAAAGTTTGTTTACAAAATATATAGGTTAGTGCACTCAGAGTAATGGAATAAATTGTCACGCTGTTACCTCTTTATTTTAATCTTTTCGATTAAAATTTAATTACACTCTCCAGGGATCGGATTGTAATGACCCTGGCTATACACTACACACGCACTTGAACAGAGAATATTGGTCCGCTTCTGACTAAAAAGGACCTTTTTTATAATACTGTTTAATTATTTTCTCCTGTTCGATATATCCTGCACTAAATAAAATAATACTTCACTTCGATGCACTGATTCTATGTAAACTGTATTGTAGTTATTGGTTGTTGCCGAAATAATTCAATGGACGCACTATTACATGAAGCTATAAGTTGATAAGAATTTTGATGAGACGAGCGGCACCTGCTTGCTCGTGATGAATGTCAAAAGTGTCTAAAGGAAATTAACTGCATTCCATTATATACCCTCAGTTTTGATAAGGCTTAGGCGATTGTTTCATTTAGTAAGCTATTTTCTGATTGGCTTAACCAGACGTTACGAAAATGACGCATTGTTTTCCAACTGTCACTAATGGTTTTTTTGCTAAGATGATTGACAGCTGTCGTTGTTGTTGTTATTAATAAACCGATTTTTTACTTTCTATTTACAAATGATGGTAACGCATGTCACGCACTTATTATAGTTGCGATCGTGGTCGTATCGCTATCAAATTAAAGGATATTTTTTACTCTTCAATTTGATATAGTTTGACACTGGTTTATTTACACTTTCACTGACATTTTTTAATAAATAACGCCGCCGGGTATGATTCTCTCTTATCAATACATTATTGGTACTGCACATCGCGTTTTCACTTAAACGTCTGTGTTGGAATGCTAATATAACCGTCTTTATACTTATTTAGCGAATATAATGATTAAATCTTAACTTACTGATGTAATACATTGCTATGAATTATCCTTACTTCCTAATGACATTTTGGTTTACACTATTTTGCTCTATGTTATTCATTAATAATTGAGTTATTACTTGTATAATATATTAACCATGCTTATTGCTACGTTTGGTATAAAGATTGTTCAGTGTATGTGATTTACACTCGTAGTACTTTCTACTTATCACCTTACTGACAATTGTTCGTTTTAGGCGTTGCCTAGGCATACCGTTTACATCGGATTTATGCCTGAATAATGTTTATTAGTTTACATTTTGGTACCTTGATGAAGTAACTTGCTTATATAAGGTTCCCTCTTACAGTTATTTTTACTTATCATAAGCACGTTTGAGGCTGTAATACAGCTTCACTTTTATATTGTGGCCATAGCTAATCTTAGTCCTAGGCATTTATAGTTATTAGTCATTGTTGATTTATTCTCAGCCAAATACTGTTGCTGATATTATATTATTCGGGTCGTTACTTAATTATTTTTTTATTAACATGTGAAATTACATTCAAGTTGTTCACTGACTCGCTTGACAGCTTAAAGTGAATTTAATTTGTCCATTAGTTTGTGTCAGTTATAGTATTGGTTGTAGTGTCAAGCAGTGTTTTGTTTACTGCTTCTTGTGGCACTTCTTCTTCTTTCTTCTTCATTGGTCCTTCTCTTCTTCGCTACTTTTATCATTATATTATCTACTTACATTACCTTCATGTATTTATTCATTCTATGGGTATATGTCTAGGTTATGTAACACCTGGTCATGTTACAATATATATATATATTGTAACGTAACAGAGTTGAGGTCCCCAACGTTACATAAAAAATTGAATGAAACATGGTCAAGGACCATACCCTGAATTAAGGTTGCTCAGTAGTTAATGCATCTGAGAAGTGCCTCAAGTCAAAAGAGGCAATAACTAATGTTGAATATAAAGAACCATACCAATTAATAATTAAATATAATAAATTATGCTTGTTTTTATAATGTAACATCTTAATGTTTACAGAATATTTATGTTATATTTTGAGTATGGTAGAAATGAACTGATATTGTTTAATAGAAATACTTCATCAATAATTATGTTTATATTTATGTTAAATTTGTCTTTAGACAATCAAGTATAGTTACCAGTGTTAGGCATTATACTAAGTTTTAAGTATTGTCTAAAGTTGAATAATGCTGTTGTTTTAATTAATGTTTGTAAACTGGGCCAGGAGGGTGATCAGTGTTTAATGTTTGACAAGTAGTTCTGACAATTATATTATAAATTAATGAAGGGTTCCAGGACCAGTTAATTAATGTAATAAAGTAACCACCAGTAAATTAAAATTAATGTAATTAACCATTTAACCAATAATTAATTGTACAGTAGGTCAGGTAAAAGAAAATTAAGTTAAAAAAACCAAATAATGTTATAACGGTTGTAAGAAAAGCTATAGGCCTAAATTCCATATTTGTGAAAGGAAATTAATACCTTTTTAAGAAGTCCAGTCTAACGAAACTATGGTAAAAAATTTACTGTTTAAGAAGGAAGGTTAGGGGAGAATTTTAGGTAATTTAATATTAATCCAAGCATGGAGTATTTTATTGGAAAAGAGTAGTAATATTCTATTAGTAATAGTAGTAATAATATTCTATTATTCTAGTAGTAATGCCGGCTCAAGGATATCTAGTAAATGTGGTTGTTAAGGCAACTGAAATGGACATGAGTTGTTGATATTGAATCATTCGTTCTGATTGTTACAAGCTATTAGGTTGAGATGGGCAGATACATTTAACAAAAATTGAATAATAAATTCGGAAGAAAAATGAATTAAAATTAAAAAAAACCTCTTTAAAACATACTTTTATCATAATACCAATGAGTAATAAAATTAAATAACCTTCCAAATTGTAACTGAATACATTTAAAAGGAATTGAAAACCTCTCACCTCATTCACCAAATAATTCCGCTGGATTCAGTATTAAACCAATTCCTTCTATAAATAGAAGATCAGTTAAGAGAATTAAGGCCCGAACTAACGGAATTATTGAAAATTCAAGAAGACCTAGTTTGGCAGAGTTAACCTTCACTGGCAGCAGAAGAAGCTGGGATCCTATTTTCATTTCACCGGGACCGAGAATTATCAAGATCGTAGGAGAAAAACAGAAGTCCGAAGAATTCCTGAGAGCTTCCCAGTACACTCCATAATCAATTTTATTAAAAGCCAGAACACTTTTATTGGATGAAGATGAGTTCAGCTGAGCCTTGTCAACTGTTTACAGACATCCACAGCCAGTCGAAGCTTTCGTCGACTCGGTAACAAAAAACAACCTATTTTAATCTCACTATATTTAGATTAAATAATTTTGTTTTGTAATACTTGAGTAACCTTAATTATGCATTTTACCTGGCCTTACTAATGGTTCCAAGAACTTTACAAACCCTGGGATAAGAACTATTTATTATTATTTTTCATTTGTATAAGTCTATGGAATTGGATTGATTGATAATCGATATATTTTTGTGTGATCGATTTGATTATATTGTTATTTTGGAAATAACGGGTACTGTGAATTAATAGATAAAATTAATAAAGGATCTTGATTGTATGAGATAATATTTGAAGTTATTGCAGAATAGATACTATAAGTAGTGGTTGTAATAATTTACAACAAGAGGTTTATTCAAACCCGATGAACAACTAACCTACAAGTACGCTTATTACAAGTGGCAGCGCTAAATACTTACAGCTGGTGGAACGGGAGATCGCGGAACTAGCGTGTTTTCAGTGCAAACTTTGAATAGATTTTCCTAACGTCGAGGGACTAGGGTTGACAAGAATATTCATTACATTCAGTTAATACACGATACATATCGTTAATATTACCCAACTACTGAATACTAAGTTAAATCTATATTGTAGTATGATTATAAATTAAAGGAACATAATTATAATTTTGTTTGCCTAATAATATATTTTCAGAAGGTTTCATCGGTCACAACCGAATAGATAAATTAATAAATAACAAAACAAAGAAACCAAGGGATTGGTTACAAATTGACGACTCCAACGTGGGGCTGAAATAAGAAGGACTCCCTTATAAAGTTATTCATTACAATTTGACGCTTCCAGCGTGCAGCATTTAATATAATATACGTCCTCACATAAAGTAGATCGTTACAAATTGGTGCAAACCAACATGGAGCTTGATTAAAACCCCGTAACAACATAATTAGATGGTTACAAATTGGCGCTCAACGAGTGGGCTTTAGTTAAGTAAAAAATCATATTAATTGTTACTTAACTTGAGCAGGCAACCATTAGAGGCACAGGAATGCATAATACCAGAGGCAGATCGAAGAAGGGGGCAGAAGAGAAGGAGAAGGAAGAAGGTGGACAGGAACGAGAAATAGAAACATTTACGGACAGTGAAATGGAACAAACAATGGGTGATAAAGAAGAAACGGAAGCAATTATCACAGAGAAGGAAATAGTTGAAGAGGATGCCCAAGGGGACCAACCAGATAAAGTGGAAGCCAGAAGCGAACCAGCTTGGCAAGAAATGATGAGGCTAATGATGGAAAAAATTGATAGCATGAAGGAAAGCAATAATGAAAATTTGTGAAAACAGGAAGAAAACTCAAAGGAACAAAAGGAAGAATTAAATAAAAAATTCGAAGAAAATTCAGAAAAGCTGGAAAATAAAATAGACAGTATAAATGAAAATTCAGAAAAGCTGGAAAATAAAATAGACAGTATTAATGAAAACTCAAAGAAACAAAACGAAATTTTGAGTGAGAGTTTAATCAAACTAATGAATGAGAAGTTTGATAAAAATAAAGAGGAGAATGATGAGAATAACCGGCTAATAAATGAAAGTTTAAACCAAATTAATGAAAGGTTTGACAGGAATGATGAGAGATTAAAGCAGATTCTGGAAAATACCAAACAAATAGATGAGAAAATTGAAAACCATAATAAGGAGTTGCGGCAAATCATCAATGAACAAGGCCTAGCGTTGAGGGAAGTCATCAATGGAAGTATTATAATTGTCAATGAAACACGGAGCAAAGGAGTTGATAGCTATGAAGTGGAAGTAAGACAGAAAATAACCGAAATTAAGGTGGGTCTGGAAAAGACAGATGAACCCATCATGCAACTCAGAGTGGAAGTAGAGACCAAAATTACTCAAATAGGAAACCTACAAGCGAAGACCCAAGAAAAATTTGACAAGATACCAATTAATATAACCGGAAGAATAGAATGGGTTCATGATGAAATGAAGACAGTGAGAATAAGACAAATGTGTAAAAGGAAATTAATAAATACACGGGAAGGATCGGAGATGATTAAAAGGGGATTAATTAAGATGCATAATATACCAATTACGGAACACAGAGAAGTAAGGCAAGTTAGAAACTTTAAACGAACCACACTTGAATTCACAGATAGATTAGAAGGACCGAAAAGGCCAAAACTAACCGAAGAGCATGGAGGACTTATGGAATTTATGTATGAACCATTAGAACAATTAAGAAACAGTACAGAAGAATCAGTTCAAAAGACGATGATGAACTTGAACATAAATGACAATTTTATAGTGACAAGAGGCAAGAACTGCATAATAATGAGATATGTCACGAGGACAGAAATAACTCTATACACTAGAGAAATCCGAACAATCAGTACAGAGGAAATAATGGACCACGGTTAAACAGATTCCAAACAGAATATAAAGAAAAGGGACGGATTTTATGGATACAGGATCAAGCAAATCCAAGGAAAATAATGAAGAAACAATACAACAACAAATTCTAAAAGACGTAAGGACAACTTATTTAATTTATTCAGGAACAATGTGATTTAATAAAAACAACAAAATTCAAAAATAAGTAAGAACACCTTACTATATAATTTAGAAGAAATTACTTTAAACTAATATAAAAGAAAAAAAAATAACACTGTTTAAAACTAATAAAAATCATCAAAACCAAAAAACAAAATGAGTTTATCTGATGTAATATAATAGTGAGAAATGTAATTTAGAATGTAAAAGGAATAATAATGATTGTGCCAGAAGAATATAATTACATGATGTAATGTATAATACTAACCAAAATCTCATAACCAGCTGTATTGGTAATAAAGGAATATGAGCCAAGGAAGATAAGAGAATGAAGAAGCCAAAATGGAACCGTCAAAAGGATCACAAGAAAAGAAAAAAACAAATATTTAAGAATTATCCGTAAGAAAGCCTATTAATAAATGTCAATAAAATAGCCAAGTATTGGAGAGGAGAAGTGTATAATAGAAGGAAGAATTAATATGAAGAAATAATATGATCTGAGTTAAAGTACAGTGAATAATCCCTAGAGTATTATTATTATTTATTATTTTATTGAAGGTCACATGATGACTACCTTGCGAGGTTTATTAATGAAGATTGACTGTAGAATATTCCAGCAATCATTTAATTGGACAGAGATGGTGTTCCTCTGATCCCAGAAGGTATGTAACGGACGACGGTAATTGGTTAGCCGATAGAGCACCACCGATTCGATTCCAGTTATAATGTTAGGGAGGTTTAGGAAAATTAAATATTAGAGGGAAAACTCACAAATAAATATAGATAAATAAATAAAACCAGATCCAAAATGTATAATTAATAAAGAATGTCACAAGAATGATTATAGAAGTAAGATTTAAACTTGGGAAATAATTGATTTTAAGAAGGAACGAAGAAATAATAGTAATACAACAGATAATTCTGAAATAAAAAAGTATTATGAATAGGAGAACCAATTGGCCAGATACAAGTTGTGCGTTTATTTTTTACTAAACTTTTTTAAGACAAAATAAACTTCTTTCGAAGGGGGGGTGTTATGTAACGTAACAGAGTTGAGGTCCCCAACGTTACATAAAAAATTGAATGAAACATGGTCAAGGACCATACCCTGGATTAAGGTTGCTCAGTAGTTAATGCATCTGAGAAGTGCCTCAAGTCAAAAGAGGCAATAACTAATGTTGAATATAAAGAACCATACCAATTAATAATTAAATATAATAAATTATGCTTGTTTTTATAATGTAACATCTTAATGTTTACAGAATATTTATGTTATATTTTGAGTATGGTAGAAATGAACTGATATTGTTTAATAGAAATACTTCATCAATAATTATGTTTATATTTATGTTAAATTTGTCTTTAGACAATCAAGTATAGTTACCAGTGTTAGGCATTATACTAAGTTTTAAGTATTGTCTAAAGTTGAATAATGCTGTTGTTTTAATTAATGTTAATTAATTAATTGATTCGATTGATCAATCTTCCAGATCAAAATGGAGCCAAATTCACCTACTGTCTGGTGGCACCTTACTGTTGGTGTTTTTTTTCCCCCTATATTGAATTTATTGCTGATATCCCCCTTGTAAGAATCCATTTTTACATAGATCTTTACCTAATCAAACATTTATGAGCTTAATTATTTTACATTTTATTGCTATCTTATCTATGAATTTATTGCCACTACATATTATTTTAATTTAATCAATATTTCATACAACTACAAAAAAAGAAAAAAAGAAAAAACTAAATTATATGCTCATTACAAATATAACAATAATCACAAATTTAGAATCACGATTCACTTTATGTGTCTCTGGCTGTTTGTCCAAAGATAACAACATATATTACGAATATTAACTTAGTGTTATTAACTATACACATATTTTACTTACTCGTCCAATACACAAAGTTTTATACATTCTTAAAGCTATACATGAATATCGAATTTGCTTCACAACAATTTACTACCTAAATTAGTTCCCCTTTCATTAAATTAATTCCGTTTTCATATTATATCTCTGAGTTAATTATGCTTAATGTACATATACTTTTGTTAAGATTGAGCAATAAAATAGATACAATTACAAAATTAATAATAATAATCATTCATGTTGTTATACTATCATATCAATATTGTAACTAAACTAGATCCGGTGTGTTTAAATTGTGTTATATAAGTTTTATAAACCAAAGTTAGTATTGAAAATCAAAGTTTAAGTTACAAGTTTTGATGAATCAAAAATTTATAGTTATCTTAAATGAACTCCTTTGAATAAAAATAAAAATAATTGCAGTAATATTGTTTGAACAATAATGTTGCTTAATTTAATGAATAAAGCGTACTAGCTGGCCGCTTGATGAAGGTAGCCGTCGCGGCGATTCTGGCAGCAAAACTCCTCCTCCAGGTTGACCATCGTCTAAGTATGTAAAGTCAAGTCACGTCTGGACAATAAAATTAATAAAAATACACTTCCACATACCTGGTCGTGATTCTGGAAGTTCAGAAGTTCACTTTTTATCAATTAATAAGCTGCCAAGACGGTTTACAAAACCAGCTTGCTTTACTTACAAGGTTAGGTTATTCCTTGTTTAATAATGGGCGCCACACAGGTTTATTTTAGGAAAATCCCGTGTAAAACCAAATAACAGAGTCAAATAATTGTTAATTTTATTTAAAAAAACTGATATTGACTTATATTGCCGTTATGGCAATTCAAATTCCACAACGTATGATTTCTACTAAGAGTTACTTCGATTATTCTGAATTAATTATTTATTTACTTTTTGAAATAAATTAAGTCAAAGTTATGCTGCTAATAACTGGGTTTTATTTGTACCCTTGGTAATGAATTCAAACAAACATAAGTAAGAAAATACATTGATATACACTTGGAATTATTTCGTTCACTTAACCTACTAAACTAGCTCAGAGCATAAACAACTTTTCTGGTTATTTCCAGATAAACTTTAATTTAAACATTAATTTTATATATCTCGGGCGTAAATTCTTTTAAACACAAGAAAGAATGTTCATGCCTACACAGAAGTTAATTATTTCATAAAACAATGTTTACTAATACGGCCTTGTTGTTTACTAACAAAAAAATCAAACCTATTTATAGGTTAGGCGTTCGTCACGCTTGCTTAATTATTCACAAATATTATATATACTACTTAAGACTAAAATCAATCTTAGGTAGGATTATCAAATCCACTAAATAAATTCAGTCACTGTGTAACATATAAAAAGTTTTGGTGTTATGCGTCAGTACAATTTTGTTTTGAAAAAATATATCAGTGCACTCAGATTAATGGAATAAATTGTCACGATGTTACCTCTTTATTTTAATCTTTTCGATTAAAATTTAATTACACTCTCCAGGGATCGGATTGTAATGACCCTGGCTATACACTACACACGCACTTGAACAGAGAATATTGGTCCGCTTCTGACTAAATTGGACTATTTGTAATACTGGTTAATTATTTTCTCTTGTTCGATATATCCCGCACTAAATAAAATAAATACTTCACATCGATGCACTGATTATAGGTAGACTGTATGGTAGTTACTTGGTGTTGCCGAAATGGTTCAATGGATGCACTATTACATGATACTATAAGTTAATAACGTATTTTGAGGCGACGAGCGTCGACCTTTCGCTCTCGCTGATGACAAAAAAGTGTAACGGAATTACTTGCATTCCCGTTATATACCCCCTGTTTTGATGAGGCTTAGGTGATAGTTTCATTTAGTAAGCTATTTTTTGATTGGCTCTACCAGACGTTACGAAAATGACGCATTGTTTTCCAACCGTCATTAACCGTCTTTTTGCTAAGATGATTGACAGTTGACGTTGTTGTTAGTGTTGACAAACAAATTTCTTACTTTCTATTTACAAATGATGCTAACGCATGTCACGCACTTATTACAGTTGCGATCGGGGTTGTATCGCTATCAAATTAAAGGAAGTTTTTTACGCTTTAATTTGATATAGTTTGACACTGGTTTTATTTGCACTTTCACTGACATTTCTAAATAAACAACGTTCAGATACTTGGCTTCGCGCTGTCGTCTGCTAGTGACGCCAGCCACGATTCTTATCAATAAATTATTTGTGTTTCACATCGCGTTTTCACTTAAACGTCTGTGTCGGAACACTAATACATCCGTCTTTATACTTAATACTTACTTAGTGAACCTAATTATTAAATCTTAACTAACTAGGGTAATACATTGCTATGAACTATCCTTACTTCCTAATTACATTTTGTTTATACTACTTCGCTCTATGCTACCCATTAATAATTGAGTTGTTACATCTATAATACATTAATAATATTTACTGTTACACTTGGTATAATGATTGTTCAGTGTATGTTATTTACACTAGTAGTCCGTTTCTACTTATCACCTTGCTGACAATCGTTCGTTTTAGGCGTAGCCTAGGCATACCTTTCACATCGGGTTTACGCCTTAATAATGGTCATTAGTTACATTTGGTACATTGATGAGGTAATTTATTTATATAAGGTTCCCTCTTACAATTATTCTTACTTCTTATGAGTACATTTGAGATTGTAATACAGTTTCAATTTTATATTGTGGCCATAGCTAGTCTTAGTCATAGGCATTGACAGTTACTAGTCATTGTTTATTTATTCTCAGCCAAATGCTGTTGCTGATATTATATTATTCGGGTCATTCCCTATTTACTTTTATTAACATGTGTAATTACATTTAAGTCATTCACTGGCTCGCTTGACAGCTTATAGTGAACTTGGCTTGTCCATTAGTTATTGTCAGTTATAGTATTGGTTGTAGTGTCAAGCAGTGTATTGTTTACTGCTTCTTGTGGTACTTCTTCTTTCTTCTTCGTTGGTCCTTCTCTTCTTCGCTACTTTCATCATCATATTATTCACTTACATTACTTTCATGTATTTATTAATTCTATTGGTATATGACTAGGTTATGTAACTCTTGGTCATGTTACATATACTCCCCTCTCAAAATTGATAATTTGAGAGAAATTTTACATTTGAAAAAATTATCATTTCAGTTTAGTTTGAATATACTGTTACTGCTTTTTTTTTTTTGCATTGAATTTAACATTCTATTAGTGTGTCGCACTAGATTGAGTTCTTGGCTAGTGATATAATTTTTAGCTTACTAGTATTTTTCAAGTTTCTTATGTTCTAAGTCATTTAGTTACAATAGGTTTCATTTCTTAAACTAACAATTTCCTGTCTTACAATAATACATTTTTCTTTCTCATTACACATCTTTATCTTCGTGATAAATTCTATGGTTCTTTTATTTTTTACCTCACAGATTTTTTATTGATAATCCTTGATATATTATCATTTAATTCCCTAACATTTGTAGTGGGTTCGGAGTCAGAGGGGCTCTATTTGGCATCCATTCTCCGCCGTTCCTCAACTACACGTCCTCAGAATCAGAGGAATCCTCATCTCTGTCTGGGACGTAGCAACAGTTGCACTATCACAACACATAAAATATAAATATCACTATAATATTGACGACTCGGAACACTAAGTTTTTTATAAGTAAAAACGTAGAGTTTTACCTTACAGCCTAAACCGGCTTTCACCTATAGAAGGCTTCATCAGAGGCTGTCATTAGTAGCGCTGTTCGTCTTGTTGTTGGTGACGAGATAGTTTTTCGAAAGATCGAAGCTGTGTGTGTGTGTGGTGAGATGTGTTCGAATAATGCGTGCGATTTGAATTGTGTCTGTTCGTTTAGGATGTCGTTTTTATTTGTTTTTGTGTGTTTGTATATTTCTAATTGTTCTAGAGTGTCTAGTTTTCGGCCTTTTGTGTGTACGTGTAGTATGTTCATGTTATTGTCGATGTTTTTATATGTGTGGTTTGCTTCAATGAGGTGGTTTGCGAAGGTGGATGCTGTAGTGGTGTGGAGTGCTTTTGTGTGTTCACTGTATCTCTGTTTGAAGCTACGTCCTGTCTGGCCTATGTAGAATTTATTGCAATTTGAACAATTTAGCTTATATACACCGGGTAGATCGAATTTGTTTTGTGCTTTGGGCATGCGTTTTGATAGTGTGTGTTCTGTTTTGTTAGTAGTTTTGAAAGCGTTTCTGTATCCTGCTTTTTTGAATTTGTGGGCGATTTTTTTCTGTTTGTTTGTTGATGTATGTTAGTGTTATGAATTTGTTGTTTTCTGTCTTTGTCTGTTGTTTGTTTTGTGTTTTGTGTAGGAGTTTACTGACTATTGTTCTGTCATAACCGTTAGATTCTGCTAGATATTTATCGTGTTTAGTTCGTCTTTGTAGTCTATTTCATCTAAGGGGATGTTGTTAAGTCTATGTATCATGGTTCTAAAAGCAGCTAGTTTGTGTTGTATTGGGTGATTGGAGGTGTTGTGTATTAGTGTGTCAGTTGTAGTTGGTTTTCTGTATATACTGAATTTGTGCCTGTGTTCTAGTTTTGTGATGGAGAGGTCTAAGAAGTTTATGGTATTGTTGTGTTCGTATTCGGCAGTGAAGGTTATGTTTTTATGTATTTTGTTTATGTGCGTTAGTAACTGTTCACATTGTCTTTTGTTTCCCCTGTATAGTATTAGAATGTCATCAACGTATCTGTGCCAATATAGTATTTTATGTGAGTGTCTGTCATTGTTTGTGAGTATTTTTGTTTTTTCTAAGTGTTGGAGGAAGACTTCTGCTAGAATGCTGGATATGGGGGAGCCCATGGGTAGGCCTTCGTTCTGTGTGTAGTATTTATTGTTATAAGTAAAGTAGTTTTGTTTTGTGATAATGTTCAGAGTTTCTGTTATTTCATTGATAAGTTCGTCTGGTGTGTTGTTCTGTTTGAGTTTGTTTTGTAGGATGGTGATTGTTTCAGAGATGGGGATGTTTGTGTACAGGTTTTTAATGTCAAAGGAGGCTAATGTGGCGTTATGGGGGATGTGTATGTCTTTTATTTTTGTTACTAGGTCAGTGTTGTTTTTTACTGCAATGTTGTTGTCTATTTGTGTGTGTTGTCTAATAATTTTGTCTAGATATTTTGCCAGTTTGTGTGCAGGGGCATTACGGTAGTTGATAATGGGGCGGATCGGAATGTCTTCTTTATGGATTTTGGGAAGCGCTTGGAGTGTAGGTGCTGATGGTCGGATTTGTTTCATGTAGGGCTTTTGTTTATGTGTCATAATGTGTTTGGCTTTGTTGACTATTTGTTTTATTGAGTTTTGGTATCTGTCGGTGGGGTCGTGTTTTAGTTCTGTGATGTTGTTCTGTTCCATGAAGTTTTGTACTTTTTTGTGTAGGTTGTCTGTGGGGATAATTACAGTCGTGTTGCCTTTGTCAGCTTTTACAAATGTGATGTTGTGTTTGTGTGCCTTTTCCCTCAGTTTGATGGCTGTGTGTATTTCTGAGTTGTGGTTGTTGTTGTCTGGTGTCTTATGTACTCCTATTGTGTTGTTTATATTATGTCTTAATGTGTCTTGATGTTCTGGTGCTGTGTTTTGTATATTTGTTTCTGTGTCAATTATGAGCTTTGTCAGTGTTTGGTTGTTATGTTTGTAATGTATGTTATGTTTTAGGCCTTTATCAAGGAGTGTTTGTTTGTTTTTTGTGAGTGTGACATTCGTGAGGTTTACTGTACGTGGGTAGAATTTGTGCGAGGGAATTATATCTGTTTTGATTGGTGTCAGGTTTTTTATTTTTCTGTCATGTTTTGTCTGTAACGAAATCCAAGAACATAAAATATAACATATAATTCATTTTTCAATAATATAACATATTCAATTTAACATTCAAGGTATTAGAGGTTTCATTTGAATCACATTTCATTCTTTTATACTTCAGCTAACATACTTCCTTTCACAGGTAATTATTCCTTTTCAGACTTGACATATTGGCTATGTTCTTTGTTAGCCTTGTTGTTACTTTTCTATACTAGTTGGTAATCTGTTTTGGTTCATTTACATATTCTTAAATTTACACACTTATATTTATCCTCATACAATTATGCAGTTGTTTCTTAAATATAGAGTTTACAATATTTCACTCTTACAATAGTTTACAAGTTTTACTCTCATCAATAGTTTACAATTATCCTGAATTATCAGGGTTTACAGTATTCATATACTAAACATTTTTGTTAGATATTCTCTGACATATCTTGTTGGTAAATACAATTAGATCCTTTCTTCATCGTTTAATTAATATTTTTTATATCCCTCGATAACAGTAGTATTTTGACAATTATTTTTGTTATTTATACATAGACATTTTTCTCTATTATTTCAGATAATAATCATTCAACAATATTTGATAATTAAAATACAATATAACGATATCATTCTAACATATTAATAGACAATATTTGATTTTCTCTCCCTTCATTCCATAATAATAATAGCCATCTTTCTAATTAACTCTCTTTGGTATTCTTCCTCTCTACTCCTTCAAATGATAGTTTTTAAATCATTTATTCTGGATGATTTTAATATAATTTCTTGTTTTGTGAGGGGCATATAATATTTGGTATTTAACTTTACTAAAAATTAACTTTATCTTGTGAAAAACTTACTTTTTTCGTCGGACGCGTTTCGGCTTAGTATCCGCCTTCTTCAGCTTTTAGTC
This sequence comes from Magicicada septendecula, assembly GCA_034769895.1. Lineage (NCBI taxonomy): Eukaryota > Metazoa > Arthropoda > Insecta > Hemiptera > Cicadidae > Magicicada > Magicicada septendecula. Next base: position 888,430,864 of record CM068367.1, read on the forward strand.
AGACTGCCATCATTTCGTAACGGTTTTTGTGTGGAAGGTGTAGTGGGGGTGGTGTGTGGAGGAAGGGGATTGGCGCAGGGATTCAACTTGATGTTTGTTTTTTGTAAAATTGTGTCAAAAAGTGTATGTGATTTATATTGCAATTGATCGTTGAGTATGTTGTTTGGTTGTGTTGTGTGGTGTTTATATATTTCGTATTGTTCAGTTGTGTTGAGTATTGGTATTTAAATTCTTGTTACATACAATATTTGGTAATTCAATAACATTTTTCTTTCTCTTCATTCCATAATAATAATAGCCTTCTTTCTAATTAACTCTCTTTGGTATTCTTCCTCTCTACTCCTTCAAATGATAGTTGTTGAATCATTTATTCTGGATGATTTTAATATATTTCTTTGCTTCGTGAGGGGTATACAATATTGGTATTTAACTTTTTGTTACATACAATATTTGGTAATTAAATAACATTTTTCTTATCATAAAATCATTTGGCTTACAATAAACATTTTTTTTTTCTTATCATCTAATATGACAAACCTGGTTCTTATTCAATATATCACATACAGTTTGGGTACATATACCTACAATACACACTCTTTTTTATAACACAATATGGTACACAGGCTGGCTATAGGCAATTAGACACTTTCAATACATTGGGTATAATAAATGATCCTCTTGATCACTAGTTTAAACTCTTTACGGTAGATACTTTTAAAATTTCTTATACACTAAACACTCTTGTGGTAACCGTCGTACAATAATATAACTTGTCCTTTTATAATAATAATTACATGTATAGTTTATATTTTGGGGTTCTATTGGGCTTCTCCATTCTATTGGGTTCATTGTTTGGGACAATTACGTTTCACAGGTACCCTTTTTATAGCTGTCTCTAGTACAACATGTTTATGATATTTGGCACCCTATAATAACATCTCATAACAAATTTCCTTACATATAGTATTTCTTTAACGATGCTTGGTTATAGGTACCTTTGACCTTTTTATCTATTGTATCTGTAAGTTCATACGTATTATTTTTATGGTCCTTTGTTATGGTATAAGGGCCTATGTACAGTACTAGTAGTTTTGGAGGTACCTCCCTATCATGCAGTTCTTCCACTTTGCGGCTATCAGATCTTCATCGGCTTCCCGTTTTCTCGCCTTCTTCTTCTCATCACCTTTGGTATCCATGTGTCCAGTGTCCTCCTGGTCTTCGTTATTATTGACTTCCAGTACCTCTTCGAATTCTGGTTGATCGTCATTAGTTTTCTGGTTGGATTTTCCCATTGATTGGTCCCTCTTCTTCCGTAATTCTTTTATTTCTTGGGCGTACCCTTCAATGATCCGGTCCAGTTGTTCTTGATAACCTTTTTTTTTCTTGGAATGCCTCACTCTTCTTTTGGAAACATTTGCTTTAAGTACTTTATAGTTTATAATCTTCTTGGTTGTAGCATATTTCTTCTCTTCGTCCATCTTCATAAAGCTCCTTCGATACTCCTTCCTATAGATTCCTTCTTCACTGTCGACAATTGGGAAGTTACTCATATTAATTAGACCACTTTGAGTCATTTCGATTAATACTTGGGTTACCCTAATCTTCTTTGGGCGTATTATTCTTCTTATCTTCGCCTCCTTTTCTTCCGTTTTCTTAATAATTTTGTTCCTTTCTTCACGATTTTTAATTTTCGAATTCACTTGTTCGGTGGCTTTATTTCTGGGTAATTCTTTTGTCTCCATTTGATCATCACACAGCGGCAGATTATTTTGTTCTAATTCTTCCTTCTCGGCTAATAACTCTTCCGCTTCTTTAATTACCTGAGACTTCTCTATACCTCCGGCATCGATCTCCTTGTATTGAATATCTTCTTCGTTTCTGTCAAGCTCATTTTCAGATGATAATGTATTTGTGTCTTGCTGCTGTTCTGCTCGTTCATCATTATTTTTCACTTCTTCCCTCCATTTCCGGTTATCCTCAATCATTGACTCGAGCTTTTTATTGTTGTCGTCTAGTTTCCGGTTGATCGATTCCAAATTTTTATTTAATGAGTCGTTATTTCTATTCATTTGTTCCATCATCATCATCATCATCATCATCATCATGTTCTCCATTCTTGCCCCTTCGGTGGCTTTGTCGGGTTGGTCGCCGACCATTACTTCCACTTCCGGTTCTGCATGGGGTGTTTCTTCTGGTCGAGTTTCTATGTTATTATTTGTAATGACTTCCATCTCAGGTGTTGGTTGTGTCTCATGTGTCTCCGTATTCGGTTGTACCTCTTCTACTCGGCTGTCCTTGTATCTTGTGTCGTATTGATGTGTGTGTAGCATGTTTGTTCTTTTGTGTTTGCCGGGCTGATTATAAATATAAAAAATATTTTTGTCTAATATTTTTTCAGCCCCACGTTGGGCGCCAATTTGTAACTAAACTAGATCCGGTGTGTTTAAATTGTGTTATATAAGTTTTATAAACCAAAGTTAGAATTGAAAATCAAAGTTAAAGTTACAAGTTATGATGAATCAAAAATTTATAGTTATCTTAAATGAACTCCTTTGAATAAAAATAAAAATAATTGCAGTAATATTGTTTGAACAATAATGTTGCTTAATTTAATGAATAAAGCGTACTAGCTGGCCGCTTGATGAAGGTAGCCGTCGCGTCGATTCTGGCAGCGAAACTCCTCCTCCAGGTTGACCGTCGTCTAAGTACGTAAAGTCAAGTCACGTCTGGACAATAAAATTAATAAAAATACACTTCCACGTACCTGGTCGTGATTCTGGAAGTTCAGAAGTTCACTTTTTATCAATTAATAAGCTGCCAAGACGGTTTACAAAACCAGCTTGCTTTACTTACAAGGTTAGGTTATTCCTTGTTTAATAATGGGCGCCACACAGGTTTATTTTAGGAAAATCCCATGTAAAACCAATTAACAGAGTCAAATAATTGTTAATTTTATTTAAAAAACTGATATTGACTTTTATTGCCGTTATGGCAATTCAAATTCCACAACGTATATGATTTCTACTAAGAGTTACTTCGATTATTCTGAATTAATTATTTATTTACTTTTTGAAATAAATTAAGTCAAAGTTATGCTGCTAATAACTGGGTTTTATTTGTACCCTTGGTAATGAATTCAAACAAACATAAGTAAGAAAATACATTGATATACACTTGGAATTATTTCGTTCACTTAACCTACTAAACTAGCTCAGAGCATAAACAACTTTTCTGGTTATTTCCAGATAAACTTTAATTTAAACATTAATTTTATATATCTCGGGCGTAAATTCTTTTAAACACAAGAAAGAATGTTCATGCCTACACAGAAGTTAATTATTTCATAAAACAATGTTTACTAATACGGCCTTGTTGTTTACTAACAAAAAAATCAAACCTATTTATAGGTTAGGCGTTCGTCACGCTTGCTTAATTATTCACAAATATTATATATACTACTTAAGACTAAAATCAATCTTAGGTAGGATTATCAAATCCACTAAATAAATTCAGTCACTGTGTAACATATAAAAAGTTTTGGTGTTATGCGTCAGTACAATTTTGCGTCATGGCAATTCAAATTCCACAACGTATGATTTCTACTAAGAGTTACTTCGATTATTCTGAATTAATTATTTATTTACTTTTTGAAATAAATTAAGTCAAAGTTATGCTGCTAATAACTGGGTTTTATTTGTACCCTTGGTAATGAATTCAAACAAACATAAGTAAGAAAATACATTGATATACACTTGGAATTATTTCGTTCACTTAACCTACTAAACTAGCTCAGAGCATAAACAACTTTTCTGGTTATTTCCAGATAAACTTTAATTTAAACATTAATTTTATATATCTCGGGCGTAAATTCTTTTAAACACAAGAAAGAATGTTCATGCCTACACAGAAGTTAATTATTTCATAAAACAATGTTTACTAATACGGCCTTGTTGTTTACTAACAAAAAAATCAAACCTATTTATAGGTTAGGCGTTCGTCACGCTTGCTTAATTATTCACAAATATTATATATACTACTTAAGACTAAAATCAATCTTAGGTAGGATTATCAAATCCACTAAATAAATTCAGTCACTGTGTAACATATAAAAAGTTTTGGTGTTATGCGTCAGTACAATTTTGTTTTGAAAAAATATATCAGTGCACTCAGATTAATGGAATAAATTGTCACGATGTTACCTCTTTATTTTAATCTTTTAGATTAAAATTTGATTGAACACTCCAGCGGTCGGATTATAGTGACCCTGGTTTATTACACTGCACACGCACTTTGAACAGAGAATAATTGTCCGCTTCTGACTAAATTGGACTATTTGTAATACTGGTTAATTATTTTCTCTTGTTCGATATATCCCGCACTAAATAAAATAAATACTTCACATCGATGCACTGATTATAGGTAGACTGTATGGTAGTTACTTGGTGTTGCCGAAATGGTTCAATGGATGCACTATTACATGATACTATAAGTTAATAATGTATTTTGAGGCGACGAGCGTCGACCTTTCGCTCTTGCTGATGACAAAAAAGTGTAACGGAATTACTTGCATTCCCGTTATATACCCCCTGTTTTGATGAGGCTTAGGTGACAGTTTCATTTAGTAAGCTATTTTTTGATTGGCTCTACCAGACGTTACGAAAATGACGCATTGTTTTCCAACCATCATTAACCGTCTTTTTGCTAAGATGATTGACAGTTGACGTTGTTGTTAGTGTTGACAAACAAATTTCTTACTTTCTATTTACAAATGATGCTAACGCATGTCACGCACTTATTACAGTTGCGATCGGGGTTGTATCGCTATCAAATTAAAGGATGTTTTTTACGCTTTAATTTGATATAGTTTGACACTGGTTTTATTTGCACTTTCACTGACATTTCTAAATAAACAACGTTCAGATACTTGGCTTCGCGCTGTCGTCTGCTAGTGACACCAGCCATGATTCTTTCTTATCAATAAATTATTTGTGTTTCACATCGCGTTTTCACTTAAACGTCTGTGTCGGAACACTAATACATCCGTCTTTATACTTAATACTTACTTAGTGAACCTAATTATTAAATCTTAACTAACTAGGGTAATACATTGCTATGAACTATCCTTACTTCCTAATTACATTTTGTTTATACTACTTCGCTCTATGCTACCCATTAATAATTGAGTTGTTACATCTATAATACATTAATAATATTTACTGTTACACTTGGTATAATGATTGTTCAGTGTATGTTATTTACACTAGTAGTCCGTTTCTACTTATCACCTTACTGACAATCGTTCGTTTTAGGCGTAGCCTAGGCATACCTTTCACATCGGTTTACGCCTTAATAATGGTCATTAGTTACATTTGGTACATTGATGAGGTAATTTATTTATATAAGGTTCCCTCTTACAATTATTCTTACTTCTTATGAGTACATTTGAGATTGTAATACAGTTTCAATTTTATATTGTGGCCATAGCTAGTCTTAGTCATAGGCATTGATAGTTACTAGTCATTGTTTATTTATTCTCAGCCAAATGCTGTTGCTGATATTATATTATTCGGGTCATTCCCTATTTACTTTTATTAACATGTGTAATTACATTTAAGTCATTCACTGGCTCGCTTGACAGCTTATAGTGAACTTGGCTTGTCCATTAGTTATTGTCAGTTATAGTATTGGTTGTAGTGTCAAGCAGTGTATTGTTTACTGCTTCTTGTGGTACTTCTTCTTTCTTCTTCGTTGGTCCTTCTCTTCTTCGCTACTTTCATCATCATATTATTCACTTACATTACTTTCATGTATTTATTAATTCTATTGGTATATGACTAGGTTATGTAACACTTGGTCATGTTACAATGTTCAATGTAAATTATAGTCAAGTCCAACCTTAAGTTAGCAATTTATTGCTAATTAGTTTATAATAGCACACAGAATTTCCTTATTACTACCAACTACTATCTTACTAATTTATTATGACATAACATAGATTCGTTCATACTTCAGTAGTTGACTATAAACATTTACATAAAGTTTATTATAACATTTCTTTTTGTATACAAGGCAATTGATCATTCCCCTAAGCAATCTGAATGATAAACCAATTAATTTCCTGATATTGGAAACGATGTACCTACCAGGCATCTGGACATTATTACATAACCCTGTACCCTTTACTTGCAGTTCCCAGAGATCGGATATCGGTGCTTTGGGTATCTTCTTAATAATCCCATTCCAAGCATTACCTTAATCATAGCTACTTCAGCCTTCTGGTGCGTTCTGGTCGAGGAAATCCCATTTCTTCGGGTTCATTATGTTGTCAACCCTCGGTGGTGATCTTCGTTTTGTGATAGTACAACCCACTCTATCATATTTTTAATTAATAATAATATTCATTGCTTACCTTGTATAGCCAGGAGTTCTTCACACGAACCTGTGAATTATAAGCGTGATTTAGGGTATGCGTATAAATTAATGTATTCAACTCTCATTCCTTGTTAACTCACTCAATTTTTATTAGACATTTTTTTATTTTAACATTTTTTTATAGCACATTATGACACAAACTTCGTTTGATAAAAATCTTCAGAACTCTATTTCAACAAATTGCCGTTCTGAGGCCGAGACCCCATGTAACATAAACATACAAAATTTTGCAATGATGTGAATTTACACAAAATCTAGTCACGTTAGTTTTTCTTACTAAATTATTAATTATTGCTTAATAATTACCTATATTAAATAAAGGCAGCCCAGTAATTACTCGTACACACATTCATACCTTATTTAAATTCTTCCCCAAAAATATAGAGCTCTTCATTATAAAATTTTCATTATTAATTTCGTTTATTATACTGTTACTTGGTTTTGATGATTCGGATCTACCTCCTGCTGCACTGGTTTGTTTTAGTCACTTGTTGTCCGAATTACGTTCTCACTGTTAAAATTTTGGTCACTAAAGAGTATTTGATGCTTCACAACTCCATTTAGTTTAAAACTCAAATCACATTTTAGATACTGTTAATAAATTTTCGGCTCGCGAGCCTTCGTGTTCATCCGGCCGGATGGGTGGTTTGTAGTCGACTGAGTTTGTTCTCTGCACACCGGGCGAGAAAGAATGTACCTGTGCAACGTTAGCGTGAGAACGTTGGCCGGCGTTTGCGCTTGTGTCTGGGAACGTACACCCCTGTTGACAATTTTACATTCCTGTGCCAGGCCGCGACAGTCTCGAAGATATACTCTATTCACCATATATTCTTTGTTGAATAAAAATTGAAAATATTAAAATTGTAAAATCTCATGGGTGTGTACCGTTACAATACCCCCCCCCAATGAGAGGTTTTCTGCCGAAACAGAAAAACTCTCATTGCCTAAAAGAACCTAAGAGGACCAGCGAGGATATGGTGCCAACAACCCCCCTTTAATTCTTTAACACATCATGGGTAATATACCCCCCCCCCAGCTCGGTGACTATGGCAGCACCTGAACGACATTACTGGACTTCTCTACTCGAGATCCCAACACCGTAAAGCCAGACAGTTACTCACCACAGTACCACCTAACCTTGTAACATTCTGAATAAAATTCCAAAACTGGCCTTATACCATACCAGATCCTCAACCGATATATCTCCCCTTAAATACATACTGGGTTGCCTGTAGCAAGTACTGAGTGCGTACACATACTCATTACTAAATTACACACGACCTCCACATTTTAAGAGTTAATGTAAAATTCATAAACATTTTATATTGACTTCTCCACAAAATTCATTCTCCTTTCTCCATTTAATTTGTTTGACGTTATGGTTTCAAATCAAAAATAAATCAAACAAATCAAATTAAAGTATTTAAAATTTGTTCAAATAATACAATAAATCCGAATCTTTAATCAAAGATTCCTATTCAAGATAATTTACAGCATTTCTTTCCATTAATTAATTTAATCGTAATTCTCAAAATTCCAAAATCATTCAAATGAATTTATTTGATTACTTCTCTTAACTAGATGCTAATAATCATAATAAACAAAACAAAATAAACAACTTATTTTTTAGCATGAATTCCCTTATCACTACATTTGTTTACAACACATATACTATGAACAATATCAATCAGTTGATACCTTAGCAATACACATAATCAGCAATATATCCTGAACATAAAAACACAACACAATCTGTACTTCAAACAAAATAAATTTTTTGTTTTCATAATTAACTAATAACGTAATAATGTTTTATTAAACGTATATTCTGACAATAGAAAGAAAATTATAAAATAAAATATAACTTGAACTTACATTGATTATTAAAAGAACATATGAATTGGTTACATTGACCATTATACAGTTCATACCAGTCATCAGCTGATGTCTTACTAACAGGTGAATGACCTTTCTCTAGACACACTGCATACAACTAACACAAATACACAAAATTATAGTCACAATCATAAATGTTCTTGTAGATTAAAATCATTACAATTGAACCTAGCACTTAAAATCGTTTGTTCTCATAAGTGAAATACATCACTAATCATCGAATCATAGTTATAGCAACTGTTACTGAACAGGAACTGGGTCACCAACCACCAACTCTCTCTTTAGAGTAAGTGAAATTGATTGGCCCGCTGTTTACAGAGGTTGTTACCTTCTCACTGATTGCTCAGTTACCACTCCTACTACATCATTTTCTTAATTCCTCCCTTTATACCCAGTTACAATTAGGTAACCACCCGCCGGATAAACCGGATCGAGCGTTTGCCTTATGCACAGATGCGTTATCTGTGCCCCTGGCTTGTAACGGCCAGCTCCTTTTCCACACACACTATTGTTTCCTGATGGTGGACTGTAGCGCCCATTTGCATCCCCAAGAACTGAAGTTTATATATATATGGTATAGACGCTGCCTATACCGTTCTTGGTTAAGCGTTATATAAACATTCGGCATTACTGATGTCCGAGAACACCAGTAATCCTACTAAATATTATTTACACACCCTTAACACGGCACTATCACCCCCTTCGATGATAGCCGCTGTTCCAAAGTTTGGTAATTCCCCTGAATTGACCATAATTTCTAAATTCACCAATTTTGAAAATAATAACAAGTATGGCTAGGATACAATCTGCCCAGCCACACTTGCTACCAATAATCCAAATCCACGGTCAGGGTTCGGTGACTCCGTGACAGCCCGAAAGTTGGGGAATCACAAGTAAAATATATATATATGTGATATAGTTACATTTAAAATTTGCAATTTTCATTACATGACGTTCCTATTCTTGGTTTGTGTTCTGATCATACACTTTCTTTCTTAACTTTCCCTACTTTGACTTTCATTAACATAAAATAGTGAGTACAACAAAATATTTACTTTTTCACCTAAACTAATCTATTCCTACTTACGTAGGCTATCACCAACTAATGATTGAATCTTTAATTACAATTTAATTGACCACTTAATAAAGAAAATTTACTCTTTCTCCTTCCATTAAAATAAACATTTAATTTGCATTTGAATAAAATTTGCAAACATTTCAAATTTAGGTTTAGTTTTAAATTCTATTAACTCTTTATCTTGTTACATTTTATTATTACATTTCAGTTATGAACTTCCATTAATCATTTTCATCATCAATTGGTTTGGGTGATTATCAGTTATCCACAACGATCTAATTTATTGAATGGGCATTTATATATAACCTTACCCCCCTTTATCCCTACTAACAATCACTAACAGATTTACATAGGATGACACCAATCTCTCAAAAATATTTACCTCCATTAACTTCTCTAACTTCACTTAAATCATTCTACACTTATAACAAAATACCTGCTACCCTCTTTGTACTTAGGATGTGTGTTCCCTCCCTTATACTCATTCCCTTATTAGTTCCTGGCCTCTCCCAGGTAACTCCGCCAACGTTCATACGGTTCAATTCCCGCCACAACGCCTTTCATTGAGGACTCCTTACCACACCACCCTCTTTACAAAATTTCACCACCATCTATTTATTCCCCATTTACATCACTATCATTACTCTACATACAGGGTGATTCACGAAGAAACGGAAATACTTCGGGAGATGAATCTACATCGAAAAATAAGAAAAAAAGTTCATATAATCATAGGTCCGGAAATGCTTTGTTAGCGAGTTACAGCTAGCGAAAGATTTTTCCCGGGTTTTGGTTCCCCCGGGTAAATGAAGACTTTCTGAAATTCTGGGAAGGGGCAAATTCTGCTGTTTCTTATGGGTTTTGACCTGAAAAATCGAATAAAACAGGTTGCAGAACTGTATCTCTCATAAGTTTCATGATATCCGACGTAAAACAGAAAAATCTTTGCCTAAAAACAAATTTTGGAAAATTGGAAACAATTGAAATTTTTTGTTGATTTTTATTGACTTTATTTACACCATTTTTCTCAGAATTAATTTCTTTACAAGTTTTGTTTTTAACTTTTATGCATTTATTAGTCATTTAACAAAGTTATTGTACTTCTAACCTACAAGTACAAGTTAGGTTCGAAGTACAATAACTTTGTTAAATGACTAATAAATGCATAAAAGTTAAAAACAAAACTTGTAAAGAAATTAATTCTGAGAAAAATGGTGTAAATAAAGTCAATAAAAATTAACAGAAATTTCCAATTGTTTCCAATTTTCCAAAATTTGTTTTTAGGCAAAGATTTTTCTGTTTTATGTCGGATATCATGAAACTTATGAGAGATACAGTTCTGCGACCTATTTTATTCGATTTTTCAGGTCAAAAACCATAAGAAACAGCAGAATTCGCCCCTTCCCAGAATTTCAGAAAGTCTTCATTTACCCGGGGGAACCGAAACCCGGGCGAAATCTTTCGCTAGCTGTAACTCGCTAACAAAGCATTTCCGGACCTATGTTTATATGAACTTTTTTTCTTTTTTTTCGATGTAGATTCATCTCCCGAAGTATTTCCGTTTCTTCGTGAATCACCCTGTATATGCACTGTCGCTACTGTGTCTCTACTATTACCTTGTTTCTGTATTACTTTTATTCTAAAATTCTTATTTTGTCTAACACCCATTTAAAATTAACTCTGAGTGTCTTAATGCCTTATTTAAACAACTATTATCACCCAAATTCTAAAAAGTTTTTTTTTTACCACAGTTTACATTAAATTAACCATTGAAAACTACATTAGAAAACTCATAACTACCTCAGATTAGTTTCAACCTATAATTTAAACCCTTGAAACTCATTTAAAATTTATTATTCAAACATTTTACTCTATTTCCATTGCATTATAAAATTCCTACCTCTACATGGTCAATTATTCACTTAAATACAAATACGAATACTGTCATAAACTCAAAATTATAAACATTCCTAATTATATATTGACAATTATTTACATCTAAAAACTTATTATTATCATCATTAGCCATGAGGCTGTGATTGCCCGAAAATGGGGGTTTGTTGAGACGAGGGAGGGGACGGGCAGACACCATACGTGAATTCACGTTCCCCTAAGCTACCATTAAATCACATTACCTTGCTTTTGTTATTTTCAACTACCTTGATTACAATTTATAAGAATCTACTCTCTCTATTATTTAGCCAGGCATGGTGTCTATCCGCCCCCAAACCCGTCTCCACAAACCCATTTTTCTTAATATACTGAAACTTCTATCATTTGCTAAATTTTTATTTTTGCAAATGACACTGGTGAATTTTACTTGAAAACATTGCCTCACTTTATTTTTGTCTATATACTCTACCTTAGGCAATGTTTGTACGTGGTGTTTGTGCTTATTTATGCATCTTGAGTGTACAAGATTTATCTACACGTACCTTAGGGGTCCCCCTCCCCGTTCAATAATATAGTTAAATTTCTAATTGTTACCAATTTTGTGAAGTCGGACCATCGTCGCTTTCACCCCCAGATGGAAGTTCCACCAACCATGGTCCGCCTCCCTGGTGCCAAAACCCACGGTCAGGATTGGTAAGTTCGTGACCGCCCGAAAATGGGGGAGGATCCCTTCTGAAAACAAACAAAATATCTTAAAAACAAAAAATTTTATTTAAGTTTACCGTGACCAATAACACTTTAAATTTGTTGGGTTATGTGTACCCACTATTTCTCGTGTTGACTGGTTTTGCAGAACATAAGCATTGTCCATTTTGACCTCTATCACTTCGTATGGTCCCTCATACAACAAAAAGAATTTCTTTATTTCTTTATCTTGTGCACTTGATAAATCATGCCTTCTCACTAGTACCAACTGACCTACCTCATATCTTGTCCACTTGCCTTTAGCATCATGGCACTGCTTCCTTCTTTCTCCCTTGGGTAATAGGTTTTCATTGGCGAGTTTAAGTTTTACTTCCAAACCTCGGTTGTTGCTTTCCGGTGGATAGTTGAATAGCTGTTCCAAAATCCTAGGTGGACGTTTTCCCTTGACTAACTCGTATGGTGTGAACCCCGTTGATTCATGGGTGGTACAATTTAACCATTCTTCAATTCTCCCCACATATGCTGGCCATTCGCTGTGCTTAGCATGGCAGTATGCCCGAAAAATTCTCCCTAATTCTCGCATGACTCTTTCAGCTTGGTTTGACTGGGGATGGTATACCGCCGTGTGTTTGGGTATAATGCCTTCCCAACCCAAAGTTTGTCGCCATATTCCACTAATAAATTGGGGCCCATGATCCGATAGAATTATTTTCGGTTTACCAGTTTTAATCATGTAGTCCTTTGTTATCTTTTCGCTTAATACTTTACCCGTCGCTCTTTTCACACTATACAGTCTTACAAATTTCATGAATGCATCTAAAACCATAAAATGTACATTACGTCTCCCCTTCCCTTTGGTAGAGGACCAAATAAATCCACCGCAACTAAATCAAAAGGTTTCTCGACTTTATTGTACCTCATTTCTCCCTCTAATCAATAATTAACTACTTTCGACTTTTGACATAAATTGCACCCCCGGAGTAGAGTTCTAACTCTCCGTTCCATGTTTTTAAATAAACATGATTCTTTTAATACATTTGCACACTTCCTAGCACCGAAATGTCCATACCGAACATGACAATCCCAAACTATTTTATCTACCAAACCTTCCGGTATAACTAACCTCCAATCACGCTCTCCCCCCTCTACTTTCTTAAATAGACTCCCTTGATATATCTGAAAATATTGGCTATACCCCAACTCATCGACATTGGACTCTAAACTGGTTATTATTTAATTTAATTTAACACCTGTTCTTTGTAGGCTATTAATGTCTTTCAATTCCTCCCCAAAAAGCTTATCTTCTCTACTTAACCTATATATAACTACTTCTTTTAAATCTATCCCTGTTTTATTCCCCTCAAAGACAACCCATGAAAGTGTATCTGGTACTTTGTTTTCCACTCCTCTAATGTGTTCCCAAGAAAAATTGTACTCTTGTAAAGCTAGCACCCACCTGGTTATTCTGCTGTGTGTTAATTTGCAGGTGTTTAGGAAAGATAATGCCTTGTGGTCGGTCCTGATGATGGTAGAATTCCCCAGCAGATACGTCCGAAACTTCTTCACCGCGAAGACGATGCTAAGTAATTCTTTCTCTGTTGTTGTGTAATTTCTTTCCGCAGCTAGCAAGGTACGGCTGGCGAATGCAATGGTGTGGTGTTCCTTTTCCTCATCTTCCTGGTACAACTCAGCACCTAGCGCAATATTACTGGCGTCTGTCTGTAAGTAAAATGTGCGTTCAAACTTAGGGTGATTCATCATGATCATGTTAGCAAAATGGTCCTTTATCTCATTAAATACATCTCGTTCCTTCTCCCCCCATCACCACTGCTTACTCTTTTGTAACACCTCACTCAATTTTGAAGTTATTTGAGCATAGTTTCTCTGGAACTTCCTATAAAAATTGCATAGTCCTAAAAAACATTCTAATTGCTTAATATTTCTAGGTTCGGGGAATTTTAAAATTGACTCTACCTTCTCTGGGTTGGCTTTTATCCCTTCTGGTGTTATTATGAAACCTAAAAAATGTATTTCGGTTTGTATTAGATTTTTCCCAGTTGACAGTCATACCCCCTTTCTGCAATTTGTTTAACACATATTCTAAATGCTCTATGTGCTCCGTAAACATACGTGATGCTATCAGTATATCATCTGCATAAATTGTCAAAAAATCTAAGTTTTGGGGTTGTAGAATCTCATCTAAACATTTTATAAAACTGGCTACGCTGGTGTTCAATCTGAACGGTAATCGTTTAAACTGGTAGTTCTTTCCATTAAATAAAAATGCTGTATATTTACGACTATTTACGGCCAATGGTACTTGCCAGTACCCTGCGGTCAAATCTAAGGAAGTCATGTACTTTACACCACTGAATTTTTGAAATATTTCGTCAATCGCTTCTGGCGACTCCCGGTCAGGAATGATTATTTGGTTTATACGATGGGCATCTAAACACAGTCTCACTCTACCGTCTTTTTTGATTACTACTACTAGCGGGTTTGAATAAGTTGATACTGATCTTTCTATGATACCTCCCTCTAACATTTTATCTAACTCTTCTTCAACAGCCTTTCATTTGGAAAATGGCACCGGATAACTTCTTTGTACATAGGGTGCGTGTTCCCTTACCTTCAACTCACACTCGTAGTTCCTGGCCCTTCCAGGTAACTCTGCAAACACCTCTTTAAAACTCTCTACAACCCGCCACAACGATCTACGTTGGGGACTCCCTATCACTCCACCCTCACTACAAAATTTATGTGCCCTTTTCTCCCAAATTTGCTCTTCCCGTTCATCATTCTCTCTCTCTACATGCATTCACTCTCACTTCTATTCTTTTATCACTACCCCAATTTTGTATCACCCTTAGTCCCGATACTCTCACCGCGTCTGAAACCCGCTCAAAACCGACCCTAATTGGTTGACTCTCATGACTTAATTCTACTATCTGCTTCTTAAAATCAATTACCACGCTATGCCTGATTAAAAAATCGTTACCCAATATGACTTCTAAATTTAAACCGCGTACCACCAAGAATGAGTTTTCATATGTTCCACCGTTTATTATCATGTTTAGTTGTACTTGTTTTGTTACTCGTTTACTTCTAACCCCAGTAACACCTACAATGCTAATCCCCCGCAACTAGCAAAGAAGGAATGTGTTTGTTGTTTTCCCTTATTTCATCTAATGTATGCTCTGAAATTACGGAGACCTCGCTCCCTGTGTCTATTAAAGTTTTAACTTCCTTACCTTCTATGCTGATCGTAATTTCTGTTAATCCCTGCTCCTGTCTTACTGCCTCCATGTCTTCTTCCTCCATCAGTTCCTTAGACATATCTGTAATGATAGTATTGTTCTGGTAGTTGTGTTCTTTTTGGACCCCACTGCTACCTGCTGACAATGGCTGGGTTCGGTTCCCCATTGTCTCGTCTAGTTTCCTGTAGACGTACCCGCCACAGCTCGGTTGTATCCTCCTCTACCTCTCATCGCATCTCCACCTCCTCTGCTGTTGCCTCTGCCTCGCTGCTGTTGGTTGTGATGATTGTAGGCCACACTGCTCCGTTGGCAATCTCTCACCTTGTTGCATCTGTAACATACTGTTCGGATAGCAAAATTCTCGTATTCACAGTTTGGGCATTTCCACATCTCGCCTCGATGGTTACTACTGTTACTTCCCCGCCGCCCCTCTATAAGAGTTTGGTATCCCCCTGGATTGTTGATAATTCCCGTTAGTATGTGCCGCTGGTGGGTTCGGACGCCTACCCATTTCGCGGTCCCTAATGTTTTGCAATACATCTAACATGTTTTCTAGTTCGTTTATGTCTGCTATCTCTCTCGTCATTAGAGTAATTTGTACTTCTCTGAGCAGGTGTTTACTAACATGTCTAACAAATGACCGAAACGGCAACGGCGGTTCTAAGTACTTTGCCTCATTGAATATTCTCATTACATACATGGTTATGTGGTTGTTTATTCCCCCAAAATTCCCAGCTCCCATGATTTTACTACGTAAAATTTTCTGATCCTCTTCGGACCAATATTTATTCCGGAACGCTGCCTCGAACTTTTCATAACTACTCCACTCCGTATTATGTACTTCTGCCCATATTTCAGAACTGCCCTTAAAACACTTTAAAATCTTTAACAACTTTATCTCCCAACTACTGATATTAAACCGGTTAAATTCCCTTACCCTACTCAGAAACTGCATCGGGTGTACCCTCCGGTTGTCACAACTAAATTGTTCTAGTTCGATATCATCTTTTGCTTCGCGAGTATACAATATTCCGCAACACTATTTAAATTTTGGCTTATGGCCACATGTAACTCATCTTTAATTTCTACTATGTCTTGCTCCATTACTCTTAATTTATTATCAATTTATTTTCATATTGAAGGTTATGTTTATTCATAACCCCCATACTCTCTTACACAGATTGTTTACACACACTTTCTGCCTCCATTATTTTAATTTTTATGTCATCATTATTTTCATTAATTTTATTTATACACTTACTTTCTATCACTACACACTGTTCTTTAACTTGTGTTTGAATTCGGTCTGTCATTTGTTCATTTATATCATTTATTTTACTTTCAATATTTTCTGTGATTTCACTAATCTGTTCATTGAACTTACAGTTTACTGATTCTAATATCTGCTCTTTAATACCATCACAACGTGTATTAATTTCATTCACTTGCTTACTAAAATTAAAATTTTGTTGTTTAATTTCATCTCTGATCTCATTCAACTTTTCACTAAAATTATTTTTAATCTGATCATTCTGTTCATCAAATCTAGCGTCAAATTTATTATTTTGTTCATCAAACTTTATATTGAAATTACTCTTGACTTCATTAATATTGCTACTTGATTCATTTAACTTTACACTCTGTTCACTGAAATTAGTACACAACATTGTATTTTTCTGTAAACGCAATTGCATCATTTTCATCATATCATGATCCTCAGATTTTTTAATCGGGACTGGCATTGAATGAATTATTTCATCCATTAGTTTTGATTCAGTCTCACTTAAATCGCTAGTTATTTGACTCTCAGTATTGCTCTCAGTGAAGCTGACATTTTCGTCATTATCTTTATTAGCACTCATTTTTTATATTGTCTACTGGATTCTAATCCCACAAATTTTAATCTTATATGTATTCAGCATTAATTTACTGTAATACTCATTACTTAACTATGGTATACATATCACACAACCTTTACGTACTCTATACACACTCCTAAATCACACTTATATCCACTCGTAGGTGTGGTTTAAGTACAAAATTTAATTTGCAAAACTGTCCGAGTTCGTGGCACCAATTGTGATATTACAACCACTCTACCACATTTTTAATTTATAATAAAATTCATTGCTTACCTTGTATAGCCAGGAGTCCTTCACACAAACCTGTGAATTATAAGCGTGATTTAGGGTATACGTATAAATTAATGTATTTGACTCTCATTCCTTGTTACTCACTCAGTTTTTATTAGACATTTTTATTTAAGCATTTTTTATGACACATTATGACACAAACTTCATTTGATAAAAATCTTCAGAACTCTATTTCAACATTTACATAAAGTTTATTATAACATTTCTTTTTGTATACAAGGCAATTGATCATTCCCCTAAGCAATCTGAATGATAAACCAATTAATTTCCTGATATTGGAAACGATGTACCTACCAGGCATCTGGACATTATTACATAACCCTGTACCCTTTACTTGCAGTTCCCAGAGATTGGATATCGGTGCTTTGGGTATCTTCTTAATAATCCCATTCCAAGCATTACCTTAATCACAGCTACTTCAGCCTTCTGGTGCGTTCTGGTCGAGGAAATCCCATTTCTTCGGGTTCATTATGTTGTCAACCCTCGGTGGTGATCTTCGTTTTGTGATAGTACAACCCACTCTATCATATTTTTAATTAATAATAATATTCATTGCTTACCTTGTATAGCCAGGAGTTCTTCACACGAACCTGTGAATTATAAGCGTGATTTAGGGTATGCGTATAAATTAATGTATTCAACTCTCATTCCTTGTTAACTCACTC
Source organism: Magicicada septendecula (assembly GCA_034769895.1). NCBI lineage: Eukaryota > Metazoa > Arthropoda > Insecta > Hemiptera > Cicadidae > Magicicada > Magicicada septendecula. Next base: position 888,448,943 of record CM068367.1, read on the forward strand.
AATTTTTATTAGACATTTTTTTATTTAAACATTTTTTTATGGCACATTATGACACAAACTTCGTTTGATAAAAATCTTCAGAACTCTATTTCAACAAATTGCCGTTCTGAGGCCGAGACCCCATGTAACATAAACATACAAAATTTTGCAATGATGTGAATTTACACAAAATCTAGTCACGTTAGTTTTTCTTACTAAATTATTAATTATTGCTTAATAATTACCTATATTAAATAAAGGCAGCCCAGTAATTACTCGTACACACATTCATACCTTATTTAAATTCTTCCCCAAAAATATAGAGCTCTTCATTATAAAATTTTCATTATTAATTTCGTTTATTATACTGTTACTTGGTTTTGATGATTCGGATCTACCTCCTGCTGCACTGGTTTGTTTTAGTCACTTGTTGTCCGAATTACGTTCTCACTGTTAAAATTTTGGTCACTAAAGAGTATTTGATGCTTGTAACGAGAATCTTTACGTGGGTTGTAATAATTAATAGTTAGTGTTATTCTTAAGTCGTTCCTCTTAATATAGTATATGTGTGAGTGTCGAGCGTTTGTTGACTCGCTCGTTGGGTTCGTGATTTAGTATGTATGTAAGATTAAAGTTATTAATAATTTCAATGAATTCTGTCACTGTTATCTGCGTGTAGCAAGTCGAATTGTATCTTCTCTTACCATTTACGGGTAAACCGTATTATCAGCTGATTAAAGTTCAAATAGTGATATTACCAATGCATTCAGTTCTAAATCAGAATAGTGATCAGTGAAGTGAAATTGTTATTTATTATTTTGATCAAAAAATTTGGAATTCGTTTAATGGGATTATTGTTTATACTCATCAATTTTCCACTGAAGATCCTGCGATGCCGTCTTCTTCTTCCGGATAGATCCTGCGATGCCGTCTTCTTCTATTCTTCAGAATTTCATTTATCTCGTCCAGACGGGTTTTCTCGTAGATTTCGGCCTCGTACTCCTTCTGTGATCGTCCGTCTTCTTGAGTTGATATAGGTGTTTATGATCTTCCTTCGGGATCCATTGTCATCTATTCTTCGCGGCGTCTTCTTGGCTTCCTTGGATAATTACGGTTTGTGGATAAATTTAATAAACAATATCTTATCCAGGATTCCCTGGGCTGTTATCATACTCTTCTTTTTGTTTGATTTTAGTTAAAATTCACTCATTTGGAATACAATTTTTTGGTGAGAGCTACTCAATCCGCTCTCGGCGTCGGTCAATAATGGACTATCGAAAATCTAACGGTTTTTTGGCAATAAATTTCGGTTGCTATGGTTACCTAATAAATTATGCTAATTCTCATTGGTCATTAATTTAAGTCATTGTTATGTTTTAACGTCTTATTTTAGTTTAATTTCACAAAATATCTTCAAATGAAGATTTCTATCTTATACTAATAGCTAAGTTTATTATATGAGTACCATTGTTCATAATTTTTTATAAGGGTCATTTTGATATCCCTCATGGTCACTTTTGAGTAGCTAATTACATTTTTATTATTTTTCATATTTGTATTTTATATATATTTTATTCAAAATTGGTTGTTATTCATATATTTTAGCATTAGGAATACTCACTTAATTTGTTTAACCATTTGGTATACTCTTCTTCAATATTGGACTATTATTTGTTCTCAAATTTACTAAATTCTTATTTAACAGTTAAGCCTAGAGCCTAGATTTTACTATATTACTATTGTAATAAATATAAATAATAGATTGAATGTGTGTTTAATTGGTGTGGCTCTCGACGTCTTACTGGCCTGGATCACTTCCTTAAGTTTCCCAGCTGGTCGAGTCCCAATGGTAGCAAGACCGGTCGAGTAGCGTAAAGTTGATGAAGAAATATATATGTTCAGCTTCACCGAAAGTTTCAAAACAAAAATTATTGTTTTGAAGGAAATTAAAAAAAAAAAAAATTATGTTTATAAAAAAAAATAATTAAAATTTTTTTTTTAATTTAATTAATTAATTAATTATGATCAATTAATTAATATAGGGCTGTGAAGTTTTAAAAAGTGTAATGCTCTTCTGAAAATTTTTATTAAAGTTTTGGTATATTTTAAATAAACTATCACCACTCATAAGACTGTCTTCAAACCAATCGATACTTGTTTACCTTTTTATTTTTTAGGTTATCTTCACTTATAGGTGGTAAAGTCCTGATAGATTATTAATTATAATTATATTAGTGATAACTAGTAATATTTATGAAATGAAGAACTATTTAGTGTTGAAGAATATTAAAGTTTTATTAATTAATAGCAATTTGACTCTTATCGATTATTATCGACTCTCAGGATATCGAAAAAGTTACAAAGTATATTATATAAAAATTATACAGGGTTCTTTAAACAGCCAATTATTATCAAAGTCAGAGAAATCGGGCTAATATTTAAAAGTATAACGTTACATCAAATGAATAATTATTACTAAACACAAACATTGAATAATAATTTGAAAATAAAATAATTGTTTTCACCAAACAGCTGTTTTGAACTAGGAGGCGTTGCTCTGGCGATGACGACCAATATTGCAAATGGCTGCCGTGAAGTTAGTAAAATGTCATTCGTATATTCGACGTTCCATATAAAATATTTTCCTGTAGTATTCCTGTTCTGGTGGCTGCAAATCTCTTGTTAAATGTTGTGTAGTGACTGGTGTAATGTTTCTGGGTTGTATTTAGTATATCTGTGTAATTATAAGTCAAAACACTTTTCCCAATTCCGACACTAATTTGGTTAATGTATTATACAGTTTTCTGGTGTTTTGTGGTGTTTTTCGGAGTAGAAATGTATTGTTTAGTGTTAATTAGTGTTTCTTGATTGTTTTTGACACAATGTATATGTTCTGGAAGGATTTTATAAGACACTCTCGATTTCACAGTAACGTACTGTTCGCCACTTAACTTTACCGTTAGTAAGATAGGTTAGATCGTCACAAAACTCTCGTTTATGTTAACCGTTCGAATACCAATAATCAACTAACTGTTTCCTTCAGTTTCAATTAAACTCTTAGCCCATATAATATTATTCTTAACATTGTTCAAATATATTTTCATATCCTGTGCACACTTTAATATTTCACTATATAAATACCTAAACTTGGGTTATTTATCAATTTTATTCACTAGATGTTATTTAAATTAATCTTTCAGTTCATTCAGCTTATTTTCAGATTAAATAATGCCGTTTTATAGTGTTTTCTGTCCAAAAAATAGTAATTTTACTTTCAGTTTGGTATACTCTGAAAAGTCAAAACATCAAAATTTACTTCCTGTCATTATATAAATTCAGCCATTTTATCAGTTATATTTAATATTAATAATCCTATATTGTATTAAAAGGTTCATATTCCCTTATTTTCTGGTAATTAATTGAATTAGTTGTATTCTGAAACATTATTCTGGAATATATGACTCCCATGTCTAAATTTCTGAGTTTAGTCATTTTCATTTTTATTTATAATTCTGAATATAATTTATTAAAATCTTTCTAAATGGTATGTGCAATTATATGGCTTGATCTCAAGTTTATTTTGTCTAAACCCCTTTTGTTTATTTTCATTTAAATGAGCAATTTCTCTGTTTTGATGAAGTTTGGTTTCCATTCTTTTGGCCTATGATTTTTTAACAATTTTTCTTACAAAATATTTTACAAACAATATATGATGTGTGATACCCTCTCTGACTTTTACATATAGTATTATAAATTAAACATATTTTCAAATTACACAAAAACAATTAGTATTGGTTACAATATAAATAATAGTTAAACAAAATAAAGAATATTTTTTTAAATAAATGGTTGTCTTCAAGTCAGACATTTTGCAACAAAATCCCCATTTCCAACATGGAAACATGGTTTACAAAAAAAAAAGGTTTTTTATTAACTAACATCTTAATTACTCTCTACTATTTACAAGTGGTAACTATTTTTATAGTTCTGATGTTAGTTGTATCAGACCCAAACAAATGGCCTTATATCTAAAACATTTTAAAACATTCTTGTACTATATACATAAAAACCTTATATTTATATTCTTATTTCTAACTATTATTATAAGTAGGATTCTACAGTTTTTATACCGTCTTTTATACATTGTCTTTGGGGAATTGTACCCTGTCATTAATAAATAAATAGTATGAATTGTTCAAAAAGTATTATGAAATCTGTTTTTCTTTTTTCATGTAAAACAAAATGTTATTTTAAACAGATTCATGTCTTATGAACAACATATTGTCACAGTACACATTTCAAGTCATTGAAAAATGCATATTTCATTGCATTCAATGTTTGTGATTGCCAAGAATGAAACACAAGGTTCATTTTTTATAATACCCAAAACTATCACTGGTTCACTTTGCACTTATATATTATGTTAATGCTAAATGGTCGTATAGTCTTATTAACATAATAAATTGGTTAGCGTTTTTTCAATGGAGATTTGTTCCATGGGTACTATATTATTGTTTCATCTTAGTTCACAGGCAACTTTTACTTTATACACTTCTCTCTCTTAAATTTATATACATGTGGTTTTTATTTCGTTATACTTTTATTTTTAAATATTTATTTTGGGGATATAGGGATTTGGGTGTCTTTTATAAGAGCATGACATCTTCTTCAGGATGCTGCCTTCTTCTTCTTTCATCAGTCTTCTTTTCTCCTGCCTTCTGGGACTGGTATCTTCTCCATCTTCTTCTTGATGCCATCAGGTTTCTTGGGATCTTCTCCATCTGCTTCTTTATTTCAGAAATACACCACCTGTATTGTTTGATCTTGGCTTATTTTAGGGTTTCTCTTCTATTTATTCTTCCTCGTTGTGGGTTTGGTCATATTCAGTACTGCTTTGTTATTTACTTTTTTACCTTCCTGGGTTATAGTTTGAAAACCTTTGGTTATGAGACTGGTCTTGGATGACTTATCACTAGTAACTCCTTTTATTTGAACTTGTATTTTCTTTATAATAATGATTTCTTCCACAGTTGCTATGAATTAATCTATTTATATTAAACTTAATGCTTTCTTCCAAATTTAAATATTATAACTTCATTATTCTATTGATCAATTGCCATTCAATATTATGCATACATCTGTCACGCTACAGATTGCTCCCTTCCAGAAGTAATTATTTCAGACATGTTTATGGATGAAATAATTTCTTATGATAATTTCATCATTTCTTATAATTCATTTTCTTCTCCATTTTTATATCGACTTTTTTTTTTTATATTAGAGTTTTATTAATTTTATATATATGGTTACTTGTTTTACTACTGATCCTTTTCGGATAGTTAGTGTCTTCTGAGATATATTATAATTGTAATACATTTTCTTTCTATATCAACTTTGTGTTGTATCCTTGGGATATTAATTCCGTAACATTCCCTATCACGTGGGCTGGGGCAGATCAGAGGGGCACTGTACGCTACTTCTCTGCTGGCCATACACCACTTCTATAAATTGAGTACAGAGGCATATCCATCCCTGCTCAAAAACATAATGCTGCTGGAATTATCTTCAGTCAGTCATCGAATAAATAAATAAAAAGTAGTCTCATTTTCGACTAATAAAAATATCTTTGGATTCTCCACTTCGTAGTCTCTCAGATAATCTCACATTTTCTATCTTAATAAATCTTCATAATCATTATTATACTCATTACATATATATTTTTTCCAAAACTCTTAACTTGTCTGATATATTTATTTTAATTATGGTTGAAAACCTTTCTTTTAACAATTCTGGTTACTGTTTACAGTGTAACTCTCTTCTCCATCTGAATTCTCTTTATATTTTCTTCTGGTTACTCATAGTATTAGTATGGTCTTTATATATTGTCTTTCTGATTCATTATTTGAATGGTCTTAATATATCATATTTAATTTTTTAAACTTTGTATCTTCACATTAGATATACAGGTTGTTATATTGATCATTTTATTTAAACATTTTGGTTCTTTCCTTTCTCTTAGAAAGTTATTAATCTGCCTTCGCATTCATTAACATTAATTCATTTATATCATATTTCATGTGGTATTTCTTCTCTTTGTATTTCATATAGGTCTTATTATTATCATTGGTTCAAAATCATCTTCTCCATACGTTTGGTATGAGTTGTTCTTCTTTGCTCTTAATTAACTGTTTTCATTATCGTTTCATAGGTAATTAGTCTCTTTGCACCCAAATTTTTTCTTCTCTTGCATATTACACTCTTCTTTGTTATTCTTCTCTACCCCTTCAAATGCTATTGTGAATATCTAGCATTTATTCTGGATTAAAATGAATTCTCTTTTCTGAATTAATCACTTTATTTTCTTCTCAATTCAATCATAATTGACACATAATTATTTTTTGGAACTTGGTTAGTTTTAATGTAAAATTCAAACTATTCTTTTTATTTAATTGAAAAATATTTCTCATAAATCCTTGTAATATGTTGATCTTATCTTGTTTCAAAGTTCTGACGTTCTATCAACAATCAAATTCTGTTTAATTCATTTATTCCCAGAATTGTTTCATTCAGAATTGTTTATAGTACTGTGATTTTACTATTATTTCTGAATGTTTTGGTACTTCTCCAAATTCAAATTCTTCTTAATTATTTACGATAAAGTTTTCTCACAAACTTAGTTATAGTAAGTTGGTCTTACTTTATTTTTAACCTTTTTGTATATTAAATTCAAAATTCCTTTCTTCTTAATTCTTCCAAAATGTTTTTCTCATAATTCAGTGGTAGTAAGCTATGCTTGCTTAATTTTAAATTTTTTTAAAATTAAGTTCAAAATTCTCTCTCTTTCTCTTTCTTCCATAAAGTTTTGTTCTAAATTATTAGGTTGTAGTAAGATGTACTTACTCAATTTTAAATTTTTATAATTAATAAGTACAAAATTCTCTCTCTTTCTCTTTCTTCCACAAAGTTTTGTTCTAAATTATCAGGTTGTAGTAAGAAGTACTTACATATTTTAGAATAAGTTATATTCAAAATTCTTTCTTTTTCTTTCTTCCATAAAGTTTGTTCCAAAATTATTAGGTTGTAGTAAGATGTACTTACTCAATTTTAAATTTTTATAATTAATAAGTACAAAATTCTCTCTCTTTCTCTTTCTTCCACAAAGTTTTGTTCTAAATTATCAGGTTGTAGTAAGAAGTTATATTTAGTTCAGTTAATTTTATATTTTGCATTCATGATTGTATTTAGTTTTTAAAGACACCAGACCTTCCCTTGTCTCATGCACACACTCCCCACCCCTCGCCATCACAACACAGATGTTCCAGATACGCCCTAAACAGATGTTTACCACCTACACTACTCTAACATCCTGTGTTCAGTAATTTCATTCACTCGCTCTTTGACAATGGCTTAAGTTAGTCGAAACAGCTGTCAGAGTTAATTAAAAAATTTGTGAAACTTACCAAGTGTTTTTATATATTTTACAAAACCTTTGTAGTAAGAAGTACTTACATATTTTAGAATAAGTTATATTCAAAATTCTTTCTTTTTCATTCTTTCATAAAGTTTGTTCAAAATTATCAGTGGTAGTAAGATGTTCTTACTAAATTTTAAATTTTTATAAGTAATAAGTTCAAAATTCAAAATTCTCTCTTTTTCTCTTTCTTCCATAAAGTTTTTTCTTCAAATTATTAGGTTGTAAGTTGTTCTTACATATTTTAGAATTTTTTAAATAATTAAATTAAAAAATTCTTCTTCTTATAATTCTCCAGAATGTTCTTCTCAAAATATTAGGTTGTAAGATGTACTTACATTATTTTAGGATTTTTAAAAAATAAATTCAAAATTCCTTCTTCTTATAATTCTCCAGATATTAATATTATAATTCTCAAAATATTAGGTTGTAAGATGTACTTACATTATTTTCGAATTTTTAAAATTAAATTAAAAAATTCTAAAACTCACAACTCATTCTTCATAATATTTCTTCATAGAAGCTTGATTGTACACTCCTTTGATTTTTCCTGAAACGATTTCCCTCAACTCATATGTATTGTTATGCTTATCATTTACCACAACATATGGGCATATATTGTACTCTACACTGGACCATTTTATTTATACTTTGGTAAGTTGATCTCCACTTTTTCTTTTCTTATAAATTTTCTTTTCTTTTATATACCCAGGAAGATGGACGATTTTCTTTATGTCGTTCCATTGCTCATATTTTTATTTATAATGTGCATTTTCTTAAATAGTCTTCATTCATAAAACCCAGTTCTGTTTCTATGTTTATTCTCCATATCATTTCCTTTCAATGATATTTATTCCGTCTCCTTCACCGTTGTTTTTCGCCGTAGTCGGTTATCATGATCTCCGTCCCTTTTCTTGATGGTGTGTGGTATCTGTGTCAACCAGGGTCCATCATCTCAGTTGCTCTTATAAAATTTACCCTAGGGCGCGACACTCGGTTATTATTACTGTTATTATTGTTATTACTAAAGTTATTATTATAGTAATTTCGGTTAGGTGGGTAAGGGCTGTCATCATTATTGTTGGGATATGGATTTCTCTGACTGTATAGAATATTATTATTATGTTGATAAAAATTGTTTCTACTGTTTGGATAGGGGTTGTTATTCCTAATGCCGTTAAAATTACTGCTAAACTGGTCATTACGCGGCGGGTTGTTAGGGATTCGGCTCCCTCTATCATAGTATTGTATACACCAATACTTCTCTGGTCCATGTTTTGTATTACCTGACAAATATATGTGAGGATCTTCATCTGGGTTATCACTTATTATTTGTTTATCTGAAACACCATAAGCTGGTTTACCATCACATATCCACTCTGAAGGAATATATTTTAGTCTAACCGTACCCTGGAACTGTCCTGGATGGCACGCTAACGGAATACATTCTGGTGATTCATCTGTGTCATCATTACAGTCTGGTACGATTTCGCCTTTCCATCTTTCTGAAACACACCGTCCAGTTCTGCGTTGAAACTGATCTGGTCCACATGTCGTATTCTGTTTACCTCTGGTCCTTTCCCAGTGGTAGACTACTGTCTGGTGGTAAATTATTTCTGAAATTATTTCGATTCTCCTCCTATAATTCCTAGAATTCATGATGTCTTTGTCATAGATAATTGGGATATTATTGCCCTCAATTAATCCATGTTTCATCATCTCCAACTCTTCCTTCGTTTTTATTACATTTCTTGGATACATTCTCCTTTTCCTTGGTTTAATATTTTCCTTATTTCCGCTAGTTTTAATTCCAGGTACTACCATTATTTGTTCCTGCATTTTATCATTTGGTACTTCTTCTGGTTCTGGTTTGCTATCATTTTTTATCCCTTCGGTCTTCTCCTTTCTTAATTCTTCCCTTTTTAATCTGTCCTCTCTTATTTCCTTATTCTCGTCATCTAGTTTCTTGTTCATATTGTCCAGTTGGTCACCCAATTCTTTCCTTATGGATTGGTTGCACTCTCTTATACTTTTCCTCACCGATTCGTGGCACTCATCCATTTTCTTACTCAATTCTTCCTTTAATTCCTTACTTGTGGATTCCATTTTCTTGTCCATTTTCTGGTTGTTCTGCTCCAATTTGTCTTCCATCTTTTGTAGAAATCTTTCCATGAATCTGTCCATTTTATCCTCTTCCGTTACTTTGGATTTTTCTACATGTCTTTCCTGGACATTTTCTTCCCCTGTTTGTGTGGGCATCTCCGGTTGTTCAGTCTGTTTGGACAACACCGGCGGTAAAAACTCTTCCACCTCTACTGGTGTTGCCTCTTTGTTGTCCATATCGACTTCTATTTCTTTTTCGGCCTCCGCCGCCCGTTTCTTAGATGTTGCACGTCGTTGCATTTTCCCTTGAAATTCTCTGGCTTTGTAGCTGTTGCCTAGCTCCAACTAGTGATTGGGCAGAATGTATTGGCCTTCCAATCGCTAATTAAAGCCCCTAAAGTTGTGCGCCAATTTGTAATAAATATAAATAATAGATTGAATGTGTGTTTAATTGGTGTGGCTCTCGACGTCTTACTGGCCTGGATCACTTCCTTAAGTTTCCCAGCTGGTCGAGTCCCAATGGTAGCAAGACCGGTCGAGTAGCGTAAAGTTGATGAAGAAATATATATGTTCAGCTTCACCGAAAGTTTCAAAAAAAAATTATTGTTTTGAAGGAAATTAAAAAAAAAAAAAAAAAAATTATGTTTATAAAAAAAAATAATTAAAAATTTTTTTTTAATTTTATTAATTAATTAATTATGATCAATTAATTAATATAGGGCTGTGAAGTTTTAAAAAGTGTAATGCTCTTCTGAAAATTTTTATTAAAGTTTTGGTATATTTTAAATAAACTATCACCACTCATAAGACTGTCTTCAAACCAATCGATACTTGTTTACCTTTTTATTTTTTAGGTTATCTTCACTTATAGGTGGTAAAGTCCTGATAGATTATTAATTATAATTATATTAGTGATAACTAGTAATATTTATGAAATGAAGAACTATTTAGTGTTGAAGAATATTAAAGTTTTATTAATTAATAGCAATTTGACTCTTATCGATTATTATCGACTCTCAGGATATCGAAAAAGTTACAAAGTATATTATATAAAAATTATACAGGGTTCTTTAAACAGCCAATTATTATCAAAGTCAGAGAAATCGGGCTAATATTTAAAAGTATAACGTTACATCAAATGAATAATTATTACTAAACACAAACATTGAATAATAATTTGAAAATAAAATAATTGTTTTCACCAAACAGCTGTTTTGAACTAGGAGGCGTTGCTCTGGCGATGACGACCAATATTGCAAATGGCTGCCGTGAAGTTAGTAAAATGTCATTCGTATATTCGACGTTCCATATAAAATATTTTCCTGTAGTATTCCTGTTCTGGTGGCTGCAAATCTCTTGTTAAATGTTGTGTAGTGACTGGTGTAATGTTTCTGGGTTGTATTTAGTATATCTGTGTAATTATAAGTCAAAACACTTTTCCCAATTCCGACACTAATTTGGTTAATGTATTATACAGTTTTCTGGTGTTTTGTGGTGTTTTTCGGAGTAGAAATGTATTGTTTAGTGTTAATTAGTGTTTCTTGATTGTTTTTGACACAATGTATATGTTCTGGAAGGATTTTATAAGACACTCTCGATTTCACAGTAACGTACTGTTCGCCACTTAACTTTACCGTTAGTAAGATAGGTTAGATCGTCACAAAACTCTCGTTTATGTTAACCGTTCGAATACCAATAATCAACTAACTGTTTCCTTCAGTTTCAATTAAACTCTTAGCCCATATAATATTATTCTTGACATTGTTCAAATATATTTTCATATCCTGTGCACACTTTAATATTTCACTATATAAATACCTAAACTTGGGTTATTTATCAATTTTATTCACTAGATGTTATTTAAATTAATCTTTCAGTTCATTCAGCTTATTTTCAGATTAAATAATGCCGTTTTATAGTGTTTTCTGTCCAAAAAATAGTAATTTTACTTTCAGTTTGGTATACTCTGAAAAGTCAAAACATCAAAATTTACTTCCTGTCATTATATAAATTCAGCCATTTTATCAGTTATATTTAATATTAATAATCCTATATTGTATTAAAAGGTTCATATTCCCTTATTTTCTGGTAATTAATTGAATTAGTTGTATTCTGAAACATTATTCTGGAATATATGACTCCCATGTCTAAATTTCTGAGTTTAGTCATTTTCATTTTTATTTATAATTCTGAATATAATTTATTAAAATCTTTCTAAATGGTATGTGCAATTATATGGCTTGATCTCAAGTTTATTTTGTCTAAACCCCTTTTGTTTATTTGCATTTAAATGAGCAATTTCTCTGTTTTGATGAAGTTTGGTTTCCATTCTTTTGGCCTATGATTTTTTAACAATTTTTCTTACAAAATATTTTACAAACAATATATGATGTGTGATACCCTCTCTGACTTTTACATATAGTATTATAAATTAAACATGTTTTCAAATTACACAAAAACAATTAGTATTGGTTACAATATAAATAATAGTTAAACAAAATAAAGAATATTTTTTTAAATAAATGGTTGTCTTCAAGTCAGACATTTTGCAACAAAATCCCCATTTCCAACATGGAAACATGGTTTACAAAAAAAAAAGGTTTTTTACTAACTAACATCTTAATTACTCTCTACTATTTACAAGTGGTAACTATTTTTATAGTTCTGATGTTAGTTGTATCAGACCCAAACAAATGGCCTTATATCTAAAACATTTTTAAACATTCTTGTACTATATACATAAAAACCTTATATTTATATTCTTATTTCTAACTATTATTATAAGTAGGATTCTACAGTTTTTATACCGTCTTTTATACATTGTCTTTGGGGAATTGTACCCTGTCATTAATAAATAAATAGTATGAATTGTTCAAAAAGTATTATGAAATCTGTTTTTCTTTTTTCATGTAAAACAAAATGTTATTTTAAACAGACTCATGTCTTATGAACAACATATTGTCACAGTACACATTTCAAGTCATTGAAAAATGCATATTTCATTGCATTCAATGTTTGTGATTGCCAAGAATGAAACACAAGGTTCATTTTTTATAATACCCAAAACTATCACTGGTTCACTTTGCACTTATATATTATGTTAATGCTAAATGGTCGTATAGTCTTATTAACATAATAAATTGGTTAGCGTTTTTTCAATGGAGATTTGTTCCATGGGTACTATATTATTGTTTCATCTTAGTTCACAGGCAACTTTTACTTTATACACTTCTCTCTCTTAAATTTATATACATGTGGTTTTTATTTCGTTATACTTTTATTTTTAAATATTTATTTTGGGGATATAGGGATTTGGGTGTCTTTTATAAGAGCATGACATCTTCTTCAGGATGCTGCCTTCTTCTTCTTTCATCAGTCTTCTTTTCTCCTGCCTTCTGGGACTGGTATCTTCTCCATCTTCTTCTTGATGCCATCAGGTTTCTTGGGATCTTCTCCATCTGCTTCTTTATTTCAGAAATACACCACCTGTATTGTTTGATCTTGGCTTATTTTAGGGTTTCTCTTCTATTTATTCTTCCTCGTTGTGGGTTTGGTCATATTCAGTACTGCTTTGTTATTTACTTTTTTACCTTCCTGGGTTATAGTTTGAAAACCTTTGGTTATGAGACTGGTCTTGGATGACTTATCACTAGTAACTCCTTTTATTTGAACTTGTATTTTCTTTATAATAATGATTTCTTTCCACAGTTGCTATGAATTAATCTATTTATATTCAACTTAATGCTTTCTTCCAAATTTAAATATTATAACTTCATTATTCTATTGATCAATTGCCATTCAATATTATGCATACATCTGTCACGCTACAGATTGCTCCCCTCCAGAAGTAATTATTTCAGACATGTTTATGGATGAAATAATTTCTTATGATAATTTCATCATTTCTTATAATTCATTTTCTTCTCCATTTTTATATCGACTTTTTTTTTTTATATTAGAGTTTTATTAATTTTATATATATGGTTACTTGTTTTACTACTGATCCTTTTCGGATAGTTAGTGTCTTCTGAGATATATTATAATTGTAATACATTTTCTTTCTATATCAACTTTGTGTTGTATCCTTGGGATATTAATTCCGTAACATTCCCTATCACGTGGGCTGGGGCAGATCAGAGGGGCACTGTACGCTACTTCTCTGCTGGCCATACACCACTTCTATAAATTGAGTACAGAGGCATATCCATCCCTGCTCAAAAACATAATGCTGCTGGAATTATCTTCAGTCAGTCATCGAATAAATAAATAAAAAGTAGTCTCATTTTCGACTAATAAAAATATCTTTGGATTCTCCACTTCGTAGTCTCTCAGATTATCTCACATTTTCTATCTTAATAAATCTTCATAATCATTATAATACTCATTACATATATATTTTTTCCAAAACTCTTAACTTGTCTGATATATTTATTTTAATTATGGTTGAAAACCTTTCTTTTAACAATTCTGGTTACTGTTTACAGTGTAACTCTCTTTCTTCTCCATCTGAATTCTCTTTATATTTTCTTCTGGTTACTCATAGTATTAGTATGGTCTTTATATATTGTCTTTCTGATTCATTATTTGAATGGTCTTAATATATCATATTTAATTTTTTAAACTTTGTATCTTCACATTAGATATACAGGTTGTTATATTGATCATTTTATTTAAACATTTTGGTTCTTTCCTTTCTCTTAGAAAGTTATTAATCTGCCTTCGCATTCATTAACATTAATTCATTTATATCATATTTCATGTGGTATTTCTACTCTCTGTATTTCATATAGGTCTTATTATTATCATTGGTTCAAAATCATCTTCTCCATACGTTTGGTATGAGTTGTTCTTCTTTGCTCTTAATTAACTGTTTTCATTATCGTTTCATAGGTAATTAGTCTCTTTGCACCCAAATTTTTTCTTCTCTTGCATATTACACTCTTCTTTGTTATTCTTCTCTACCCCTTCAAATGCTATTGTGAATATCTAGCATTTATTCTGGATTAAAATTAATTCTCTTTTCTGAATTAATCACTTTATTTTCTTCTCAATTCAATCATAATTGACACATAATTATTTTTTGGAACTTGGTTAGTTTTAATGTAAAATTCAAACTATTCTTTTTATTTAATTGAAAAATATTTCTCATAAATCCTTGTAATATGTTGATCTTATCTTGTTTCAAAGTTCTGACGTTCTATCAACATTCAAATTCTGTTTAATTCATTTATTCCCAGAATTGTTTCATTCAGAATTGTTTATAGTACTATGATTTTACTATTATTTCTGAATGTTTTGGTACTTCTCCAAATTCAAATTCTTCTTAATTATTTACGATAAAGTTTTCTCACAAACTTAGTTATAGTAAGTTGGTCTTACTTTATTTTTAACCTTTTTGTATATTAAATTCAAAATTCCTTTCTTCTTAATTCTTCCAAAATGTTTTTCTCATAATTCAGTGGTAGTAAGCTATGCTTGCTTAATTTTAAATTTTTTTAAAATTAAGTTCAAAATTCTCTCTCTTTCTCTTTCTTCCATAAAGTTTTGTTCTAAATTATTAGGTTGTAGTAAGATGTACTTACTCAATTTTAAATTTTTATAATTAATAAGTACAAAATTCTCTCTCTTTCTCTTTCTTCCACAAAGTTTTGTTCTAAATTATCAGGTTGTAGTAAGAAGTACTTACATATTTTAGAATAAGTTATATTCAAAATTCTTTCTTTTTCTTTCTTCCATAAAGTTTGTTCCAAAATTATTAGGTTGTAGTAAGATGTACTTACTCAATTTTAAATTTTTATAATTAATAAGTACAAAATGCTCTCTCTTTCTCTTTCTTCCACAAAGTTTTGTTCTAAATTATCAGGTTGTAGTAAGAAGTACTTACATATTTTAGAAAAAGTTATATTCAAAATTCTTTCTTTTTCATTCTTTCATAAAGTTTGTTCAAAATTATCAGTGGTAGTAAGATGTTCTTACTAAATTTTAAATTTTTATAAGTAATAAGTTCAAAATTCAAAATTCTCTCTTTTTCTCTTTCTTCCATAAAGTTTTTTCTTCAAATTATTAGGTTGTAAGTTGTTCTTACATATTTTAGAATTTTTTAAATAATTAAATTAAAAAATTCTTCTTCTTATAATTCTCCAGAATGTTCTTCTCAAAATATTAGGTTGTAAGATGTACTTACATTATTTTAGGATTTTTAAAAAATAAATTCAAAATTCCTTCTTCTTATAATTCTCCAGATATTAATATTATAATTCTCAAAATATTAGGTTGTAAGATGTACTTACATTATTTTCGAATTTTTAAAATTAAATTAAAAAATTCTAAAACTCACAACTCATTCTTCATAATATTTCTTCATAGAAGCTTGATTGTACACTCCTTTGATTTTTCCTGAAACGATTTCCCTCAACTCATATGTATTGTTATGCTTATCATTTACCACAACATATGGGCATATATTGTACTCTACACTGGACCATTTTATTTATACTTTGGTAAGTTGATCTCCACTTTTTCTTTTCTTATAAATTTTCTTTTCTTTTATATACCCAGGAAGATGGACGATTTTCTTTATGTCGTTCCATTGCTCATATTTTTATTTATAATGTGCATTTTCTTAAATAGTCTTCATTCATAAAACCCAGTTCTGTTTCTATGTTTATTCTCCATATCATTTCCTTTCAATGATATTTATTCCGTCTCCTTCACCGTTGTTTTTCGCCGTAGTCGGTTATCATGATCTCCGTCCCTTTTCTTGATGGTGTGTGGTATCTGTGTCAACCAGGGTCCATCATCTCAGTTGCTCTTATAAAATTTACCCTAGGGCGCGACACTCGGTTATTATTACTGTTATTATTGTTATTACTAAAGTTATTATTATAGTAATTTCGGTTAGGTGGGTAAGGGCTGTCATCATTATTGTTGGGATATGGATTTCTCTGACTGTATAGAATATTATTATTATGTTGATAAAAATTGTTTCTACTGTTTGGATAGGGGTTGTTATTCCTAATGCCGTTAAAATTACTGCTAAACTGGTCATTACGCGGCGGGTTGTTAGGGATTCGGCTCCCTCTATCATAGTATTGTATACACCAATACTTCTCTGGTCCATGTTTTGTATTACCTGACAAATATATGTGAGGATCTTCATCTGGGTTATCACTTATTATTTGTTTATCTGAAACACCATAAGCTGGTTTACCATCACATATCCACTCTGAAGGAATATATTTTAGTCTAACCGTACCCTGGAACTGTCCTGGATGGCACGCTAACGGAATACATTCTGGTGATTCATCTGTGTCATCATTACAGTCTGGTACGATTTCGCCTTTCCATCTTTCTGAAACACACCGTCCAGTTCTGCGTTGAAACTGATCTGGTCCACATGTCGTATTCTGTTTACCTCTGGTCCTTTCCCAGTGGTAGACTACTGTCTGGTGGTAAATTATTTCTGAAATTATTTCGATTCTCCTCCTATAATTCCTAGAATTCATGATGTCTTTGTCATAGATAATTGGGATATTATTGCCCTCAATTAATCCATGTTTCATCATCTCCAACTCTTCCTTCGTTTTTATTACATTTCTTGGATACAGTCTCCTTTTCCTTGGTTTAATATTTTCCTTATTTCCGCTAGTTTTAATTCCAGGTACTACCATTATTTGTTCCTGCATTTTATCATTTGGTACTTCTTCTGGTTCTGGTTTGCTATCATTTTTTATCCCTTCGGTCTTCTCCTTTCTTAATTCTTCCCTTTTTAATCTGTCCTCTCTTATTTCCTTATTCTCGTCATCTAGTTTCTTGTTCATATTGTCCAGTTGGTCACCCAATTCTTTCCTTATGGATTGGTTGCACTCTCTTATACTTTTCCTCACCGATTCGTGGCACTCATCCATTTTCTTACTCAATTCTTCCTTTAATTCCTTACTTGTGGATTCCATTTTCTTGTCCATTTTCTGGTTGTTCTGCTCCAATTTGTCTTCCATCTTTTGTAGAAATCTTTCCATGAATCTGTCCATTTTATCCTCTTCCGTTACTTTGGATTTTTCTACATGTCTTTCCTGGACATTTTCTTCCCCTGTTTGTGTGGGCATCTCCGGTTGTTCAGTCTGTTTGGACAACACCGGCGGTAAAAACTCTTCCACCTCTACTGGCGTTGCCTCTTTGTTGTCCATATCGACTTCTATTTCTTTTTCGGCCTCCGCCGCCCGTTTCTTAGATGTTGCACGTCGTTGCATTTTCCCTTGAAATTCTCTGGCTTTGTAGCTGTTGCCTAGCTCCAACTAGTGATTGGGCAGAATGTATTGGCCTTCCAATCGCTAATTAAAGCCCCTAAAGTTGTGCGCCAATTTGTAATAAATATAAATAATAGATTGAATGTGTGTTTAATTGGTGTGGCTCTCGACGTCTTACTGGCCTGGATCACTTCCTTAAGTTTCCCAGCTGGTCGAGTCCCAATGGTAGCAAGACCGGTCGAGTAGCGTAAAGTTGATGAAGAAATATATATGTTCAGCTTCACCGAAAGTTTCAAAACAAAAATTATTGTTTTGAAGGAAATTAAAAAAAAAAAAATTATGTTTATAAAAAAAAATAATTAAAATTTTTTTTTTAATTTTATTAATTAATTAATTATGATCAATTAATTAATATAGGGCTGTGAAGTTTTAAAAAGTGTAATGCTCTTCTGAAAATTTTTATTAAAGTTTTGGTATATTTTAAATAAACTATCACCACTCATAAGACTGTCTTCAAACCAATCGATACTTGTTTACCTTTTTATTTTTTAGGTTATCTTCACTTATAGGTGGTAAAGTCCTGATAGATTATTAATTATAATTATATTAGTGATAACTAGTAATATTTATGAAATGAAGAACTATTTAGTGTTGAAGAATATTAAAGTTTTATTAATTAATAGCAATTTGACTCTTATCGATTATTATCGACTCTCAGGATATCGAAAAAGTTACAAAGTATATTATATAAAAATTATACAGGGTTCTTTAAACAGCCAATTATTATCAAAGTCAGAGAAATCGGGCTAATATTTAAAAGTATAACGTTACATCAAATGAATAATTATTACTAAACACAAACATTGAATAATAATTTGAAAATAAAATAATTGTTTTCACCAAACAGCTGTTTTGAACTAGGAGGCGTTGCTCTGGCGATGACGACCAATATTGCAAATGGCTGCCGTGAAGTTAGTAAAATGTCATTCGTATATTCGACGTTCCATATAAAATATTTTCCTGTAGTATTCCTGTTCTGGTGGCTGCAAATCTCTTGTTAAATGTTGTGTAGTGACTGGTGTAATGTTTCTGGGTTGTATTTAGTATATCTGTGTAATTATAAGTCAAAACACTTTTCCCAATTCCGACACTAATTTGGTTAATGTATTATACAGTTTTCTGGTGTTTTGTGGTGTTTTTCGGAGTAGAAATGTATTGTTTAGTGTTAATTAGTGTTTCTTGATTGTTTTTGACACAATGTATATGTTCTGGAAGGATTTTATAAGACACTCTCGATTTCACAGTAACGTACTGTTCGCCACTTAACTTTACCGTTAGTAAGATAGGTTAGATCGTCACAAAACTCTCGTTTATGTTAACCGTTCGAATACCAATAATCAACTAACTGTTTCCTTCAGTTTCAATTAAACTCTTAGCCCATATAATATTATTCTTGACATTGTTCAAATATATTTTCATATCCTGTGCACACTTTAATATTTCACTATATAAATACCTAAACTTGGGTTATTTATCAATTTTATTCACTAGATGTTATTTAAATTAATCTTTCAGTTCATTCAGCTTATTTTCAGATTAAATAATGCCGTTTTATAGTGTTTTCTGTCCAAAAAATAGTAATTTTACTTTCAGTTTGGTATACTCTGAAAAGTCAAAACATCAAAATTTACTTCCTGTCATTATATAAATTCAGCCATTTTATCAGTTATATTTAATATTAATAATCCTATATTGTATTAAAAGGTTCATATTCCCTTATTTTCTGGTAATTAATTGAATTAGTTGTATTCTGAAAATTATTCTGGAATATATAACTCCCATGTCTAAATTTCTGAGTTTAGTCATTTTCATTTTTATTTATAATTCTGAATATAATTTATTAAAATCTTTCTAAATGGTATGTGCAATTATATGGCTTGATCTCAAGTTTATTTTGTCTAAACCCCTTTTGTTTATTTGCATTTAAATGAGCAATTTCTCTGTTTTGATGAAGTTTGGTTTCCATTCTTTTGGCCTATGATTTTTTAACAATTTTTCTTACAAAATATTTTACAAACAATATATGATGTGTGATACCCTCTCTGACTTTTACATATAGTATTATAAATTAAACATGTTTTCAAATTACACAAAAACAATTAGTATTGGTTACAATATAAATAATAGTTAAACAAAATAAAGAATATTTTTTTAAATAAATGGTTGTCTTCAAGTCAGACATTTTGCAACAAAATCCCCATTTCCAACATGGAAACATGGTTTACAAAAAAAAAAGGTTTTTTACTAACTAACATCTTAATTACTCTCTACTATTTACAAGTGGTAACTATTTTTATAGTTCTGATGTTAGTTGTATCAGACCCAAACAAATGGCCTTATATCTAAAACATTTTTAAACATTCTTGTACTATATACATAAAAACCTTATATTTATATTCTTATTTCTAACTATTATTATAAGTAGGATTCTACAGTTTTTATACCGTCTTTTATACATTGTCTTTGGGGAATTGTACCCTGTCATTAATAAATAAATAGTATGAATTGTTCAAAAAGTATTATGAAATCTGTTTTTCTTTTTTCATGTAAAACAAAATGTTATTTTAAACAGACTCATGTCTTATGAACAACATATTGTCACAGTACACATTTCAAGTCATTGAAAAATGCATATTTCATTGCATTCAATGTTTGTGATTGCCAAGAATGAAACACAAGGTTCATTTTTTATAATACCCAAAACTATCACTGGTTCACTTTGCACTTATATATTATGTTAATGCTAAATGGTCGTATAGTCTTATTAACATAATAAATTGGTTAGCGTTTTTTCAATGGAGATTTGTTCCATGGGTACTATATTATTGTTTCATCTTAGTTCACAGGCAACTTTTACTTTATACACTTCTCTCTCTTAAATTTATATACATGTGGTTTTTATTTCGTTATACTTTTATTTTTAAATATTTATTTTGGGGATATAGGGATTTGGGTGTCTTTTATAAGAGCATGACATCTTCTTCAGGATGCTGCCTTCTTCTTCTTTCATCAGTCTTCTTTTCTCCTGCCTTCTGGGACTGGTATCTTCTCCATCTTCTTCTTGATGCCATCAGGTTTCTTGGGATCTTCTCCATCTGCTTCTTTATTTCAGAAATACACCACCTGTATTGTTTGATCTTGGCTTATTTTAGGGTTTCTCTTCTATTTATTCTTCCTCGTTGTGGGTTTGGTCATATTCAGTACTGCTTTGTTATTTACTTTTTTACCTTCCTGGGTTATAGTTTGAAAACCTTTGGTTATGAGACTGGTCTTGGATGACTTATCACTAGTAACTCCTTTTATTTGAACTTGTATTTTCTTTATAATAATGATTTCTTTCCACAGTTGCTATGAATTAATCTATTTATATTCAACTTAATGCTTTCTTCCAAATTTAAATATTATAACTTCATTATTCTATTGATCAATTGCCATTCAATATTATGCATACATCTGTCACGCTACAGATTGCTCCCCTCCAGAAGTAATTATTTCAGACATGTTTATGGATGAAATAATTTCTTATGATAATTTCATCATTTCTTATAATTCATTTTCTTCTCCATTTTTATATCGACTTTTTTTTTTTATATTAGAGTTTTATTAATTTTATATATATGGTTACTTGTTTTACTACTGATCCTTTTCGGATAGTTAGTGTCTTCTGAGATATATTATAATTGTAATACATTTTCTTTCTATATCAACTTTGTGTTGTATCCTTGGGATATTAATTCCGTAACATTCCCTATCACGTGGGCTGGGGCAGATCAGAGGGGCACTGTACGCTACTTCTCTGCTGGCCATACACCACTTCTATAAATTGAGTACAGAGGCATATCCATCCCTGCTCAAAAACATAATGCTGCTGGAATTATCTTCAGTCAGTCATCGAATAAATAAATAAAAAGTAGTCTCATTTTCGACTAATAAAAATATCTTTGGATTCTCCACTTCGTAGTCTCTCAGATTATCTCACATTTTCTATCTTAATAAATCTTCATAATCATTATAATACTCATTACATATATATTTTTTCCAAAACTCTTAACTTGTCTGATATATTTATTTTAATTATGGTTGAAAACCTTTCTTTTAACAATTCTGGTTACTGTTTACAGTGTAACTCTCTTTCTTCTCCATCTGAATTCTCTTTATATTTTCTTCTGGTTACTCATAGTATTAGTATGGTCTTTATATATTGTCTTTCTGATTCATTATTTGAATGGTCTTAATATATCATATTTAATTTTTTAAACTTTGTATCTTCACATTAGATATACAGGTTGTTATATTGATCATTTTATTTAAACATTTTGGTTCTTTCCTTTCTCTTAGAAAGTTATTAATCTGCCTTCGCATTCATTAACATTAATTCATTTATATCATATTTCATGTGGTATTTCTTCTCTTTGTATTTCATATAGGTCTTATTATTATCATTGGTTCAAAATCATCTTCTCCATACGTTTGGTATGAGTTGTTCTTCTTTGCTCTTAATTAACTGTTTTCATTATCGTTTCATAGGTAATTAGTCTCTTTGCACCCAAATTTTTTCTTCTCTTGCATATTACACTCTTCTTTGTTATTCTTCTCTACCCCTTCAAATGCTATTGTGAATATCTAGCATTTATTCTGGATTAAAATTAATTCTCTTTTCTGAATTAATCACTTTATTTTCTTCTCAATTCAATCATAATTGACACATAATTATTTTTTGGAACTTGGTTAGTTTTAATGTAAAATTCAAACTATTCTTTTTATTTAATTGAAAAATATTTCTCATAAATCCTTGTAATATGTTGATCTTATCTTGTTTCAAAGTTCTGACGTTCTATCAACATTCAAATTCTGTTTAATTCATTTATTCCCAGAATTGTTTCATTCAGAATTGTTTATAGTACTATGATTTTACTATTATTTCTGAATGTTTTGGTACTTCTCCAAATTCAAATTCTTCTTAATTATTTACGATAAAGTTTTCTCACAAACTTAGTTATAGTAAGTTGGTCTTACTTTATTTTTAACCTTTTTGTATATTAAATTCAAAATTCCTTTCTTCTTAATTCTTCCAAAATGTTTTTCTCATAATTCAGTGGTAGTAAGCTATGCTTGCTTAATTTTAAATTTTTTTAAAATTAAGTTCAAAATTCTCTCTCTTTCTCTTTCTTCCATAAAGTTTTGTTCTAAATTATTAGGTTGTAGTAAGATGTACTTACTCAATTTTAAATTTTTATAATTAATAAGTACAAAATTCTCTCTCTTTCTCTTTCTTCCACAAAGTTTTGTTCTAAATTATCAGGTTGTAGTAAGAAGTACTTACATATTTTAGAATAAGTTATATTCAAAATTCTTTCTTTTTCTTTCTTCCATAAAGTTTGTTCCAAAATTATTAGGTTGTAGTAAGATGTACTTACTCAATTTAAAATTTTTATAATTAATAAGTACAAAATGCTCTCTCTTTCTCTTTCTTCCACAAAGTTTTGTTCTAAATTATCAGGTTGTAGTAAGAAGTACTTACATATTTTAGAAAAAGTTATATTCAAAATTCTTTCTTTTTCATTCTTTCATAAAGTTTGTTCAAAATTATCAGTGGTAGTAAGATGTTCTTACTAAATTTTAAATTTTTATAAGTAATAAGTTCAAAATTCAAAATTCTCTCTTTTTCTCTTTCTTCCATAAAGTTTTTTCTTCAAATTATTAGGTTGTAAGTTGTTCTTACATATTTTAGAATTTTTTAAATAATTAAATTAAAAAATTCTTCTTCTTATAATTCTCCAGAATGTTCTTCTCAAAATATTAGGTTGTAAGATGTACTTACATTATTTTAGGATTTTTAAAAAATAAATTCAAAATTCCTTCTTCTTATAATTCTCCAGATATTAATATTATAATTCTCAAAATATTAGGTTGTAAGATGTACTTACATTATTTTCGAATTTTTAAAATTAAATTAAAAAATTCTAAAACTCAACTCATTCTTCATAATATTTCTTCATAGAAGCTTGATTGTACACTCCTTTGATTTTTCCTGAAACGATTTCCCTCAACTCATATGTATTGTTATGCTTATCATTTACCACAACATATGGGCATATATTGTACTCTACACTGGACCATTTTATTTATACTTTGGTAAGTTGATCTCCACTTTTTCTTTTCTTATAAATTTTCTTTTCTTTTATATACCCAGGAAGATGGACGATTTTCTTTATGTCGTTCCATTGCTCATATTTTTATTTATAATGTGCATTTTCTTAAATAGTCTTCATTCATAAAACCCAGTTCTGTTTCTATGTTTATTCTCCATATCATTTCCTTTCAATGATATTTATTCCGTCTCCTTCACCGTTGTTTTTCGCCGTAGTCGGTTATCATGATCTCCGTCCCTTTTCTTGATGGTGTGTGGTATCTGTGTCAACCAGGGTCCATCATCTCAGTTGCTCTTATAAAATTTACCCTAGGGCGCGACACTCGGTTATTATTACTGTTATTATTGTTATTACTAAAGTTATTATTATAGTAATTTCGGTTAGGTGGGTAAGGGCTGTCATCATTATTGTTGGGATATGGATTTCTCTGACTGTATAGAATATTATTATTATGTTGATAAAAATTGTTTCTACTGTTTGGATAGGGGTTGTTATTCCTAATGCCGTTAAAATTACTGCTAAACTGGTCATTACGCGGCGGGTTGTTAGGGATTCGGCTCCCTCTATCATAGTATTGTATACACCAATACTTCTCTGGTCCATGTTTTGTATTACCTGACAAATATATGTGAGGATCTTCATCTGGGTTATCACTTATTATTTGTTTATCTGAAACACCATAAGCTGGTTTACCATCACATATCCACTCTGAAGGAATATATTTTAGTCTAACCGTACCCTGGAACTGTCCTGGATGGCACGCTAACGGAATACATTCTGGTGATTCATCTGTGTCATCATTACAGTCTGGTACGATTTCGCCTTTCCATCTTTCTGAAACACACCGTCCAGTTCTGCGTTGAAACTGATCTGGTCCACATGTCGTATTCTGTTTACCTCTGGTCCTTTCCCAGTGG
Source organism: Magicicada septendecula (assembly GCA_034769895.1). Lineage (NCBI taxonomy): Eukaryota > Metazoa > Arthropoda > Insecta > Hemiptera > Cicadidae > Magicicada > Magicicada septendecula. The sequence goes on from CM068367.1 coordinate 888,473,871, forward strand.
TAGACTACTGTCTGGTGGTAAATTATTTCTGAAATTATTTCGATTCTCCTCCTATAATTCCTAGAATTCATGATGTCTTTGTCATAGATAATTGGGATATTATTGCCCTCAATTAATCCATGTTTCATCATCTCCAACTCTTCCTTCGTTTTTATTACATTTCTTGGATACATTCTCCTTTTCCTTGGTTTAATATTTTCCTTATTTCCGCTAGTTTTAATTCCAGGTACTACCATTATTTGTTCCTGCATTTTATCATTTGGTACTTCTTCTGGTTCTGGTTTGCTATCATTTTTTATCCCTTCGGTCTTCTCCTTTCTTAATTCTTCCCTTTTTAATCTGTCCTCTCTTATTTCCTTATTCTCGTCATCTAGTTTCTTGTTCATATTGTCCAGTTGGTCACCCAATTCTTTCCTTATGGATTGGTTGCACTCTCTTATACTTTTCCTCACCGATTCGTGGCACTCATCCATTTTCTTACTCAATTCTTCCTTTAATTCCTTACTTGTGGATTCCATTTTCTTGTCCATTTTCTGGTTGTTCTGCTCCAATTTGTCTTCCATCTTTTGTAGAAATCTTTCCATGAATCTGTCCATTTTATCCTCTTCCGTTACTTTGGATTTTTCTACATGTCTTTCCTGGACATTTTCTTCCCCTGTTTGTGTGGGCATCTCCGGTTGTTCAGTCTGTTTGGACAACACCGGCGGTAAAAACTCTTCCACCTCTACTGGCGTTGCCTCTTTGTTGTCCATATCGACTTCTATTTCTTTTTCGGCCTCCGCCGCCCGTTTCTTAGATGTTGCACGTCGTTGCATTTTCCCTTGAAATTCTCTGGCTTTGTAGCTGTTGCCTAGCTCCAACTAGTGATTGGGCAGAATGTATTGGCCTTCCAATCGCTAATTAAAGCCCCTAAAGTTGTGCGCCAATTTGTAATAAATATAAATAATAGATTGAATGTGTGTTTAATTGGTGTGGCTCTCGACGTCTTACTGGCCTGGATCACTTCCTTAAGTTTCCCAGCTGGTCGAGTCCCAATGGTAGCAAGACCGGTCGAGTAGCGTAAAGTTGATGAAGAAATATATATGTTCAGCTTCACCGAAAGTTTCAAAACAAAAATTATTGTTTTGAAGGAAATTAAAAAAAAAAAAATTATGTTTATAAAAAAAAATAATTAAAATTTTTTTTTTAATTTTATTAATTAATTAATTATGATCAATTAATTAATATAGGGCTGTGAAGTTTTAAAAAGTGTAATGCTCTTCTGAAAATTTTTATTAAAGTTTTGGTATATTTTAAATAAACTATCACCACTCATAAGACTGTCTTCAAACCAATCGATACTTGTTTACCTTTTTATTTTTTAGGTTATCTTCACTTATAGGTGGTAAAGTCCTGATAGATTATTAATTATAATTATATTAGTGATAACTAGTAATATTTATGAAATGAAGAACTATTTAGTGTTGAAGAATATTAAAGTTTTATTAATTAATAGCAATTTGACTCTTATCGATTATTATCGACTCTCATGATTTCGAAAAAGTTACAAAGTATATTATATAAAAATTATACAGGGTTCTTTAAACAGCCAATTATTATCAAAGTCAGAGAAATCGGGCTAATATTTAAAAGTATAACGTTACATCAAATGAATAATTATTACTAAACACAAACATTGAATAATAATTTGAAAATAAAATAATTGTTTTCACCAAACAGCTGTTTTGAACTAGGAGGCGTTGCTCTGGCGATGACGACCAATATTGCAAATGGCTGCCGTGAAGTTAGTAAAATGTCATTCGTATATTCGACGTTCCATATAAAATATTTTCCTGTAGTATTCCTGTTCTGGTGGCTGCAAATCTCTTGTTAAATGTTGTGTAGTGACTGGTGTAATGTTTCTGGGTTGTATTTAGTATATCTGTGTAATTATAAGTCAAAACACTTTTCCCAATTCCGACACTAATTTGGTTAATGTATTATACAGTTTTCTGGTGTTTTGTGGTGTTTTTCGGAGTAGAAATGTATTGTTTAGTGTTAATTAGTGTTTCTTGATTGTTTTTGACACAATGTATATGTTCTGGAAGGATTTTATAAGACACTCTCGATTTCACAGTAACGTACTGTTCGCCACTTAACTTTACCGTTAGTAAGATAGGTTAGATCGTCACAAAACTCTCGTTTATGTTAACCGTTCGAATACCAATAATCAACTAACTGTTTCCTTCAGTTTCAATTAAATTCTTAGCCCATATAATATTATTCTTAACATTGTTCAAATATATTTTCATATCCTGTGCACACTTTAATATTTCACTATATAAATACCTAAACTTGGGTTATTTATCAATTTTATTCACTAGATGTTATTTAAATTAATCTTTCAGTTCATTCAGCTTATTTTCAGATTAAATAATGCCGTTTTATAGTGTTTTCTGTCCAAAAAATAGTAATTTTACTTTCAGTTTGGTATACTCTGAAAAGTCAAAACATCAAAATTTACTTCCTGTCATTATATAAATTCAGCCATTTTATCAGTTATATTTAATATTAATAATCCTATATTGTATTAAAAGGTTCATATTCCCTTATTTTCTGGTAATTAATTGAATTAGTTGTATTCTGAAAATTATTCTGGAATATATGACTCCCATGTCTAAATTTCTGAGTTTAGTCATTTTCATTTTTATTTATAATTCTGAATATAATTTATTAAAATCTTTCTAAATGGTATGTGCAATTATATGGCTTGATCTCAAGTTTATTTTGTCTAAACCCCTTTTGTTTATTTGCATTTAAATGAGCAATTTCTCTGTTTTGATGAAGTTTGGTTTCCATTCTTTTGGCCTATGATTTTTTAACAATTTTTCTTACAAAATATTTTACAAACAATATATGATGTGTGATACCCTCTCTGACTTTTACATATAGTATTATAAATTAAACATGTTTTCAAATTACACAAAAACAATTAGTATTGGTTACAATATAAATAATAGTTAAACAAAATAAAGAATATTTTTTTAAATAAATGGTTGTCTTCAAGTCAGACATTTTGCAACAAAATCCCCATTTCCAACATGGAAACATGGTTTACAAAAAAAAAAGGTTTTTTACTAACTAACATCTTAATTACTCTCTACTATTTACAAGTGGTAACTATTTTTATAGTTCTGATGTTAGTTGTATCAGACCCAAACAAATGGCCTTATATCTAAAACATTTTTAAACATTCTTGTACTATATACATAAAAACCTTATATTTATATTCTTATTTCTAACTATTATTATAAGTAGGATTCTACAGTTTTTATACCGTCTTTTATACATTGTCTTTGGGGAATTGTACCCTGTCATTAATAAATAAATAGTATGAATTGTTCAAAAAGTATTATGAAATCTGTTTTTCTTTTTTCATGTAAAACAAAATGTTATTTTAAACAGATTCATGTCTTATGAACAACATATTGTCACAGTACACATTTCAAGTCATTGAAAAATGCATATTTCATTGCATTCAATGTTTGTGATTGCCAAGAATGAAACACAAGGTTCATTTTTTATAATACCCAAAACTATCACTGGTTCACTTTGTACTTATATATTATGTTAATGCTAAATGGTCGTATAGTCTTATTAACATAATAAATTGGTTAGCGTTTTTTCAATGGAGATTTGTTCCATGGGTACTATATTATTGTTTCATCTTAGTTCACAGGCAACTTTTACTTTATACACTTCTCTCTCTTAAATTTATATACATGTGGTTTTTATTTCGTTATACTTTTATTTTTAAATATTTATTTTGGGGATATAGGGATTTGGGTGTCTTTTATAAGAGCATGACATCTTCTTCAGGATGCTGCCTTCTTCTTCTTTCATCAGTCTTCTTTTCTCCTGCCTTCTGGGACTGGTATCTTCTCCATCTTCTTCTTGATGCCATCAGGTTTCTTGGGATCTTCTCCATCTGCTTCTTTATTTCAGAAATACACCACCTGTATTGTTTGATCTTGGCTTATTTTAGGGTTTCTCTTCTATTTATTCTTCCTCGTTGTGGGTTTGGTCATATTCAGTACTGCTTTGTTATTTACTTTTTTACCTTCCTGGGTTATAGTTTGAAAACCTTTGGTTATGAGACTGGTCTTGGATGACTTATCACTAGTAACTCCTTTTATTTGAACTTGTATTTTCTTTATAATAATGATTTCTTTCCACAGTTGCTATGAATTAATCTATTTATATTCAACTTAATGCTTTCTTCCAAATTTAAATATTATAACTTCATTATTCTATTGATCAATTGCCATTCAATATTATGCATACATCTGTCACGCTACACTATCTAACATTTCTTAGTAACTTATTACCTTTACATTTGGTATTTCTAACATAATTTTTTAAACAAAACAAGTAATAAACATTGGTGTTCCTAACTCCACCTCTTATTATAGTAATAAACATTTTCTTTACAGGTTTAAGCCTGAAATAACTTCTAACTACTTTTCTGCTTTCTTCTACTATCTGGTTCAATTAACAAGTCATTACATTACGTTGGTTCTTTTAAAACAGTAACAACATCCTTATTATACTAACATTAATTTATACTTTGCACAATATATACTATTCCTCCATTCCTTCACTAGAAAAAGTGTCTATTGTTCTTGTTTGTCCTTCATTCTCATGCCTTAAATACTATCTTATCCTATAATCCTTATTACCTATGGCTTACTTTAATTATATCATAATAAGTTCCTCTTACTTACTAATACAAAGTTTATCTCTGGTCTTCCTGTTATTCTAACACAGTTTATTAATTAGAATACCTTTTGAAGTTTACCAACTACACTTTTTCCTTCATAGAAGGTTTTTGACTTTTACACTTTCACTCACTATGTGCAACATGCTCTCACTACATGTTACCACTTTAATTTAACTATACTCCTTCTTTCACTCACTTAATTATTCACTGGGTTGCTTTTGATGTTAGTATTATTATGGGGTTACTGACTACAATTGTTTATTTTATTTCCCTTCACAAATGATCACTTTTTGTAATTGACTGTGGCCTTGATTTGCCTTAGGGTATGTTTACTAATTCTGATTATATTCATCACTATTTATTAGGGTGTGTGTAATATTAATTCCCTAACTTATACTTATAAACCCATTCCTTCATAAATAAAATATATATAACATTATTATCTTTCATTAACATTATTAACCTAGGTAAATCTCATCTACACTCTAATTACATTAGTTCATTTGTTAACCTACAGAATAATGGTCATTATTCGGGATTTACAATATTCATTCTTAATGTCTTGATTACATTTAGTTCTTAGCTTCTTCTTCATTGTTCCGTGGTTCCTTTTGTATTTATCCGATCTATTGTGTCAGGTCATTGTCAGTTTAACAGTCATTCGTCATTTGGGTTATTGGGTTATTGATCTTTGAATTTATAAGTCTTTGCCTCTTATACTTGTCTTCAGATTTTTATTTTATAGTTCAATATCATTGGATCTTCACTACCTTATGTCATGTTACATAATGCATCGCCACCAAAATTGAGTATTTCGAAACAAAGATTATTATATTTTTTCTGATATCATCAATATAGTTCATTTTATCAAGTTGTTATTATTCAGGAATTCATCAATCGCTACATTCTTCCTTATTCATTTTTATTAAGTCATGGTTCATAATATGGTATTTGGTATTATTTTCTTTCTTTATTATTCCCTTTTATGTTCTATTTCCCTAAAATTTTTCTTCTCTCCCCTTCATATAAATTGGTACTAGCCAGAGGGCACGTGTGGCTCTATTACTCTGCTATCCATTTATACACATTTTGAGTTCAGAGGCCTTGCCTATCTGCTCAATAACATAAATAATTGTTGGACGTATCTCAACATAAAATCATCACATAATAATATTCATAATAATTATAATAATAGTCGTTCATTTCCGACTGACATAATATTAATACAATAAAACACTTTTGGGATTAATTATTCTCTCTTTTATACATCTCATGACCTTTTCATCTCAGTGACTTATTTGGATTCCTTCGTTAAGCTTATGGCGATACTTAATAGGCATTTTGTATTATTTCATTAGCTTATTTTATGTGGTAGTGGTTTTATTTGTCATCACTTTATTGCTCATTGATATTTAAAATTAACATTGTAGCTGGTTTCTGGCTCACTTATATATATTTTTCATTGATTGTTCAGTTAATATGTCAGTGTTATTTTTTATTTGATTGTCTTGTCTTTTCTTTTTTGAAACATTAATTTTTATTATCCCTTTTGTGATAGGGTTAGTTAATGATTTTATGTAGCGTCATCATTATTTGTGTAACATTTTATTATTTTATATCAATTTTTTATGATATTTCATTATACATATTTTTTCAAAATTACATGGGTTTACACATTTTGTTTCACACTTGGTCGTAAGTTTGTACTTACTTTGTTTTGAATTTAGCTTATCTTTCTTCTATATTCCCTTTTCATTCATATAATAGTTTCAATCAAATACGTATTGTAAGTTGTGCTTACATTTATTTTTGAATTTTGATAATTGTTACTTTCAAAATTCTCTTTATCTTTCTGACACTGGTTCATAATATTTTTTCAAAGAAGACTGGTTGTAAGTCCCTTTTATTTTCTTAGTTGTTATCTCACTTATGACATAGGTATTGTTTTGGTTGTCTTTTACAATGAGATAGGGTATTTATGGTACTGTACAATGGACCCAGTTATATATACTCTTTTTTTCTTGTAAGTTAATCTTCTCATTTATACATTAATTGGTTTGCATGGTCGGTTTACTTAAAATCAGTCCCACCTCTCAGTATTCCTCCGCACTTGGTTTAGCCATGGTCCATGATTATATGAGTTGCTCCTGTTCGGATTGCTGTCGTCTTCAGAATGGCTTCTGTTCTTGTACACTTTCTTGCTACTATCTTGTATTTAAATGTTTCTGTCATAACATTTTCACTTGTTTCCATTGCTATCTCAATCATTTCATTATTTTGTTTGTACAACGAATAGGTCAATGCTATTTCCATTGTAGATGCTATCGTTGATATTGGATTATGGATGTCTATTAAGTGTCTTCTCCTTCTTATTCTGTTACACACTGTTTTGTAGTTGTTCCTTTCTAAAGGTTCTAGTAAGTTTCTTCTGTTATTTATAAAATTCATTCCTTCATTGTGGTCGTTAATTAGTACATTAAACGTCTCAAGTAGTCCATTCTTCATCATCTCCAATTCTTATCTGGTATTTATTATTTTCTTTCTATATATTATTCTTATTTCCTTGGTCTTCATTTCCAAGTATTCATTCTTCTCCTTAGTACTGTTATTTTTATTCTCAGATAATAGTATGCTTTTGTCTTCCTTTAATTCGGTTTCCTTTTTACTCTCTTCTACCTTCTGGTCTAATGGTTCCTTGTTTTCATTTATTGTTTCTTTAATATCTTCAGAAACTCTGTCCAGTGTTTCATTCACCTTCTTGAAACCCTTATCTAAGGTTTCATGCAGTTTCTTGAAACCACTATCTAAAGTTTCACTTAATTTCTCGTTAATTCTGTCCAAATTTTCCATCATTTCTTTGTGATTTTTGTCCATTTTTTCACCCTGTTTCTTGAAATTGTTATTAATCAACTCCAATTTCTTATCTAATTCTCCCTTATCTTCCTTTCTTTGTTCCTTCATTTCCTCATTATTTTTTTTCCATACTCTTCTTCATACTACTCATTAATTCCATGAACTGTTTCCAATCAGGTTTTCCTCTAGCTTCCTCTTCCTGTGTGGGTTTATCTATTTCCATAGGAGTTAATAACTCTTCTACATCTTCTACCGAAGTGATCTCCTTTTCTTCCATTCTGGCACCTTTCTCGATCTCCTTGCTTCCTCTTCCGCCTCTTTTTCGCGTATCATCGTCTGGTATCTTGTCCCGTGTTTTGCCGGTTCCATTTCTGTAGTCGCCGCTAGAATCTGTAAAGTTTAAAGGTATGTTTCCTTAACTATCCTAGCCCTACTAGTTGGCGTGCCACTTTGTAACGAGAATCTTTACGTGGGTTGTAATAATTAATAGTTAGTGTTATTCTTAAGTCGTTCTCTCTTAATATAGTATACGTGTGAGTGTCGAGCGTTTGTTGACTCGCTCGTTGGGTTCGTGATTTAGTATGTATGTAAGATTAAAGTTATTAATAATTTCAATGAATTCTGTCACTGTTATCTGCGTGTAGCAAGTCGAATTGTATCTTCTCTTACCATTTACGGGTAAACCGTATCTCTCACCGTTTGATTTGAATGTTGCCGCCTCGCCACCTGATTGGCGCACGCCTTTCTGCAGGGTCGACTTGGCTAACGTCTTGTTTTGATGTTTTCACTTCAATAGATTTTATTTATTATCTTAATTTACTTGAATCAAACAAACAGTGTTGCAGAATAGAAGTATTTATTACCACTTTGATAGGTTTCAATTATTTAATAGTACATTAATTTTGTTTTTAGCACCGGCTATTACACTTGTTCAGTTGGTATGCTCAGTTCCAGTGTTTTGTATACACAAACCGCCTTGACGGTAACGTTAGTTTACAATTAAAATGTTTTTTCTCAGGGGTGTTAATAAGTCCTTTTGGCTACAGAAATATTTGACTACGGCTAAAACACAAATTTATAATAATCCTTAATACTAGGTACACAAAAAACTTAATATCTTAACACATTTGGGTAAGTAATTACCAATGAGACTTAGTAAAAATTTTGGTTAGGATTTGTCTATTAGAAATGTTTGTTAATTATTTATTGTATTTTGATTTTAATAATTATCAACTGATTAAAGTTCAAATAGTGATATTACCAATGCATTCAGTTCTAAATCAGAATAGTGATCAGTGAAGTGAATTTGTTATTTATTATTTTGATCAAAAAATTTGGAATTCGTTTAATGGGATTATTGTTTATACTCATCAATTTTCCGCTGAAGATCCTGCGATGCCGTCTTCTTCTTCCGGATAGATCCTGCGATGCCGTCTTCTTCTATTCTTCAGAATTTCATTTATCTCGTCCAGACGGGTTTTCTCGTAGACTTCGGCCTCGTACTCCTTCTGTGATCGTCCGTCTTCTTGAGTTGATATAGGTCCTTATGATCTTCCTTCGGGATCCGTTGTCATCTATTCTTCGCGGCGTCTTCTTGGCTTCCTTGGATAATTACGGTTTGTGGATAAATTTAATAAACAAAATCTTATCCAGGATTCCCTGGGCTGTTATCATACTCTTCTTTTTGTTTGATTTTAGTTAACATTCACTCATTTGGAATACAATTTTTTGGTGAGAGCTACTCAATCCGCTCTCGGCGTCGGTCAATAATGGACTATCGAAAATCTAACGGTTTTTTGGCAATAAATTTCGGTTGCTATGGTTACCTAATAAATTATGCTAATTCTCATTGGTCATTAATTTAAGTCATTGTTATGTTTTAATGTCTTATTTTAGTTTAATTTTACAAAATATCTTCAAATGTAGATTTCTATCTTATACTAATAGCTAGGTTTATTACATGAGTACCATTGTTCATAATTTTTTATAAGGGTCATTTTGATATCCCTCATGGTCACTTTTGAGTAGCTAATTACATTTTTATTATTTTTCATATTTGTATTTTATATATATTTTATTCAAAATTGGTTGTTATTCATATATTTTGGCATTAGGAATACTCACTTAATTTGTTTAACCATTTGGTATACTCTGCTTCAATATTGGACTATTATTTGTTCTCAAATTTACTAAATTCTTATTTAACAGTTAAGCCTAGAGCCTAGATTTTACTATATTACTATCTAACATTTCTTAGTAACTTATTACCTTTACATTTGGTATTTCTAACATAATTTTTTAAACAAAACAAGTAATAAACATTGGTGTTCCTAACTCCACCTCTTATTATAGTAATAAACATTTTCTTTACAGGTTTAAGCCTGAAATAACTTCTAACTACTTTTCTGCTTTCTTCTACTATCTGGTTCAATTAACAAGTCATTACATTACGTTGGTTCTTTTAAAACAGTAACAACATCCTTATTATACTAACATTAATTTATACTTTGCACAATATATACTATTCCTCCATTCCTTCACTAGAAAAAGTGTCTATTGTTCTTGTTTGTCCTTCATTCTCATGCCTTAAATACTATCTTATCCTATAATCCTTATTACCTATGGCTTACTTTAATTATATCATAATAAGTTCCTCTTACTTACTAATACAAAGTTTATCTCTGGTCTTCCTGTTATTCTAACACAGTTTATTAATTAGAATACCTTTTGAAGTTTACCAACTACACTTTTTCCTTCATAGAAGGTTTTTGACTTTTACACTTTCACTCACTATGTGCAACATGCTCTCACTACATGTTACCACTTTAATTTAACTATACTCCTTCTTTCACTCACTTAATTATTCACTGGGTTGCTTTTGATGTTAGTATTATTATGGGGTTACTGACTACAATTGTTTATTTTATTTCCCTTCACAAATGATCACTTTTTGTAATTGACTGTGGCCTTGATTTGCCTTAGGGTATGTTTACTAATTCTGATTATATTCATCACTATTTATTAGGGTGTGTGTAATATTAATTCCCTAACTTATACTTATAAACCCATTCCTTCATAAATAAAATATATATAACATTATTATCTTTCATTAACATTATTAACCTAGGTAAATCTCATCTACACTCTAATTACATTAGTTCATTTGTTAACCTACAGAATAATGGTCATTATTCGGGATTTACAATATTCATTCTTAATGTCTTGATTACATTTAGTTCTTAGCTTCTTCTTCATTGTTCCGTGGTTCCTTTTGTATTTATCCGATCTATTGTGTCAGGTCATTGTCAGTTTAACAGTCATTCGTCATTTGGGTTATTGGGTTATTGATCTTTGAATTTATAAGTCTTTGCCTCTTATACTTGTCTTCAGATTTTTATTTTATAGTTCAATATCATTGGATCTTCACTACCTTATGTCATGTTACATAATGCATCGCCACCAAAATTGAGTATTTCGAAACAAAGATTATTATATTTTTTCTGATATCATCAATATAGTTCATTTTATCAAGTTGTTATTATTCAGGAATTCATCAATCGCTACATTCTTCCTTATTCATTTTTATTAAGTCATGGTTCATAATATGGTATTTGGTATTATTTTCTTTCTTTATTATTCCCTTTTATGTTCTATTTCCCTAAAATTTTTCTTCTCTCCCCTTCATATAAATTGGTACTAGCCAGAGGGCACGTGTGGCTCTATTACTCTGCTATCCATTTATACACATTTTGAGTTCAGAGGCCTTGCCTATCTGCTCAATAACATAAATAATTGTTGGACGTATCTCAACATAAAATCATCACATAATAATATTCATAATAATTATAATAATAGTCGTTCATTTCCGACTGACATAATATTAATACAATAAAACACTTTTGGGATTAATTATTCTCTCTTTTATACATCTCATGACCTTTTCATCTCAGTGACTTATTTGGATTCCTTCGTTAAGCTTATGGCGATACTTAATAGGCATTTTGTATTATTTCATTAGCTTATTTTATGTGGTAGTGGTTTTATTTGTCATCACTTTATTGCTCATTGATATTTAAAATTAACATTGTAGCTGGTTTCTGGCTCACTTATATATATTTTTCATTGATTGTTCAGTTAATATGTCAGTGTTATTTTTTATTTGATTGTCTTGTCTTTTCTTTTTTGAAACATTAATTTTTATTATCCCTTTTGTGATAGGGTTAGTTAATGATTTTATGTAGCGTCATCATTATTTGTGTAACATTTTATTATTTTATATCAATTTTTTATGATATTTCATTATACATATTTTTTCAAAATTACATGGGTTTACACATTTTGTTTCACACTTGGTCGTAAGTTTGTACTTACTTTGTTTTGAATTTAGCTTATCTTTCTTCTATATTCCCTTTTCATTCATATAATAGTTTCAATCAAATACGTATTGTAAGTTGTGCTTACATTTATTTTTGAATTTTGATAATTGTTACTTTCAAAATTCTCTTTATCTTTCTGACACTGGTTCATAATATTTTTTCAAAGAAGACTGGTTGTAAGTCCCTTTTATTTTCTTAGTTGTTATCTCACTTATGACATAGGTATTGTTTTGGTTGTCTTTTACAATGAGATAGGGTATTTATGGTACTGTACAATGGACCCAGTTATATATACTCTTTTTTTCTTGTAAGTTAATCTTCTCATTTATACATTAATTGGTTTGCATGGTCGGTTTACTTAAAATCAGTCCCACCTCTCAGTATTCCTCCGCACTTGGTTTAGCCATGGTCCATGATTATATGAGTTGCTCCTGTTCGGATTGCTGTCGTCTTCAGAATGGCTTCTGTTCTTGTACACTTTCTTGCTACTATCTTGTATTTAAATGTTTCTGTCATAACATTTTCACTTGTTTCCATTGCTATCTCAATCATTTCATTATTTTGTTTGTACAACGAATAGGTCAATGCTATTTCCATTGTAGATGCTATCGTTGATATTGGATTATGGATGTCTATTAAGTGTCTTCTCCTTCTTATTCTGTTACACACTGTTTTGTAGTTGTTCCTTTCTAAAGGTTCTAGTAAGTTTCTTCTGTTATTTATAAAATTCATTCCTTCATTGTGGTCGTTAATTAGTACATTAAACGTCTCAAGTAGTCCATTCTTCATCATCTCCAATTCTTATCTGGTATTTATTATTTTCTTTCTATATATTATTCTTATTTCCTTGGTCTTCATTTCCAAGTATTCATTCTTCTCCTTAGTACTGTTATTTTTATTCTCAGATAATAGTATGCTTTTGTCTTCCTTTAATTCGGTTTCCTTTTTACTCTCTTCTACCTTCTGGTCTAATGGTTCCTTGTTTTCATTTATTGTTTCTTTAATATCTTCAGAAACTCTGTCCAGTGTTTCATTCACCTTCTTGAAACCCTTATCTAAGGTTTCATGCAGTTTCTTGAAACCACTATCTAAAGTTTCACTTAATTTCTCGTTAATTCTGTCCAAATTTTCCATCATTTCTTTGTGATTTTTGTCCATTTTTTCACCCTGTTTCTTGAAATTGTTATTAATCAACTCCAATTTCTTATCTAATTCTCCCTTATCTTCCTTTCTTTGTTCCTTCATTTCCTCATTATTTTTTTTCCATACTCTTCTTCATACTACTCATTAATTCCATGAACTGTTTCCAATCAGGTTTTCCTCTAGCTTCCTCTTCCTGTGTGGGTTTATCTATTTCCATAGGAGTTAATAACTCTTCTACATCTTCTACCGAAGTGATCTCCTTTTCTTCCATTCTGGCACCTTTCTCGATCTCCTTGCTTCCTCTTCCGCCTCTTTTTCGCGTATCATCGTCTGGTATCTTGTCCCGTGTTTTGCCGGTTCCATTTCTGTAGTCGCCGCTAGAATCTGTAAAGTTTAAAGGTATGTTTCCTTAACTATCCTAGCCCTACTAGTTGGCGTGCCACTTTGTAACGAGAATCTTTACGTGGGTTGTAATAATTAATAGTTAGTGTTATTCTTAAGTCGTTCTCTCTTAATATAGTATACGTGTGAGTGTCGAGCGTTTGTTGACTCGCTCGTTGGGTTCGTGATTTAGTATGTATGTAAGATTAAAGTTATTAATAATTTCAATGAATTCTGTCACTGTTATCTGCGTGTAGCAAGTCGAATTGTATCTTCTCTTACCATTTACGGGTAAACCGTATCTCTCACCGTTTGATTTGAATGTTGCCGCCTCGCCACCTGATTGGCGCACGCCTTTCTGCAGGGTCGACTTGGCTAACGTCTTGTTTTGATGTTTTCACTTCAATAGATTTTATTTATTATCTTAATTTACTTGAATCAAACAAACAGTGTTGCAGAATAGAAGTATTTATTACCACTTTGATAGGTTTCAATTATTTAATAGTACATTAATTTTGTTTTTAGCACCGGCTATTACACTTGTTCAGTTGGTATGCTCAGTTCCAGTGTTTTGTATACACAAACCGCCTTGACGGTAACGTTAGTTTACAATTAAAATGTTTTTTCTCAGGGGTGTTAATAAGTCCTTTTGGCTACAGAAATATTTGACTACGGCTAAAACACAAATTTATAATAATCCTTAATACTAGGTACACAAAAAACTTAATATCTTAACACATTTGGGTAAGTAATTACCAATGAGACTTAGTAAAAATTTTGGTTAGGATTTGTCTATTAGAAATGTTTGTTAATTATTTATTGTATTTTGATTTTAATAATTATCAACTGATTAAAGTTCAAATAGTGATATTACCAATGCATTCAGTTCTAAATCAGAATAGTGATCAGTGAAGTGAATTTGTTATTTATTATTTTGATCAAAAAATTTGGAATTCGTTTAATGGGATTATTGTTTATACTCATCAATTTTCCGCTGAAGATCCTGCGATGCCGTCTTCTTCTTCCGGATAGATCCTGCGATGCCGTCTTCTTCTATTCTTCAGAATTTCATTTATCTCGTCCAGACGGGTTTTCTCGTAGACTTCGGCCTCGTACTCCTTCTGTGATCGTCCGTCTTCTTGAGTTGATATAGGTCCTTATGATCTTCCTTCGGGATCCGTTGTCATCTATTCTTCGCGGCGTCTTCTTGGCTTCCTTGGATAATTACGGTTTGTGGATAAATTTAATAAACAAAATCTTATCCAGGATTCCCTGGGCTGTTATCATACTCTTCTTTTTGTTTGATTTTAGTTAACATTCACTCATTTGGAATACAATTTTTTGGTGAGAGCTACTCAATCCGCTCTCGGCGTCGGTCAATAATGGACTATCGAAAATCTAACGGTTTTTTGGCAATAAATTTCGGTTGCTATGGTTACCTAATAAATTATGCTAATTCTCATTGGTCATTAATTTAAGTCATTGTTATGTTTTAATGTCTTATTTTAGTTTAATTTTACAAAATATCTTCAAATGTAGATTTCTATCTTATACTAATAGCTAGGTTTATTACATGAGTACCATTGTTCATAATTTTTTATAAGGGTCATTTTGATATCCCTCATGGTCACTTTTGAGTAGCTAATTACATTTTTATTATTTTTCATATTTGTATTTTATATATATTTTATTCAAAATTGGTTGTTATTCATATATTTTGGCATTAGGAATACTCACTTAATTTGTTTAACCATTTGGTATACTCTGCTTCAATATTGGACTATTATTTGTTCTCAAATTTACTAAATTCTTATTTAACAGTTAAGCCTAGAGCCTAGATTTTACTATATTACTATCTAACATTTCTTAGTAACTTATTACCTTTACATTTGGTATTTCTAACATAATTTTTTAAACAAAACAAGTAATAAACATTGGTGTTCCTAACTCCACCTCTTATTATAGTAATAAACATTTTCTTTACAGGTTTAAGCCTGAAATAACTTCTAACTACTTTTCTGCTTTCTTCTACTATCTGGTTCAATTAACAAGTCATTACATTACGTTGGTTCTTTTAAAACAGTAACAACATCCTTATTATACTAACATTAATTTATACTTTGCACAATATATACTATTCCTCCATTCCTTCACTAGAAAAAGTGTCTATTGTTCTTGTTTGTCCTTCATTCTCATGCCTTAAATACTATCTTATCCTATAATCCTTATTACCTATGGCTTACTTTAATTATATCATAATAAGTTCCTCTTACTTACTAATACAAAGTTTATCTCTGGTCTTCCTGTTATTCTAACACAGTTTATTAATTAGAATACCTTTTGAAGTTTACCAACTACACTTTTTCCTTCATAGAAGGTTTTTGACTTTTACACTTTCACTCACTATGTGCAACATGCTCTCACTACATGTTACCACTTTAATTTAACTATACTCCTTCTTTCACTCACTTAATTATTCACTGGGTTGCTTTTGATGTTAGTATTATTATGGGGTTACTGACTACAATTGTTTATTTTATTTCCCTTCACAAATGATCACTTTTTGTAATTGACTGTGGCCTTGATTTGCCTTAGGGTATGTTTACTAATTCTGATTATATTCATCACTATTTATTAGGGTGTGTGTAATATTAATTCCCTAACTTATACTTATAAACCCATTCCTTCATAAATAAAATATATATAACATTATTATCTTTCATTAACATTATTAACCTAGGTAAATCTCATCTACACTCTAATTACATTAGTTCATTTGTTAACCTACAGAATAATGGTCATTATTCGGGATTTACAATATTCATTCTTAATGTCTTGATTACATTTAGTTCTTAGCTTCTTCTTCATTGTTCCGTGGTTCCTTTTGTATTTATCCGATCTATTGTGTCAGGTCATTGTCAGTTTAACAGTCATTCGTCATTTGGGTTATTGGGTTATTGATCTTTGAATTTATAAGTCTTTGCCTCTTATACTTGTCTTCAGATTTTTATTTTATAGTTCAATATCATTGGATCTTCACTACCTTATGTCATGTTACATGCTTCACAACTCCATTTAGTTTAAAACTCAAATCACATTTTAGATACTGTTAATAAATTTTCGGCTCGCGAGCCTTCGTGTTCACCCGGCCGGATGGGTGGTTTGTAGTCGACTGAGTTTGTTCTCTGCACACCGGACGAGAAAGAATGTACCTGTGTTAGCGTGAGAACATTGGCCGCCATTCGCGCTTTTCACCCCTGTTGACAATTTTACATTCCTGTGCCGGGCCGCGACAGTCTCGAAGATATACTCTATTCACCATATATTCTTTTTTGAATAAAAATTGAAAATACTGTATTAAAATTGTAAAATCTCATGGGTTTGTACCGTTACAGTTTCAATCCGCGTCAATTAGTTCCTGGGTATGTATAACTCCCATTGGTTTATCCATTCGTGACCTTCATTCCTTAATGATCAATTTCCTTCTGCTCCTTCGTATAAATTTTCTTACATCTTCATGCATTATTAAATATATTCATTAATATTCCATACTTTCACGGCAATGTTTTTTATTTAACATTTATTTTATTTTATTCATATTATATTCATATCTATTTATTTTCTTTGGTTAAGGTATTCTTACACAACCAATCTTGCTTAAGGTATTTTACCTAATATTATCTAACTTAATTATTAAATTTTCGGACATTCTTAAGATCGTTTTCCTTAATCCGTTACATTTATTTACTTTTAATTTTCTATTTGTGGAGACATAGTTGTATGTCTTGTTGATTCAGTGCCATTACCCCACATTTTGTTGGTAAATAGTAAGGGTATTGACCTAGTGAATTTCGTTACACACTTACCCTGCAGTCGGCCGTTGACACCTAAAGAATTTATGACCTGTCCCTATCTCTCTTTGTGAGGGTGTGTTGAAAGTATGTCACGCCATCCCTTTTGACAATTTTCCCCGGGCACATTACCATTACTTATGTACGCGCTGAGTTGTTTTAGTCGTTTCTTCCAAACCCTCTTACATATACGTTCTTTCATTGCTTGTGGCGCGTTAATTACTCTTGTTTTCCTGTCCACGTACTCACGTAATAATGTTTTGTTTTCAAGACTTCTAAGAAATCTCATCCCCATTGCTTGAAATCTTCCTTTAATTCTCGTACCAATCTTCACAATATTCTTGAATGGTCCAGCAAATTTCATCCTTTTTCTCTTTCTCAAAACATTCCTTGTCAAGGGCGAGTATGCATACGGATCTGGTAGGCCTTTCCGCTTCACATCACCCTTTGCTTTTTTAGATTTGTATTCAGTTCCATAACATGCAGTGCTCATTTTACTACTGAACTTCCTTTTCATGCTTTTCACTGATCCAGCTCGACTGACTAATCGATGTATGTCTGATCTACCAGCTTGATACTTCATTGGTGGTCTCACTGATGTAGCATCTATCCTTGTGCTGCTTAGTTTGCACTTTTTGCGTACTCCAATTGATGATACCACACTTTTACCATCTTTATCCATATCAGAATAATCATCTTCTGACACCGTCAGACGCAAAGAAATAAAGTCATCTTTCTTCTTGGTCTGTTTGTTTTGTAGGTTGCTACTGACACTTACATTTGACCCCACAGTTGATAATTTCTTGGTAGTTGACATGTCTGTGAAATCAACAATGTTATCGGCAACTTCGTGCAGCCCCACATTAGTTTTGTGCTTCTGTTTGTCTTCTTTATGTGACAGCTTTTTGTTGTTGCTGTTTTCATTCTCTTCAGCTTGTCTCTGGACTCCTTTGTGTATTTCCTTTATCTCATTCTCATTCTTCTTTTGCGCTTCTTCCATCTTTTCGGATCTCTCTTGCAAATTTACCTTCATTTGGTTGATCTGGCCTTGCCGATTCTTGTGCATTTCTTCAATCTTTTCTTTAAATGTTTTGTCAATGCTTTCCTCAGTCTTTCTTAATTCTACCTTTACACTCTCAATTTGTTCTCCCTGCTTACTTATTATCTCTTCTGTCATTTCCTTCCTGTGTAGTCCTAATTCTTCATTTTGTCTTCTTAATTCTTCATTTAGTCCTTCGTGACTGTTTCTTGTGTCTTCGATAATCTGTTTTCTCATTTCTTTATGTAGTCATTCGCTGTGTTTTCTGGTTTCTTCGCTTTGTCGTTCAATAATTTCTTCTTGTTTCTTCATTCTTTCGTTGATGAACTCCATCAACATAGTGATGTTCATCTCACTACCGTTGGATGGTCCCCTCACCCGATTTTGGCTATGTCCTGCAATGGTGTTGTTAATTTCTGAATTCTCGCTTGTAGCCATTTTAGCCCGTAGACACGTAATCATTCAGATTTACTTAGGGTCTGATATTATTCTATTGCTACTTATTGCTAAACAACGTATAAATTAACATGCACACTGTCTGTTCTCTGCCCGCTTAACAATTATAGTCACTTACTTATTTGTCAAGCCGTGCGTGTGGGCACCAAATATAACAAAAAATCGAGTTGTTCCCTTATTCGCCCCGCGTTCTGGAGCGCCATATATAACAATAAAGGAGTTTATTGCTCTTTTAATTTAATTAATTTATTAATTAATGACTCTATTTAATTAATTCCCACCTTGTTGTGGTGCCAAATTGAACAATTATAGTGTGTGCGCAAAATGTGTGGGCGTCAAATATAACTAATAAAATGTTTGATGTTAATTAATTGGTTTGTTAACTACTACACAATTTATTGAGTACGTAGCTGTAATTTAAAATCTTCTTAGGCTTCCTAGGTGAAGTGTCAAATAGAATAATAATTTGTTGTGGTTGTTATTGATTACGTATACGATACCTATGTAATATTAAATTATTGTTTTAGAAGTTGTTCAATTTCTTTGATGTCATATACTAATTTTTAATCTTTAGGTGTTTTCAAATAATTGACAACATATACAAGGCTTTACAAGGTTAACTTAATTTATTATACTTAATAGCATTGACGTCACTTACTTAATCTCCTGAAAAGAAATCTATATATATATATATTTGCCAAAGCCCACTCACTGACTCATCACTGTATCTCAACAGTGACAAGGCCTAGAAAGATGAAACTTTACATAGATATTCACTAGATACTGTAGATGTGCAATAAGACGGGGTTTGACAAAATTCAAAATTTTAGGGGGGTTTTGGAGGGGTCAAAGTGACCGAATATTCTCATAAGAAATACATGACAGTTAAAATGTGACAACTGTTAGGCAGCTTCTAGATGAGATAGAAACATGAAATTTGTTCTACAAGTTAACTTAACCCTCTTTTACAGAACACAAAGGTCAATCTTAAATAATTTTAATTAAAACTACCCTAAAGAAATCTATAATATATTTGATAAATACCACTTACTCACTTAGTCATCACTGTATCTCAAGAACAACAGGGCCTACAAAGAAAATATTTCCGAGTAAATTGATTCAAAGTTGTAAAAGGAGCGTAATAAATATATAGAAAACATTTGTCGGTAGAAAACAATATTATACGATATATTAACTATTGTCTTAAATAAATATTAATTACTTATGAACACATGAATTTTATGCATTCCTGCGATAAGAACGTGTTCCCAGAAGTACTATCACACAATTTACGTAACATATTTGTTTACGTTGCAATGTAGTCCATAAAGAGTTGTTATGTTTAGTCTGGTCTGGACACAACTCAGACACACTTGCGTCATGGGGTTCAGTCTAAAGGCCACTGATAACAGGCCAGAATGCTGCTTTGTTCAGTTCAGTTCAGTCGCTACACTGCCACTGCACACTCCTGCTACTTTGTTTATGACGATTATTTTGTTAGTTTTAGTTTGAGCATTGGATATTCTTGATTTTTTATTAGTTTGTATCTTACTTTTTAGTTTATTTGTCAAGTTTGCAAGTTTGACTATTTTTCTTATTTTTGCAGTGTAGATTCCACTTTATTAAATAGGTTTTTGTTCTACCGCCATTGTTGCTCTTACAGTTTTTGTTAAGAAGAGAATAATTTTGTTTTAGTTTGTTTTAAATAAGCTTTCTTTTCTACTTTTTCTATTTGTTTTAGGCAAGGCAAAGCCGTTCCCGGACATCCAGGAGTGAAAAAAGATCAAGTGCTCGGTCGGGTTTATACTGTACACCATAACAATACAGAATGTTACTACCTACATCTTCTCCTTCATGAAGTTAAAGGGCCTACGAGTTTTAATGATCTTAAGAGGGTATCTGGCATAGTTCACTCCACTTATCAGTCTGCCTGCAGAGCGTTGGGTTTACTTCAAGATGACAATCATTGGGACATCACCTTGGAGGAAGCTGCTCTGTCGGAGTCACCACAGAAAATCAGACAACTGTTCGCTGTCATTTTGGTGTTTTGTCAAGCAGCGGATCCCTTAGTGCTGTGTGAGAAACACAGAGACAGTATGTCAGAGGACTTCAAGAGACAGATGGAGTATGAATGTCCGGGCTTAGAGCTTGAACTACGGAACAACGTCATTTACAACAAATGCCTACATTCATTAGAAAACTTAGTCTCTTCAATGTCCAATCAATCCCTCCAACAACTCGGTCTTCCTTCTCCAAGTCAAGAGCCCAACAGTTCTGCAGTCAACCACGAGTACCTGAAAGAACTCTCTTACAACACGGTCCATCTATCTGAATTGGTTGCTGAAAACGTGCCTAAACTGAACGACGAGCAGGAAAATGTCTACAATGAAGTAATTGCGAGCATTGAATCAGAGGCTGGACGACTATTTTTCCTTGACGCACCAGGTGGTACAGGGAAAACCTTTTTGATTAATTTAATATTAGCCACGGTAAGACAAGATAGGAAAATTGCTATATCTGTGGCTTCGTCAGGTATAGCAGCAACGTTGTTGGATGGAGGGAGGACAGCTCATTCTGCCTTCAAACTGCCTCTCAACTTAAACCACTCTGAGACCCCATTTTGCAACATATCAGAACAGAGCGACACAGTGATTAATTTGGGATAATTTGTTGATAATTTGATAAAGTTGATAAAGTTGATAATTTGGGATGAGTGCACCATGGCTCACAAGGGAGGAATTGAAGGTTTGGATAGAACTCTGCAGGACATTAGAAGCAATAAAAACCTGATGGTGGAGTCACACTTCTAATGGCCGGAGACTTCAGACAGACTTTACCTGTTGTACCTAGGGGAACTCGAGCAGATGAAGTTAAAGCCTATCTAAAGAGTTCTGTCCTGTGGCCTAAAGTCCAAGTTCGTTCCTTTAGAGTCAACATGTGGGTGCATCTTAAAGGCAGTTTAAAGGCAGATGAGTTTTCAAGTTTACTTTTACAGATCGGTAATGGAAAGCTACCTGAAGAAAATGGCAAAGTCAATATTACAAAAGACTTATGTGAAGTTGTATGCGACTTGACAACGTTGGCTGAAAAAATTTACCCAGATTTAACTAATTTTTACTTGAAAGATGTATCTTGGCTGAAAGAAAGAGCTATCCTTACTCCAAAGAATGACACTGCTGCAAATATTGTAATAAAACTTAGTATCGGGGTGTTGTTTAATAATTAGTGTTTCTGTAATTCGTTCTATTACCCGTATCGTGAATGTGTGCGTGACGAGCGTTTTTTAATTCGCTCGCTGCATTCGTGGTATAGTATAGGTGTATAATTGAGGGTATTAATTAGTTCAATTACTTCTGTGAATGTTGTTCGTATGTAGCGAGTCGAGTCGTACTTTTTCTTACTATTTACGGGCAAACCGTATCTCTCAGCGTTCGGTTTGAATATTGCCGCCTCGCCACCTGATTGGCGCACGCCATCTTGCAGTGTCGACTTCGCTAACTGTGGTGTTTTGTAATAATATATAATATTATAATATTTCTTAAAACTAGGCACACAATATTTAATACATTAATACATCCAAGTAAGTAATCATCAATGAGAGTTAGTATAGTTTTTGGTTAGGATTTTGACAACAAGTTATGTTTATTAATAAGTTATTGTAGATCAGTTTAAATGGTTATTAATTGATTAAAGTTCAATAATAGTTATATCATAAATACTTTCAGTTCTTGTTCAAAATAGTGATCAGTGAAGTGAAAATTGTGATTTGTTATGATGGATAAAGAAAATTGGGAATTCGTTTTTAGTGAGATTATTGTTTTATACTCATCAGTTCTCGTTGGGGCTTCCTCGATGTACCTCTACTTCTTCCGGATGGATCTGGTCGTCTTCTCCTCTTCGGATGTTCATCAATCTCATTCAGATGGTTTTTCCATAAAGTTTGGCTTCTCTCTCTCTCGTTCCGCAGTCGTTCGTCTCTTGAGTTGAAGTAGGTCACTCATTATCTTCCTTCGGGATGAGTCGTCAGCTGTGTTGCTTGAAGTCTTCTTAATTTCCACTGATAATTTTATTTTGTGAATATTTTAATAATAATCAGTTTATCAGGTGTTCATAGGTTGCTATTACTATCTATCTTCCTTCTGATTTCGGTCAAAATTTACGTTTTTATGGTAAAATTTGGGTTGAGAGCTGCATACATCTGCCCTCCGCGTCGGTCAATAATAGATTAATAGAAATTCCAACGGTTTTTTGGCAATAAATTTCGGTTGCTATGGTTACCTATTAAATTATGCTAATTTTCATTGGTCGTTAATTTATGTCATTGTTATATTCTAACGTTTTATTTTAGTTTAAATCTATAAATATCTTCAAATTAAGATTTCTTTCTTATATTAGTAGCTATGTTTATTACATGAATACCATTGTTCATAATTTTTGATAAGGATCATTTTGATACCCCTCATGGTTACTTTTGGGTAGCTAATCACATTTTTGTTAGTTTTCTTATTTATATTTCATATATATTTTATCTAAAACTGGATGTTATTTATACATTTTGGTATTAGGTATACCTACTTAACTTGTTTAAACATTTGGTATCTTCTGCTTTGATATTGGGCTATTGTTTGTCCTTAAATTTACAAAATTCTTCATTAACTGTTAGGCCTAGAGCCTAGATTTTCCTATACTACTATCTAACATTTCTTTGTAACTCCTTACCTTTATATATGGTACATTAAAACAATTTTTTACTAGAAACAAATAATAAACATTGGTGATTCTACTTACACCTCTTATTATAACAATTAACATTTTCTTGACAGGTTCAAGCCTGAAATAAACTTCTAACTACATTTCTGTTCCTTACTACTATCTAGTTCAACTGATAATTCATTACATTATATTGGTTTTTTAAACAACAACAAAACTCTTATTATACTACTATTAAACTGTACTTTACACAATATACTCTATTCCCTCATTCCTTCACTAGAAAACAGTGTCTATCTTTCTTGTTTACCTTTCATTCTAATGACTTAACTTCTATCTTATTTCATAATTCTTACTAACTATTGCTTAAATTAAACACAGTATAATGAGTTCATCTTACTTGCTAGCGCAAAGTTTATCACAGGTTTTTTAGATGTTCTAATACAGTCTACTAACTAAAATACCTTTTTATGTTCACCCACTACACTTTTTCCTTCATAGAAGGTTTTTTATTTATTCACTTTCACTTTTATATGTAAAATGCTATAACTGCATGTCACCACTTTTGTATTAATACACTCTTTATTCCACTCACTTGATATTATTCACTATGTTGTTTATTTATGTTAACATCATCATGGGGTTACTGGTTATAAGTATTTATTTTATTTTCCCTTCACTAATGATCACTTTTGATTATTAACTGTGGCCTTTATTTGCCTCAGGGTATGGTTTACTGGTTTTGATTATATTTATCACTATTCATTTGGGTGTGTTCATTATTAACTCCCTATCTTATATTTATAAGTACATTTCTTCATTAATAAAATATACATAACATTACTATCTTTCTTATTTGTCATTATTACCCTAGGTACATCTCATCTATGTTCTAACTACATTAGTGCATTTGTTTACATACATTTTGTGGTCATTATTAGGGATTACAATGTTCGTTATCAATTTCTTGATTACATTTGGTTCTTGGTTCCTTCTTCCTTGTTCCATTGTTCCTTCTTGTGTTTATCCAATCTATTGAGTCAAGTCATCGTCAGTTTATTAGTCATTTGTCATTTGGTTATTAATCTCTGAGTTTATAAGTTCTTGACCTTCTTCTTGTCTTCAGCTTCTTTGTTTTATAATTACTTATCAATGTATTTTTCACTACCTTATGTCATGTTACAATATCAATAACACATTATTGGAAAAACTGCCAACTGAGATTGTCCAGTACCAATCCGTGGACTCTGTGGTGGAAGTAGAAGATGCGGTCCATTACCCAGTAGAGTTCTTGCCACGCTTAATCCTCCAGGCATTCCACCGCACAATCTTTGCCTTAAAGTTGGAGCTCCAATAATGCTGCTACAAAACCTGGTACCGCCTAAGCTTTGTAACGGTACTAGGCTGCAGATTAAATCGTTGCACAACAACGTCATAGAAGCAACTATATTCACTGGATGTGGTCAGGGGGAAGCAGTCTTCATTCCACGCATTCCCTTAATTCCATCGGATTACCATTTTCAGTTTAAAAGACTCCAGTTCTGTGTCAAGCTCTGCTTTGCTATGACAATAAATAAATCACAAGGGCAGTCTTTGAAAATGGCTGGTGTTGATCTGAGGGAAGACTGCTTCTCCCATGGCCAGTTGTATGTTGCTTGCTCACGAGTTAGCTCTTCTGAGAGTTTAACTATCCTTCAGCCACAGGGTCAAACAAAGAACGTTGTCTACAAGGAAGTTTTATAAGTGCCGTATTTCGTTTCACAAAACGATTTCAGTAGACTTAGTATTAGCACCCATTTATGCTTTTAAAAATTTGTAAATATTACATTTATACAATGTGCTTGGTTACCCAAGGTTAAAAAAAAAAACACCGAACCAATGTGTTTATTCAGTAAAACCCGTAGCGAAGCACGGGTATACAGCTAGTACAATATATATCTTGCAATTTTACTGGCTACATCAATCTATCATTTATTATTTTGTTAACACTTGCTTAATTTCCTATACTCTTCATCTAGATACTTATTAGACTTTAACCATCATTATTATACATTTTATTCTATATTAAACAATTCTTAATAAATGGATTCATGAAGATTGGATATCAATTACTATCATCTGTAATAGTTGTCTTATGAATTTACCCTGACTAGCTACTAGTTATTACTTTCTTTAAATATTATTACTTATGAGTTCTTTCAGATGAACAGACAGTGTTTTACTTAAATTATCAGTGCATGCATATAAAATTTACTTGATATATGTTAATCCGTTGTATGGCGAAAAGTCCTCTGCGCTGTCATCCTGTTTCCTTGTCTCTCCAGGTTTCTGGAAGTCCTTGCGGCTGGCATTATCACCTCGTAGAATGCACTCACACTTATCACTTCTTGTCTCGCACTCCGACATATATATATATATATATATATATAACTTTTGGTTTAGTTCTGGTGATTGGACTTTTGAATTTTAGTACATGTTATTTGATAATTCTAAATTTTGCTGAATTGTTTCTACTCAAGTGTCATTACATTATTCTGAGTATGATAAGGATTTCTTGAAATATACTAAGTGTTGTATGCTCTGTGATTTTTATTCACACTGTTTTTCCACGGATTTACTTTGTTAACACGCCATTTGTTTATATTTAATGGTGTTAATAATTATTATTGTCTCTAATTTCATGACCGTAATTAGTTCTCTACCGGTTCTCTTTTGCTATCACTGTTTCGGCATTTTGTCTGTCTCTTACACATTTACCGCACTTCTGCTCCGATTAACGTCTTTGATAATAATATTAACTCAAGGCGACCAACTTAGTCGATTTTAGTTATACTTCGTCATGTCTTTTAAAAAACACTAAGTTCCATTACCGGCTTGTGTTCTCAACTGTTCGCAAAACTCACACTGATTCTTCAACCGATACGACTTTTCTCCATTACGGCATCTGCACTCCCGTCAGTTCCGATATATAAATTATACGACTCTTTATATCTGACTCTCGACTTCGGCTATTAGATATAAGATATAAAACTACCGATACAAGACTTCCGATATACAACTCCAGCGTTCATACTCTCTGATCTATGAAACAAGACTTAAGACTCTAAGAGGACATACTCTCCGGTATAAGAATAAAACTTAAGACCCCTGCTCGCGGTCAACACTCTAGTTTATACCCCAAAAATCCCACTACCTACTCTTCTTCCCACTCGACTTCTCAACTTCTTCATTTCTATTGGTTTTAATTTGTTTTCTGGTGGAAACTCCGCCTTAACACTCTACATTTTCTTCTGGCTTCATTTTTTATTCGTTCCTCCAGCTCATTTCCTTGGCAACCACTTCTTGTAGGAACGTTCTCCTCAATTCTCGACTCTGATAGGCTTCCTTCTTCCCTACCCTTACAAGTTCCTGGTTGGCTCCACCCATCGTTTGAGTCGGATGACCAATTTAACGGCTGTCTATCACCCTTGTATCTAGGCGTCTTGCCCTTTTTAGACAAAGTGCTTTTAATTGCTGTGTGGCTCTCTCATTTGCCCTTTTGTTCAACACGTGTACTGCTTCTTACCCGTGACCAAAGCTCGTATTGTCTACTAGTTTCTCCTAGCCGCTCCCACAACGAGTGTGGTAAATTCCGAGTATTCCAGACAGCTGCTACATCTGCTCTCCAAACCTTCCTTCGCCGTGTACCCTTCTGGTAAAGCTGGACGTCCCGCCGTTCGTTCATTGTGCAAACGTATTGTCGTCACTCAAGCCGGGCTTTTCCTGTCTATTGTAGCAATGTAACACTGCGTTTGTTGTGCAGCTCAATGCATGTGGCTAATTGTCTTTTGGATAGCATCGCTATGTTGCCTTGTCAGCGATCTCTTGTCTCTTCTTAGCGATACATTACGCCATTGTTTCTCTTTGGTCATTGCGCGTCACCCGCAATTCGCTTAACCGAACAGCTGCTGTGACAGAGGCATTGTTCTCCTACACCCTGTCTTCCTTTGTCTTGGACTACACATGTTACCAAGCCATCGTATATCTTTGTATAGCTGTCAGCAACCCTAGTTACAACTTTCACTTACAAAAAAAATTTTATTTGGAAATTTTATTGTTATAGCCAGTTGTTGGTCATGTGACGCACAATGTCAGCCCGAATTTGAGCAGCCATTGAGACGTCGATATGCACCAGGTAGGACAGGGAGGAGAATAGGCATGCGCCATTATGACGGATCTTTTCTATTCGGTGAGGGACTTGTATTATGTTAGCTACAATAATTTCCTCATCCATAATAGTGGGCTTTGTTTTTTTCAAATCGATAAAATTAAATATGAACTAACATAAAGTTACTTAAACAATGGAACGTTTCTTCTAGATTTACTTTAAAATAAAATGAAATAAAAGTTCTCTCTAGAACAAAATGAAATGCTAGTAAAACTTACTTAAATTAAAGTAAAATAAAAACTAAAAACTAAGAGGTTTCCTTAAAATCCTAGTCAAAAATATCACAAATGCGTCACGGTTGAACTAAATGGGGTGCAGTTGCGAACATTAACTACCCATTAAGTTTGATAGAGGAAATGTTGAAAGAAATTAAATGCTAGTAAACTAAACGTAAAATATGAACTAAAAGTGTTAGTGGGTTCTCTGCCCAGATTAAGTAGGGGTAAACAGGAATGAAAAATGAAAAGCAAGGGCTTGGTAAAAAAAAAAAATGAGAAGATGTAAAACTACTGAACTGAAATAAGACTTCTTCTTGAAATTGAAATAAATTTCTTCCTGATTGAATTCAACTAAAGGTTAAAATCACAACTGTATTAAATATCAGCAACACAATAACATGAGATAATAATACACTGTTATACTTTGCCTGTGAATTTATTGCAAATTGTGCGAATATTTATTGGGAATTTATTTAGTGAACACAAACACTGAATAGAAATACGTTGACAATATACGTGAGCTGGCATGAGCACGACTGACTGACCACACGGTGCCCTTCCGCTCACCTGGCGCGGGAGGGGCGGTAAACTAAACATTAGACTTCCAGGAAGCATACAATTTAAAAAAGAGGCATTATCAGTGTTGCGGTTTTGGCGTTTTTTCATGAATAGGCATTAAAACTTTCAAAACTCTTTCTTAGCGATCACCTATAAGCCAAGAGGAATATATGTGCCGAACTTAGAACGCAAAATAAACCCTCAATACCACATAGCAAGGAATAGAGGGACAGGGTTAACTGTTTTGCGATTATTTTCGCGCCTCCTCATGGTTACAGGTTAGATGAAAAATAAAATATCGG
Source organism: Magicicada septendecula (assembly GCA_034769895.1). Lineage (NCBI taxonomy): Eukaryota > Metazoa > Arthropoda > Insecta > Hemiptera > Cicadidae > Magicicada > Magicicada septendecula. The sequence continues at coordinate 888,502,724 of CM068367.1, forward strand.
TATGGAGAACCATACATGACTTCCATATTCTAAGATTTATATTTAAAATCATTTTCAGCCAAACAACCAGGCTGTGTCTTACCTGCCTTTTTATTGCTGTATTAAATGAAAAATATTATATTACATTAAAATGAAAAAATTATAATTTTATTGCCTGGCAACAAAATTATTTTATTTTTAACAATTACCATTGTTTCAAAAAGTTTAAATAAATTTTCAAGTACTTTACTCTTGTTAAAACGTAAAAGGTTGCAGGTAAACTACCCCTTCCCCTTAACCGATCTTCACCAAAATCGAAATTCATTGAGACCTCTACAATTCAGGGACGTATGCAAAAAATTATTTCATTCTGTTTGAATTTGCGGCTGTTATCGTTTGCCATAGAAAATACGCTTGATAAAAAAACATTGCAGGTAAACTACCCCTTCCCCTTAACCGATATTCACCAAAAACAATAGGTCTTGAGTACTCTACAAATCAGGGCTGTATGCAAAACATTATTTGATTCTGTTTGAATTTGCGGCTGTTATCGTTTGCCATAGAAAATACCCTTGTTAAAAAAACGTTGCAAGTAAACTACCCCTTTCCCTCAATCGATCTTCACCAAAAACAATAGGTCTTGAGAAATCTACAATTCAGGGCTGTATGCGAAACATTATTTGATTCTGTTTGAATTTGCGGCTGTTATCGTTTGCCAAAAAAAAAAATTTCCCTTGATAAAAAAAACCGTTGCAGGTAAACTACCCCTTCCCCTCAACCGATCTTCACCAAAAACAATAGGTCGCGAGTACTCTACAAATCAGGGCTGTATGCAAAAAATTATTTGATTCTGTTTGAATTTGCGGCAGTTGTCGTTTGCCATAGAAAATACGCATGATAAAAAACGTTGCTGGTAAACTACCCCTTCCCCTCAACCGATCTTCACCAAAAACAATAGGTCTTGAGTACTCTACAATTTAGGGCTGTATGCAAATAATCTTTTCATTCTGTTTGAATTTGCGGCTGTTATCGTTTGCCATAGGAAATACCCTTGTTAAAACATAAAACGTTACAGGTAAACTACCCCTTTCCCTTAACCGATCTTCACCAAAAACAATAGGTCTTGAGAACTCTACAATTCAGGGCTGTATGCGAAACATTATTTGATTCTGTTTGAATTTGCGGCTGTTATCGTTTGCCAAACAAACAAAATTACCCTTGCTAAAAAAAAACCGTTGCAGGTAAACTACCCCTTTCCCTCAACCGATCTTCACCAAAAACAATAGGTCGCGAGAACTCTGCAAAACCGGGCTGTATGCAAAAAATTATTTGATTCTGTTTGAATTTGCGGTAGTTATCGTTTGCTATAGAAAAAAAATCTACAGACAGACAGACAGACAGACAGACAGACAGACAGACAGACACACAGACAGACAGACACACACACAGACACTTTTCGGAAAACGACTTTTTTTCATGTTTTGAGTGTAGTAGAATCAGAATCTGCAATAATCTCGAACACGATTTTTTTTGCCATCACCATACTTCCATTCCTTAAGGAATATGGAAGTAATAAATACTGTTTTAGTAACTCCCCAAAAGCCTAAAGGAAAGTAAAAAACTAAACAGACTTCCAGGAACCGTACAGTTGAAAGAAAACTGCATTATCAATGTCACGGTTTTTAGTGATTTTTCACGTTTTCTTGCCATTAGGCATTAAAGTTTTTAAAACCCTTTCTTACCAAGCACCTAAAGGCCAAGAGGAACATACATGCCAAATTTAAAGTTTGTTGGCTTTATAGTTCTAGAGATTTCGTGATGAGTGAGTGAGTGGTATTTGGCTTTAATATATATATATATATATATTGTAACGTAACAGAGTTGAGGTCCCCAACGTTACATAAAAAATTGAATTAACTATGGTCAAGGACCATACCCTAAATTAAGGTTGCTCAGTAATTAATGCATCTGAGAAGTACCTCAAGTCAAGAGAGGCAATAATTAATGTTGAATATAAAATACCATACCAATTAATAGTTAATATAATAAATTGTGCTTGTTTTTATACTGTAGCATGTTAATGTTCACAGAATATTTATGTTATGTTTTGAGTATGGTAAGAGTGAACTAATGTTGTTTAATAGGAATACTTCATCAATAATAATGTTTGTATTTATGTTAAATTTGTCTTTAGACAATCAAGTATAGTTACCTGTGTTAGGCATTATACTAAGTTTTAAGATTGTCTAAAATTGAATAATGCAGTTGTTTTAATTAATGTTTGTAAACTTGGCCAGGAGGGCAATGCCGAACTAGCGTGTTTTCAGTACAAAATTTGAATAGAATTCTCTAACATCGAAGGGACTAGGGTTGACAAGAATACTCAATACATTCAGTCAATACACTATATATATCGTTGATATTGCCCAACTACTGAGTACTAAGTTAAACCTATATCGTAGTACGATTATAAGTTAAAGGAACATAATTATAATTATATTTGCCTAATAATATATTTTCAGGAGGTTTCATCGGTAACAACCTAATAGATATATTCATTAATAACATAAATAAATAAAACACAGTAAGCACGTGGATTGTTACAAATTGACGCTCACAACGTGGGGCATCATCATCTTCTATTAACATAGTAATTTGCAAGTTGTTACAAATTGGCGAACCCAACAGTGGGGCTTTCAAACATCCTCGAATATAATTAAAAACGCTAGAGATCACCTAGTTGTTACAAATTGGCGCATACCAACGTGGAGCTTGATTGAACCCCAGTACACACACACACAGAGATCAACTAATTGTTACAAATTGGCGCTCAACGAGTGGGCTTTAGTTAAGTAAAAAATCGTATTAATTTTTACTTAACTTGAGCAGGCAACCATTAGAGGCACAGGAATGCATACGAGAGGTGTTACTAAAAGGATGGAGAAGGAGCAAGAAACAGAAGAAGATAGACGGGAAGAAGAAACGGAGGTAGTTACAGACACCGAAATGGAACAACAAGCGAGCAATAAAGAGGATGCCCAAGGGGACCAACCAGATAAAGAGGAAGCTAGGGGAGGATTAAATTGGGAAAAATTAATGGAATTAATGAGTAGTATAAAGGAGGATAACAAACAAAGGTCAGAAAAACTAGAAAATAAAATAGACAGTATTAAAGAAGATTCGAAGAAACAGAAGGAAGAATTAAACAAAAAATTTGAAGAAAACTCAGAAAGGTTAGAAAATAAAATAGACAGTATCAAAGAAGATAATAGACAAACTAACGAAAAAATAGACAGTATCAACGAAAACTCAAAGAAACAAAACGAAATTTTGAGTGAGAATTTAATCAAACTGATGAATGAGAAGTTTGACAAAAATAAAGAGGAAAATGATGAGAATAACCGGCTGATAAATGAAAGCTTAAACCAAATCAATGAAAGGTTTGATAGAAACGATGAGAGCTTAAGGCAGATTCAAGAAAATCACAAACAAATTGACGAGAAAATTGAAAATAGTAATAAGGAATTGCGGCAAATCATCAATGAACAAGACCTAGCGTTGAGGGAAGTCATCAATGGAAGTATTATAATTGTCAATGAAAAACGGAGCAAAGGAGTTGATAGCTATGAAGTGGAAGTAAGACAGCAAGTAACTGAAATTAAGGTGGGTCTGGAAAAGACAGATGAACCCATCATGCAACTCAGAGTGGAAGTAGAGACCAAAATTACTCAAATAGGAAACCTACAAGCGAAGACCCAAGAAAAATTTGACGGGATACCAATTAATATAACTGGAAGAATAGAACGGGTTCATAATGAAATAAAGACACTGAAAATAAGACAAACACGTAAAAAGAAATTAATAAATACACGGGAAGGATTGGAGATGATTAAAAGGGGATTGGTTCAGCTATATAATATACCAATTACAGAAACCAGAGAAGTAAGGCAAGTGAGAAACTTTAAACGAACCACACTTGAATTCCCGGATGGACTAGAAGGACCAAAAAGGCCAAAACTAACCGAGGAGCATGGAGGACTTATGGAATTTATGTATGAACCATTAGAACAATTAAGAAACAGTACAGAAGAACCAGTTCGAAAGGCGATGGTGAACTTGAACATAAATGACAATTTTATAGCGACAAGATGCAAGAACTGCATAATAATGAGATATGTCACAAGGAGAGAAATAACTCTATACACTAGAGAAATCCGAACAATCAGTACAGAGGAAATAATGGACCACGGTTAAACAGATTCCAAACAGAATATAAAGAAAAGGGACGGATTTTATGGATACAGGATCAAGCAAATCCAAGGAAAATAATGAAGAAACAATAAAACAACAAAATTCAAAAAATAAGTAAGAACACCTTACTATATAATTCAGAAGAAATTACTTTAAACTGATATAAAAGAAAAAAAAACAAATATTTAAGAATTATCCGTAAGAAAGCCAATTAATAAATGTCAATAAAATAGCCAAGTATTGGAGAGGAGAAGTGTATAATAGAAGGAAGAATTAATATGAAGAAATAATATGATCTGAGTTAAAGTACAGTGAATAATCCCTAGAGTATTATTATTATTAATTATTTTATTGAAGATCACATGATGACTACCTTGCGAGGTTTATTAATGAAGATTGACTGTAGAATATTCCAGCAATGATTTAACTGGGCAGAGATGATGTTCCTCTGTTCCCAGAAAGTATGTAACGGACGACGGTATTTGGTAAGCCGATAGAGCACTACCGATTCGATTCCATTTATAATGTTAGGGAGGTTTAGGAAAATTAAATATTAGAGGGAAAACTCACAAATAAATATAGATAAATAAATAAAACCAGATCCAAAATGTATAATTAATAAAGAATGTCACAAGAATGATTATAGAAGTTAGATTTAAACTTGGGAAATAATTTATTTTAAGAAGGAAAGAAGAAATAATAGTAATACAACGGATAATTCTATACGCAAATAATAGGGTGAAAGGTACATACAACCAGTCTGAAATAAAAAAGTATTATGAATAGGAGAACCAATTGGTCAGATACAAGTTGTGAGTTTATTTTTTACAAAACTTTGTTAAGACAAAATAAACTTCTTTCGAAGGGGGGGTGTTATGTAACGTAACAGAGTTGAGGTCCCCAACGTTACATAAAAATTGAATTAACTATGGTCAAGGACCATACCCTGAATTAAGGTTGCTCAGTAATTAATGCATCTGAGAAGTACCTCAAGTCAAGAGAGGCAATAATTAATGTTGAATATAAAATACCATACCAATTAATAGTTAATATAATAAATTGTGCTTGTTTTTATACTGTAGCATGTTAATGTTCACAGAATATTTATGTTATTTTTTGAGTATGGTAAGAGTGAACTAATGTTGTTTAATAGGAATACTTCATCAATAATAATGTTTGTATTTATGTTAAATTTGTCTTTAGACAATCAAGTATAGTTACCTGTGTTAGGCATTATACTAAGTTTTAAGATTGTCTAAAATTGAATAATGCAGTTGTTTTAATTAATGTTTGTAAACTTGGCCAGGAGGGCAATCAGTGTTTAAGGTTTGACAAGTAGTTCTGATAATTATATTGTAAACTAATGAAGGGTTCCAAGACGAATTAATTAAGGTAATAAAATAAAAAACCAGGAAGTTAAAATTAATGTAAATAACCATTAACCAATAATTAATTGTACAGTAGGTCAGGTAAAAGAAAATTAAGTTAAAAAACCAAACAATGTTATAACAGTTGTAAGAAAACCTATAGGCCTAAATTTAATATTTGTAAAAGGAAATTAATACCTTTTTAAAGAAGTCCAGTCCAATGAAACTATGGTAAAACATATACTGTTTATGAAGGTGAGAACTTTAGGTAATTTAGTATTATTCCAAGCATGGAGTATTTTATTGAAAAAGAGTAGTAATATTCTATAATTCTGGCTCTAGGATATTTAATTTCACCCAATGACAGAAAAAAGTGGTTGTTAAGGCAACTGAAATGTACATGAGTTGTTTATATTGAATCATTCGTTCCGATTGTTACAAGCTATTGAGTTGAGATGGGCAGATACATTTAAAAAAATGAATAATAAATTCTGAAGAAAATATGAATCAAAATTAAAAAAACCTCTTTGAAACCTAATTCTATCATAATACTGATGAGTAATAAAACCAATTAGACTTCCGAATTATAACTGAATACATTTAAAAGAGTTGAAAACCCCTCACCTCATTCACCAGAATAATTCCACTGGATTCGGTATTAAACCGATTTCTCCTATAACCAGAAGATTAGTTGAGAGAAATAAAGCCCGAAACTAACGGAATTATTGAGAAGACATACGAAGATCTCGTTTTGCAGAGTTAACCTTCACTTGCAGAAGAAGCTGGAATACTATTTTCATTCCACTGTGATCGACAACTATCAAGATCGTAGGAGAAGAACAGCAGTTAGAAGAGTTCCTGAGAGCTTCCCTGGATACTACACTATCAATTTTATTAAGGGCCAAAACAAGTTTTCCTGGATGAACGTAACGTAAGTCGAACATCTTCACTGTTTACAGACGTCCAGTGCCAGTTTGAGTTCTGCCAACCCGGTAAAAAACAACCTATTTTAAATTCAATATATTTAGAGTTAATAATTTTGTTTTGTAATACTTGAGTAACCTTAATTTTGCATTTTACCTGGCCTTACTAATGGTTCAAAGAATCTTACGAACCCTGGGATGAGAAATATTTGTTGTTATATTTAATTTGTATAAGTCAAAGGAACTTGATCAATTGACAATCGATATATTTTTGTGTAATCGATTTGATAATATTATTATTTTGGAGATAACGGTGACTGTGAAATAACAGATAAAATTAATAAAGGATCTTTATTGTATGAGATAATGTTTTAAGTTATTGCAGAATAGATACTATATGTTGTGTGGAATAATTTACAATAAAAGGTTGATTCAAACCCGATGAACGGCTAACCTAGTAGCACGCTTATTACAAATAACAGCGCTAATTGTTTACAGCTGGTGGAACGTGAGATTGCCGAACTAGCGTGTTTTCAGTACAAAATTTGAATAGAATTCTCTAACATCGAGGGACTAGGGTTGACAAGAATACTCAATACATTCAGTCAATACACTATATATATCGTTGATATTGCCCAACTACTGAATACTAAGTTAAACCTATATCGTAGTACGATTATAAGTTAAGGGAACATAATTATAATTATATTTGCCTAATAATATATTTTCAGGAGGTTTCATCGGTAACAACCTAATAGATATATTCATTAATAACATAAATAAATAAAACACAGTAAACACGTGGATTGTTACAAATTGGCGAACCCAACAGTGGGGCTTTCAAACGTCCCCGAATATAATTAAAAACGCTAGAGATCACCTAGTTGTTACAAATTGATGCTCACAACGTTGGGCATCATCATCTTCTATTAACATAGTAATTAGCAAGTTGTTACAATATATATATATATATTATACGAATCACTGAACGAGTCCTGAGAATTTGTGTCTCTATGCTAAGCTGGAACCGTGTCATTAGTATCTGGGATTTGTTCTGGCGCCCAGGTAAAGTAATCTCACGGGTAAGTAACATTTTATCTAACATTCAAAATATTAGATAAGTGTGTTAGAGAAAAGGAGCGTTGTATAAGTTTGGCGCTACAACTTTAGGGGCCCGATTAAACTCGATTAAGCTCGATTAAATCACCAAATTTAGCACAAAAAGAAAGTTATATAATTTGGCGTTGCTTTTACCCAAGTGATTAGTTAAATTGTAATATTAATTAATTAGAAACAAAGTGGAATTCAAGGTTACAAATAACTGTTAAATAATTGTTAAATTAATTTGTTAATAATAAAAATTAAAAAATGGCTAAATCATCAGCAGTAGATATGGCAGCAATTGAGCAAATGTTTAAGCAGTTGACCACTAAAATGGATGAAGCTAAAACTGAAATAAAAGAAACTAATAGCAAATTGAAAATACAAATAGTAAAATTGAAAAAATAGAAAGTAAAATTGAAAATACAAATATTAAAATTGATGAAAATAATAAAAGTTTAGAAAAAAGTAATCAAAAATTGATAAATGATGTTAATAATAAAATTGAGCAAACTAATAAATATTTCTCTAGTGAAATGAAACAAATAAACGAAAATTTGTCTAGCCAAATAGAAAAAAGTAGTAAAGAAGGTACATTTAAAATAGATGAAGAAATAACAAATTTAGCTACTAATTTAGCTGGTAAAATAGATGAGAGTAATATTAGGTTTAATAAACATACTGAAGAAGTTAAAACTACGTTAGAGGAATTTAGGAAACAAGTAAACACTAATTTTCGCCGTCAAGACGAAAAACTAAATAAATTTAGAAACGAATTTCATGAAAGGTTAGAACAAAAAGTAACCCTCATTAACCAACAATTCAGTGAAGTAACAGCTGAATTAAAAACACAATCGCTTCTAAATAAAGAAGAAATCCAGAATACTAGGGAAGAGTGTACCCAACTGGGTGAGAATATTAAAGAAGTTAAGAAACAGGTAGAGAGTAAGGCTAACAGTGACGAAGTACATCAAAAGGTGGAACAGCAGTTAAAGGTAATGCGGGAAGATCTGACTAAAGCAATGAAGTCACAGCAAACCAAAGTCGTGAGGTGTGGCGGCTATAAGGAAAAACCGGAAAACCTTGCACATTCAGGAAAACCACATGAGAATCCTGTGGAATTTCTAAAGCTGTTTGAGGCTTATGTAGCTCGTGTAAACCCACTGATGGACGACGAGGACAAGAAGGACATGTTAGGCCGATTTCTCAAGAATTGGGCAGGTACGTGGTGGAAAGTCATCTCAGACAGAGTCCAAACCTACTCAGACTTCAGAGAGAAATTCCTGGCTCAGTACTGGAATGTTCAGATACAAAGAAGGGTACGCGATCATCTGGAATTTGGTAATTATCACCCGTCAATGAATATGACAACCACAAACTATGTGCTAAATGTAATGGCACAAGCCAAGCATCTAACACCACCAATAGAAGAGAGAGACCTAGTGTATAAGCTAGCGCGTCATTTCTCAGAACGCACTAGGGTAGCAACCACTACTAGAGGGGTGGATACTCTAGAAAAGTTCATAATGGTAGTAGATGAGTGTCAAGATCTAGAGAGGGACTTGCAGCGAGTAAATAATCAGCTGAGTAACTACTCTAGAGGCAATCATCAGGAACCAACTTTCTATCCAACAAAGAGGAGAGACAATAAACGTCCGAAAGAGAAAAGGTTTACCCCATATCCGGGTAACAAACCACAAAATCGGCCGGAATTGGAAGAGCAGGGTAGAAGTAGGAGTGTAGAAACCCATACCAAATAAAGGGTATAAAGTATGTAAAACAACCATAACATCTACCGAGTCGCAACCGTCTACCAGTAAAATGAATACGGGAAACGGGAAGCCACTGCAGGTAGAAAAGAAACAAAATTAAACCTACCATTACCTGCAGTGAAACCACCCAAGAAAACAGGTAAGAATAAAGTAACAAATAATATAAAACAAGTGAGCGATAGGGAGTTCTTGTTAAAAGAGGAGCAAGAAGTGGGTAGAAACCATTATCCTGAATGTCCGGAAATAATTTGTAAGATCAGTAATCTACTAGTAAGAGCGCTTATAGACACTGGCAGTGAAGTTACCTGTGTCAGCTCAAAGTTTGTAGATAATTGTCCGTTGCGAAATTGTCCCAGACTACCCGTAAAACATTGTAATGTACAGAGAGCCAGTGAAGCCAAAATGCAAAAGATAACTGAACAAATTTATTTACCTGTCAGTTTAAATGGTAACCAAACCCAAATTGTAGCTCTAATAGTCCCGAAACTCATTCATGATTGTATTATTGGGGTAGATACGTTACTGGAATGGAAAGCAGAAATAAATTTTAAAAGAAATACCATTACGATGGAAATTAATACTAATAAAATTAATGTAAGTATTAAAGAGTTTAAGCATTGGAACTCGGTAAGTGTCATAAAAGGGTATATAGAGAAACCTGTAGTTGACGTTAGGAGTGACCAACACTGTATTGATGATACTCCAGAAATCAACATTGGGACTGAGTTGAACAACGAGCAACAGAACAAAATTCAGCAACTCGTTTGTGAGTATAGTAATGTGTTCAGAACAGAGCCTGGAAGAGCCAAGTTCTATAAACATCAGTTAACACTTACTGAAAATGCATCATTTGTACAAAGGACTTATCCAATCCCTCTACATTATAGAGATGAAGTGGAAAAAGCGGTCCAACAGATGTTAGCGAATGGTGTTATAGAGAGAGCAAGTAGTCCCTATATAAACCCTTTAGTAGTTGTCACCAAGCCGAACGGGAGTATCCGATTATGCTTAGATGCTAGGAAATTAAATTCTTTATTAGTACCAGATTGCGCAAGGAGTGTGGAAGGATTGTTCCAAAAATGTAATGGGGTTAAGTACATGACCAAATTGGACTTAACATCAGGATTTTGCCAAATTCCCATCCGAAAATGTGATAGACAGTATACGGCATTTTTGTATAAAAATAAGTGCTACCAATTTAAAGTGGTACCTTTTGGCCTGAGCACCAGCTTAGCAGCAATGGCAAGGTGTTTAGACAGTGCCTTAGGTAATGAGGTAGAGAAGTATACATTAGTGTTCGTAGATGATATTCTATGTGTGTCACAAACATTCGAGGAGCACTTGCAACATTTAAAGAATATTTTTGAAAAATTAAGATCAGCAAACATGACGCTGGATCTAAGGAATCAGAGTTTGGTAAGGAGGAAATAAAGTTTTTAGGTCACCGAATCTCAGTGGAAGGCATAACCACAGACCCAGAGAAGGTAAAAGCCATACAAGAATTTCCAACTCCAAAGAACTGTAAGCAGCGAAAGTCATTTCTACGTTTAGCTAATTACTATCAGAGGTTTACAAGTAAATACGCGGAAAGTACTGTTCCATTGTTGAAGTTGTTAAACAAAGGGATTAAATGGAAGTGGACAAAGGACCACGATGAAGCGCTGCAACAAGTAAAAAGTCTTTTTATAAATACTGTTGTATTAAATGGGGTCGAGGGAACTTGGAGAGGTAGTACCTTTGCTTCGGGTTGACTGGGCACTGGCCCTCACAAGTTCCCAGGGTTGGATGATGTGATGGTAGCTCCCAATGGAGCCATGAGCCTCTCTCCAGCCAAGACCGTACTGCGTGGTGAAGAGCCACATCCTACTAGAGGTGACCCCGTTGACGCAGAACAGTACGGATCTAGACCGGAAGGTCGATAAACATTCCTGGTGGAGGGCAGCAGTATCCATCAGTACCGAGGTAGGGCGTATAGGAAATGATCCTGGACCGGCCTATGTCTTGGATTATTGCAGGCGGTAGTCAAAATTTGACCCATCCGGCTGTAGTACTGCGACTGAGGGGGTAGGTGGGACTCGATAGCTGTAGTGAAAGCAACCTACCTAGAGGAGAAAACCTCGATCACAATCCTGGCCCTCCAGGTTGGAGGGTGGGCTATGGGCTAACAACCCATTCCTGGAAAACCGGATGTTACGAGACTACCAAATAAGCCTCGGAAAGGACGGTATTATCGGAAACGACTCAGGCAACGGAATATGGACTTGTCTTTTGGAATGTGGAATGTTAGGACTTTGTACAGGTCGGGGGCACAAAGGGAACTATTTGAAGAGCTAAAAAGATATAAAATTGGTGTAGCAGCAGTGCAGGAAACAAGATGGCTGGGAAATGGAGTAAGAGATACTAAAACTCATACGGTATTATACAGCGGAAGAGAGAAGGGGAAAAGAGAACTGGGAGTGGCATTTGTAGTTGACAGAAACTTAAAACACCTCATAGGAGACTTCCATCCAGTCAACGAGAGAATATGTAGAATAAGATTGGCTACTAAATTCTTCAATCTGTCAATCATAAACGTACACTGCCCGACTGATGAGAAGGATGAGGACATAAAAGCAGAATTTTACCAATTGCTGGAAAAAATATATGACACCGCCCCTAAGAATGACATTAAACTAATCATGGGGGACATGAATGCGAAAATTGGGAAAGAGGATGCATACCTTGGCACCATAGGTAGGCACAGTTTACACAATGAATCCAACAGAAATGGGGAACTGCTTATCGACTTCGCTATAAGCAGGAATATGGTTATCAGCTCAACTCAGTTCCCACACCGGGATATCCATAAGGGAACGTGGGTAGCCCCAGATGGGAAAACAGTCAACCAGATAGATCATGTGATCATAGATAAAAGAGCAGCTACAAGTATCATTGATGTCAAAACCCGGAGAGGAGCGTCAGTTGGTTCTGATCACTATATGGTGCAGATGAAGTTTAGATGCAGGGTGGCTGTATATAGGAAGGACAGACTCAGAAGACAGGAAAAGGTTAACACAGTGAGTTTAAAGGACCCAGAAGGGTACAGGAATATGCTGGGAAAGTGAGGAATAGATTGAACGAGTCAGTCGCAGGAACGGTGGAAGAGAAATGGCAGAGCCTTAAGTGCGCACTCCTGGAAACCGCCAGAGAGGTACTAGGAATAGAGGAGAGATGGAGGCAGGAGGACTGGTTTGATGAGGAATGCAGGGAGAGTGTTGCACGGAGGAATGAGGCTCACAGGAAGTATTCTCAGTGTAGGACTAGAGAAAGGAAGCAAGAATATGAAGAGAATAGAAGACTGGCAAATAAAGAATGTAGAAAAAAGAAAAGAACTTTTGAAAACGGGCTGCTTCTCAAAATGGAGCAGGACTTTGCAGATGGAAGAATAAGGAATGCTTATAAATATCTTAAGCATCTCAGGGAAGGGTACAAACCATCTACAACACTATGTAGAGACAGAGAGAATAGAATTGTCAGTGATCCAGAGAAAATTAAAACTATCTGGCGAGAGTACTTCGATGGCCTCCTTGGTGGTATGCTACAGGGAGGAGAAATTGTTGCTCACACTCCGCGGAATGCAAACATTGGGAGGATGGAATCTGACCCACCATCAATTCAGGAAATAGAAGAAGCTATTAGTGCCCTCAGGAACAACAATGCACCAGGTACAGACTTGATTCCTGCAGAACTGCTTAAAGCTGGAGGTGCTGATGTGGCGGTCGCACTGCACTCCTTAATCGTGGACATATGGCAAACGGAACGAATCCCCATGGAATGGAATAAGTGCATTATATGCCCCATTTATAAAAAAGGCGACAAACTTCAATGTAGAAATTACAGAGGCATCTCGTTGCTGTGCACCTCCTACAAGGGTTTTGCGTACATCTTGAACCAAAGGCTGAGACCCCTTACAGAAAATATAATACGGAAATACCAAGCTGGATTCCGACCTGGAAGGTCTACAATCGACCAACTCTTCTCGGTAAAACAGATACTAAGATGCGGATGGGAACGTGATATTGATGTGTACCAGATCTTTGTAGACTTCAGGCAAGCGTATGACTCTATTAATAGAGACAAACTCTACACCATAATGCATGAATTTGGAATACCAGGCAAGCTGGTAAGATTAACCCAAGTTACTATGCAGCAGACTGAAGCCCAAGTAAAGGTGGATAGCCAGCTAACTGAACCCATAAATATTACACGGGGACTAAAGCAGGGAGATGGGTTGACCCCAACACTATTCAATATTGCATTGGAATATGTAATTAGAGGCTTATCAATAAATAGCTCCAATCTGTTAACAAATAAAACTGTACAGATAGCCGCATATGCAGATGACATTAACATCATGTCAAGACGGATCACAGCAGCTAAAGAAATATTTATAGAGCTTAAAAACAAAGCCAAGGAAGTTGGGCTAGCCATAAATATGGATAAAACAAAAATGCTTATCCAAACAAGAAGGGACCAGGTTCATAACAACATCGAGATAGAGGAGGACACAATTGAGGTGGTGGACAATTTCACGTATATCGGAGTGAATCTAGCAAAGACTGGATCAGAGGAGCCGGAGATCCAAAGACGGACCACCATGGCTAACAAGGCGTACTTCGCATTGCTGCTATCATTTAGGTCTGGGGATGTGCACAGGGAAACAAAAATGAAAATATATAGGACTGTCATCAGACCGGTGCTATGCTACGGGTGTGAGGCATGGGCAATCACACAGAAAACAGTCGACTAGTAGACACCTTTGAAAGGAAAATCCTCAGATGCATTATAGGCCCAATACAAGAAAATGGCTCATGGAGACTGAGATACAACAACGAACTGTATCAAATATATAATGAGATACCAGTCTCAAAATTTATAAGAATTCAAAGATTGCGTTGGGCCGGACATGTTATGAGAATGGAGGCTGGCAGGAACCCTAAGAGGGCTTTGCTGGGTACATGGGAGGGAACGAGACCTAGAGGTAGACCGAGGAAGAGGTGGGAAGATGGCGTTGCAGAGGACGCGAGAGACATGGGGATAAGAAACTGGAGGAGGGTTGCAGTGGATAGAGTGGATTGGAGGCGGAGATTGGTGGAGGCCAGGGCCCGACTTGGGCTGTAGCGCCATAGGAGAGAGAGAGAGAGAGAGAGAGAGAGTTGTATTAAATCATCCAAGGATAGGAGAAAGATTTTACTTGCAAACAGACGCCAGCAATATTGCTATTGGAGCACACTTGTATCAGATTGATGAGAAGGGCCAAAAAGCGGTATTAGGATTTGTAAGTCGCACACTTAAAGGGGCAGAATTAACCTATTTTACGACAGAAAAAGAGCTATTAGCGATAGTGCATAGCCTGTCAAAGTTTAGAAGTTATATTCTGGGTGCTAAACGTACTATAATCACCGACAAAAAGGCGTTAGTATTTTTATTAAAGTGTAAATTGCTAGGTGCTCGTCTGACTCGTTGGATCTTGGCTATAGAAGAGTATCAATTTGAAATACAGTATTGTAAAGCGAAAGACAACTTGGTAGCAGATGTACTCAGTAGAAATCCACCATCAGAAAACAACATGGAAACAGATTACATTAAATGTAGTAGTAATGATATTGGTATTTACGCGGTAAAGCATATAACAAAACCTGAAGTAGTTAGGCGACTTAAGGAAATAGGTACGCATCAACAACAAGACCCTAGGATTAGTGTAGCTTGGAGAAGTGCAGTTACCAACTCCAAACCAGGATTTTCCATATATGACGGTAAGCTATATAAGCTATGTTCCCATAAGTGGAAAGTACTATTACCTAGCTGTATGATAGATGAACTTATTTGGAAATGCCACTTGTCATTGGGCCACGCTGGATTTAAGAAATGCTATCTAGCCTTAACAGAAAGTTTCATTGGAAAGGGGTTAGCAAAACGCATGAAAAGATTATTGTCTACGTGTGACCTGTGCCAGAAGTGTAAACACCTGAACTTAGCTACAAGAGTAGAAATGCAAACAATCCAAGCAGAAGTGAAAGGAGAGTTACTAACTGTGGATTATTACAGGCCTCTACCAAAATCAAAAGGAGGGGTAAAGCACATTTTAGTTACGGTAGATTTCTTTTCTAAATTTGTAAAATTATACCCAGTCCAAAGAGCCACGACAAAAGCAACACTTAGAGCATTAACGAAGTTCTACATCCCACAATATGGTAAACCAAGGAAAATATTGTCCGACCAAGGAAAACAGTTCACCCATAACCTATGGAGAGAAACCTTGGAAGAACTCAATATAAAGCCTATTCTTACATCCATACGTCACCCTCAAGCAAATTTAGCTGAGAGAATAAATAGAGAATTAGGGAGGTATTTTAGAATATTGTGCAATCAGAACCATTCTGCATGGGTAGACTACTTGAGTTTTATTTCAGATTGTATTAATAATACATGTAATGAAACAACGGGGTACACACCTTCAGAATTATTTATTAATAAAGAACCAGTACATGTATGGACCAAAACCATAAAAAGTCCACCCAACTATAAACTACCTATTCCATATGAGGTAAAAACCAGAATAGCAGAAGAAAGAATACAAAGAGAAGGTCAAAAGAGAGTAGAACAATATAATCGAACTCACAAGTTGGTAAGGTTTGTGGAAGGAGAGGAAGTGCTAGTGAAAGCGAATCCTGTATCCTCTGCCATAGATAATACCACGGCCAATTTCTTTCCGATATTCATGGGACCTTATAAAATAGAAAAACAGATTGCAAGGTACACATATATGTTAAAAGATGTGGAGAAAAATAAAATTATAGGAAAGTACCATGGGGATAGTTTAAGAAAATATAGACAAAATATTGACCAATAAAGAAATAATAGTTTGAGCCAATAAGGTATGGGAATCAAACATGGTCAAATAAAATCATTTTATAATAGTTTTGAATCAATATTAATAATAATAAAAGAAAAATTTATTTAAATAAATGTTGGTATTGTTGTTTAAATTACTGACGTTAATCAAGCCAAAATGGTGATTAAAACATTAATGGTCATATAAATTTCCAATATGTGTATACCATGTTAGGTTAAGTAACAAATTGTAATCTTTAGTTATAAGGTAAGGAAAAGTGTATTAGTGCAAGTTTTGTGCGGGAAAACCAAAAGTGCAAAATTTTAATTAGGGTAAAACGATACATTAAGAAAAAAAATTAATGATTTCTTAAAATAATCAATTTTTTTATACCTAGTGGGGGTATATATAACGATTCATATTAGCGTCCTATCTGAGCGTTATATGAAAGTGTTAGACTGTACGAGTATAGCAGCATAAGCAAGAGAGAAAGCGTACAATCGCAGCCATCTCACTCTAATCTCGTCACAGCGACGTCCGCAACCGGTACGAACATGACACTTTACTCATTTCAAATTATCAGTTCAACCTGCAATAACTTCAAAACTAATAAATATACGACAATTCTGAAAACAGCATTGAGTTCAGCAAGTGAAGCTTTATAAGTAGCCGCAATCTCAGTTAATATAATTAACAATTGAAGAAGTTATACGGAAGACGAACGCCAAAAGGAATAACAAGAGAATTATACTACATAGGAATGAGGTGTTTTCACACACACACAGAGATAAAGACCTAAGCAACAATATTCTGTGGTCAGATCTTTGAAAACACATTTGCAAATACCTGAAATCAATCAATTTGCAAATACAGGAAGTACGATTTTGACTAGAAATTCTCTGCCATTTCAAACCTGTCATGGGGTGTTTGCTCGACCTGTTAGAGATTGTCGAGACTGGAAAAACGGATGATTTATTTGAACAACCAATCAGAAGCCCGTATTTAAAACAGACGCCAACTCAAACCGAGGGGTAGCGTTACTCTTCGTTCGAATTTTCAATGCGCTAGTCGTATATAAATTACGTGCAGAAATTTTACATTCACGCAAAAGTGTATTTAAGTATAAATTTCGAGAAGTAGTCCGCAGTAGAGAAACTACTACAGTTCAACAACACTCGCTGTATAAAACAACACTTTAATTAATTAAATTATTAATTAATTAATTTATAATCAGCCGTGAAGTGACCTGAGCAACAGAAAGCTACAGCATCTGTAATTGCCAGAGCATCTTTCTACTGGATTGAACAACATCATTTCTTCTGGGCTAAACCATCAAAAGGAGGACCTCTACGGATTCCTATCTTCAGTCGACGCATCAAACAGTAAGAAATAGATTCATTGATCAATGAAATAGTACTAAACAAATAATAAAAAGCAATAAACAATTTTTAAAAGACATTAAGAATCGCACACTTTGTATTTAATGTGTAAGATTAGCTATAACATAGTATAGGAGTGTAGAATGGAAAGTGAGGTGTAGTATTGGACGTACAAATTATTGTAGACCTGTTCTTTATCACTGGTTGGGGAGATATCAATCTCTTAATTAAACCAGATAAGAGCAATAGGTCGTTTGAACGTCTTAATCTTTACTTTTCACACTCACTCGCTAATTATAAGAGTTAGGGTAGCAATAAGTCCTACAATTAACATTTTCAAGAAGTTTAAAAATAATTAAAACATTAATTAAACATACTCAAGCAAAACTTTAAAGTGTTATTTGTAACGATTCCCCTTGAAAACCACAATCACTGAACGAATCCTGAGAATTTGTGTCTCTATGCTCTGAGCTAAGCTGGAACCGTGTCATTAGTATCTGGGATTTGTTCTGGCGCCCAGGTAAAGTAATCTCACGGGTAAGTAACGTTTTATCTAATATTCAAAATATTAGATAAGTGTGTTAGAGAAAAGGAGCGTTGTAATATATATATTGTGACAATACAAGCATAGGCTGTAATGCGCATACATAATATAAAAATAAATATTTAAGTTAATTTCAATAATATATAATAGACGAGCAGGTGTGAGATTGGAAGCTGGCTTTCAAGCAGGAACCAACAGGTAAACATCACGCGATTACCACTGCATGTGTGTATACAAGTAAATAGAGTGTGTGCGTGAAGCCTGTTTGATCCTGAAAGTTTGCAACCTCACCCCAAGTCAATGCTCAATTAAGAATATATTTAATATTAAGCAAACCATAAATGTTAGCGAGAAGGTAAAAACTTCTAAAAATGTGTAAAAATCAGACACAAGTGCAGTGCGAATTTTACGTAATTCGGACAATCAGTGCAAATACAGTGCGATTTTTAAAGCATTATACTTACACTAGTGGTGTGAGCATCATGATAATTGCACATCACATAGGTCATTAAATTAGACAATATTTTATCGCTGTGAAATCTGCCTTAAAAAGTGCGAGTGGCGAAAAAGTGCAATTATGTGAAATGAGACGAGAGTGGGGGCTATCATGCCATGGTTCAACTGTCGACAGGCTGATTCCTGAATTGACAGCTGCAGTTTTCTTGGTGAATATAAATAGAAGCCCAGGAGAGCTAATCTCTCTCTTCTAAAGTACCTCAGTCGCGGCGGTACGCTATGTCCGTCCGAGACTCGAATTTTTTAACTACTTTGGACAAAGTTAGACGCTAGGTCTAACATCAGTATGATTTTTTTTTTAAGCTTAACTTATAAAGTATTACGGCAAATGTTTTGATTTAAAGTTTTAATGAAAACAATAAGTAAAAAGTACCGTAACAAAGAAATCGTCAGACGTCTACAAGCAGTCGACAACTAAGAACATCAACTCCTGACAGAGGACGAGAGAACGACTAGCAGAGGAACGAGACGCAGAGGACTAGAGACGGTTCTATCATAACAGCTACAGATCCAGAGCAACACGTCATCGTAATCTACAGCAGCAAATGTACCATGAAGGACGAGAGACGAGAGGACGAGCAGTGAGGACATCCAGGAGGATCGAACCAACGGAATCACTGGAGGACATGGGACAACTCTACAGAATTTAAGGTGACGAAAAACCAATATATAATTATCAAAGAGAAAGACATTGAAAGACTTTAATAAAAAGAAAAAAAAAACAAAAACAAAACATTTTTGTAAGAGTAATAACAAGTATGTAGATAGAGATAAAACCAATGTAATTTATGTGTAATCAGAATATTCTTTAATTATTTTTGTTTAATGAATGAACATTCAATGTAATGATAAGTTAAATCCTTGCTTGGAAAATGAACAAGTAATTAATTTATTTAACTTTTTTTAGTAAAAGCACATAACGTAGAGTCACTGAAAATAATCAATTAATTGTGTTAAAATGATTATAAAGCCGTAAAAAGGTATAAAGAAAATATAGAATAAGAATGTATTAACAATTTTTAAAAAAAGCACACATTTAGACTGAGTAGTCAAGAAATCATAGTATAATGAAGAAAAGTTTTTAATTAAAATTTATAATAGAATATCTAGAATATAAGATATATGTTTGTGATGATAACACGGCAAGTAAAGAAACTTTGAAACCATAGATAATGGATATCGTATGGCGCATTGATCATTATTTTTATATTACTATTTTTTAATGTTTGTTTAAAGTAATAAATAAAACATATTACGATTCCTAAAACGAGTTACTCTTATTATAATTGCACCTGAACACCAATTACACATACACGTTATTTGTATTGTTATAATTTTGTCGTCCGTCAACGTGTGGCACGACACGCATACATCTAATAACGTTGTAATATATATATATATATATATATATATATATATATATATATATAGATTACATGAATAATTACATAGTGCATTACATGAATGCTACCACGTATTTGTAGTGAACATGATACTTTCTTAAATGTCAGAACTTATTTTAAGAAGCTCAGCCTTAAAAGATCACAGGATAGGCCTAATGGACTAATGGGCTAATTTTTTAGCCCCCATGTTCGAATACATCTATAATCTTGATATGTATTTTCTAATTCAATCAAAATCATTAGATCAGTATTTGAGTAAATACAATTTTCCCCATTTAATGAGAGTTTTAGTGGGAACCAATCCTTAACAATAAAAAATTTCTTTAACCCTTGAAATCCTCATAAACCATAATCCTGCATAACTGGTTTTATTACAATCAGGTAACCAGTTTAGTCTCTACATCTGTGTTTAGACAAACAGACAACATTGCAAATATCGTATTTTTCAAAGAGACGTCAAGAAAATTTTTCTACAAAATCAATTTTTTGGGCCAATACAATAATTTGTCTTTAAATATTTTTATATGAGACGAAGGAAAATATAGATCAATCTCAGTAGGCCTATGTGAAAAATCTCTCATTGTGCCAATTTTCATAAGAATTGTTTCATCATTTTAGTATTACTAAAAAGTAGAAATTGCTTCTTCCATTGTTACCAGAAAAGAAAAAAAGTCAATTGAGTGTCTATCATTACGATAAGCTTCAGTATTAATATTCGAGTGGTGGGGCAGATCACAATTAGTAAGGGGAGTTTGGTTGTAACTAGTGGCTTATAACTTACCGCTGTAGGAGCGGGTGGTTTTAAAAGATGCCTAAGGTAATATGTTAAGTTCAAAGATTATCAACTTCTCTTATAATTTTTTCCTTAACCTTTGAATGTTTACCTTTGCTCTACTGATTAACAAAATGTGTAAACAGTAATCTCTATTAGATCGTACTATTTTTGTCCAGTACAAGAAATGAAAAATAAAATCATAAACACACCGAAATGGACTCAAAAGAAACAGAAAAATTTTAATCATAAAAAATTTTTAACATGAGATGTCTAATTTCATTTTCAGGTTGGCCAATACAGACTTTTTATGGTTAAGTTATATGAGCAGAAACCAGTTCCTTCGAGAAACAGGCAATTCGTCTTTTTATAGAATTTATTAAACTGCCTTATAACTGTTTAGGTATTTATATTTATCACTTAACTAGACAACAGTAATAGTTAATTTACTTCAATTTCAATGGATCTAATTATTAACTATTCAAAATTTTTGCGGGTGGCCATGTGTCCTTCACAGATGGAACATTTGAATATCTCTTATTTTGTATGTGTATTTTGTACAACAAAAATTGCTCTTTAAACAAATTAAAATATAACTAGAAAGTCAACGTATCCTCATCTTACCTTGATTTACTTGAATTTAAAACTTCTACAAGTTAAGTCAATACACAAACTATTTCAACTTAACAGCATGGTGCACTTACAACAGAATAGTGTATAGCTCAAACAAATTGATATCAAGGCGCCCCAAAACGTCCCTAGCATCAGAAAATACAGAGACGGTGTTGTTATCCTCATTTACACGCATGTATTTCACATCCTGGACTAAACGGTGCAGCTAGACGCTGGTAAAGATATATGCTGAAAAGGAGACTCAGAAGAAATAAATTCTGAAGCAATGTGTGAACCTTTGTATTATAATTTCTTCTATTCTTATGTAATTGCTCATCTACCCTTATAAAGCACATGGTCGTGAACTTCAGCAGTTTTCGTTACAATATTTATCACAGTGCACTGTCACAGAAAAATAAATGTCCAAACTGTATTAAAATTGGATTTACAGCCAAATCATTTATGAGAAAAACTAAGTTGTAATAGTTTATGAATATGACCAGTATAATGGTGTAGTTATAATTAATGAGCTTTTTATTAAATGAAAACTAGGTGCCAATAAAAATTCGAATGAAAACAGAAGTAGCATGTCATGCTCAGATTAAATACACTTATGGTCGCTGATTTATCGTAGCCTTTGAATATGGCGCCTCTTATGAATCTTGTACCCTATCCGTAAACAAAATATAATAAAATAAGAAATTTATAGAAAACAATAAAATTATTATTTATTTTTTATTTTATTTTATTTTTTTTAATTGCGTTTCAAAGTTTCATGTTTTAAATACCCAGGTTTTGGGTCCACAGCTTTTCTATTGCATGACGGGATAACAGCTGTATCGTCTGTTCTCCATCTTTTTGCAGTTCGAAGGGGACTAAAGAGAGATGGCATTCTTATCCGTTCGTTTAGCCGCTACCGTGGCAAAACATTTTCAGACTACAGTTCCACAGGTAATAAATACATATTTCACCGTAGTGTATCGTGAAGTAATTATAGTTACTTGTTTTAAATGTTTCGTGATTTTGTATTTAGTCTTTCCTGAAAAGTCAGTTTATCAGGTCACCTCTAAGTGGAGTAGGTTTTCCAAGTTCTGTTAAATATTTATTTATTTGTAGGTATATATTAAAGGCTTTTTAGGTTTTATACATTTAATGAAAAGCACGTGTAAAATACGTTTTTTCAGTGTTTTAAATACAGTTGATAAATAATGTACAGATAATGCCGAAAAATTATATGTGGACAGGGGGCATATAATTTCAATTTTTCAAGGTGGATGGTATTTATGGAATGTTAATTCATCATACTTCAATAATACTTAATTTTCAGTTTCAGTGACATTTAGATATTTTCGATTTTTAGGTTATACGGACCACCTTATTTGAAGCCCAACAAATTTTAGGCCGGTTAAATGAAGGCAGATGTTATGCAAGTTAAGGTAATTTGAATTAGACAGATTCATTTTTCCAATTTTAAGGAGAAATAGAATGGTGATAAGTAATCAAACGTGTCTTTTATGTGATGATGGGTAGAATCCATCTTGATTTTATTGATTTTTGGGCAGGTTTCTTGATTTTATTGATTCATGGGCAGATGAATCATTGAACATCCCTACATGCTGAGAAACTTAATATTGTATGATTTGTATCAACTAAATTAAAATGTTAAGTGTTTGTTATTTTACAGATATAGTATTTGTTAACAGATAAAATTTTAATGTCACCTGCTGATGCTTTCTAAGACCATGGATATGTTTTCAACAACCTTTTGGTTCATAAAACTTATTTCAGTTTATCTCGATAGCTGAATGTAGTATTTTGTAAGGCATTTAAACAAAAAGAAAAGGCAGTAGCCCATCAGGTAAAACCGTTTTATACATATTTAAGTGAAATCTAGTTACAGTTTTATATGAAACCATGAAGAGAGTGTTCTAGAAGGTTAAAGTATAAATAATTTTGTAAAAAAGTAAAACTTCACATGGGAGAAACGAAATGTATATTTTTGAAGAAACTGAATCCGTATTTCTTACTTGTTCAGACTATTTTTAAGAAGTTTTATCATATGTTTAACGGTAACCGTTCCGGCAAATTAGATTTTTGAATCACCTATTATTGCTTGATTTAATTGTTCCCCCTCCACATTTTTATTGGTTACAGGATATGCATTAGATAGTGAATTTCAGGCATTTATAATGTCATTATTGTGGATGACAAAAATCTTTTGATGTTCAAAAATAGTATCTCAGTCTGCTTAAAGCTGCATTAAATTTGATTTGCTAAACAGTTTTAAATATAATTTTAAACGTATATTGGTTTCTGTAAGAATGGTCTTTTAATATATCGTATTCGTCCATTGTTATAATCCATGTGTAAAACACGCACACACATATAAACATTACTAAAATTAACAAAAAAGAATAGCAGCAACTGTTATTTGTGGATGAAATGGAAAGACTAATTTAATAATTTGGTAAAATACTCAGAAGTTTTTAAAACTATTGTTTATTTTTGGGTTTGTTTTGTAGTAAAGAAAAAAAAAATTGATGCTTTGAGGCCACCTTTTCTTTTGTTTAAAGATCAAAAAGAGCTCTAGTTCAATAATTGGCATATTTTGTGTTATCAACCATTTTTTAGCAACAGATTTGTTTTCATTATTATTAGATCTACAGGAATTCAAGAATATAAAAATGTTATCAAACTGTGAATAGATTTCTGTACGTCATTTTTTAAAAATGCATAGTTTTTTAAATAAGAAATTCCAATTTACGAGGGTCTTCATTTAAAAGAGAGAAATAGCTGTAGATGAAAACAGTTGATAGGCAAGAAGTAATTGAGAATTTTCATTCAATAATTAAAGAGTTAAATAGCTGTAGTAGAAAAACAGTTTGTAGGTGTAATGCAACAGTTTCAGAACCGTAAGTTGGCATGTGCAGTAGTCCGTTTTTTGTGTTCTGAACGTGAAAAACTGGCTAAAATTTACTTTCGTGTGGCTAAACAATATGGAGAAAGCTGCATGACAGCAGAAATGTAAGTGGATAGAACAGGTTAATGATCAAGCGTCAATGACTGATGAGAACCGTTCTGGAAATCCAGTTGAGGTTCCAGCGCATGAAAATTGCTTAGACATCCTCATCCAAGATGACTGACAGATTACAGTTGAACTTACAGCTGAAGAATTACAAAAATATACAATTACGTATTGGCACAGTTCATAACATCATCAACCAAAACCGTAAGTACTGTAAAACAAGTACAAGGTGGGTTCCAAGACAGTTGATCAATCATCACAAACTTTCATTTCATTAAAGATAAAATCATATCTTTCTCATAATCTGTAAATACATTTATGTGGGGTTTCTAAACAGTGAAACTTAACTCTAAGAATCCTGGAAGAACTAGAAACTGGGTAAGGCGATATTGTATTGTAATTTTGCTAGATAGTGGATATTTCGAAAAATAGCGCGCAAAGCTCAATGCTTTGTTGGATATGCACCTTTAAGTAGCTGCTTTAGAAATGTACTCTGCTGAAATGAACACTACTCACAAGATAAATTTATTGTTGAATAAAAAAAGATTAATTAATAAAAAATATTTTAATATTGTCATATTGTGGAATTGTATTATTTCATTTACATTACATTGTAATTCTTTATATTATTGTATTGTGTTGTATTGGGTGTCTTTTTCCAGCTTGTTGGATTTGAGTGTTTAATTTTAATAATCTTTTTTTTTTTTTGTAAATCAAGAAATTTATTTGATTTGTTTTTGGGAAGCTTCCTAGTTATGTTTATGTATGTGAGAGAAGTCCCAACACAGTTGTTTCTATGGGGCCCCTGTTTTGTCACTCTACTGTGTTGTTGTAATACTGTGATGGAAAAAGAAATGAAATGTAGGCTGAAAAAACACTGTATACGAAGCAGCAGTCACCGGCCAACAGTCGCACCAGTGACGTCACAGACGCAGCTTGCTACTGCACAATCACGTGATACCTACCGTGTTCTTCTAAATACTGTGGCTCTATCTGATTTCCACGTATTTTGTTGTCCACTTTAGGAGGCGTTGCGTGGTATGAAGTTTTATGACAAGGACCAGGTAAAAGAAAATGTCTTAAAATAGCTCTCATACCATCTTAAAGATTCCTGTGCAGTAGGCATAAAAACTTATTCAGAGATGGGATGAGTGTATAATTGTTGCTGGGGAATATGTTGAAAAGTAAAACAATTATCGATCGCACTGTATAAATAAACCATTTGTCTCTTCAGCTATTTGTCTCTTTAATTATTGAATGACCCTCATAGTAGCTTATCAGACTCACTTGATTTGCTAAAAGATTTATTCCATATTTTAGACCACCTTTACACCTTGAAACAAGTTAGTTTATGGATTTCTTGTTCTGATTTGATATTCTCAGTCATCTGTAAAATAAAATAAAATACAAAGTTTAACCTTTCCAGTGCCACAAGCTGATTGCATTGGCCACGAGGTTTTTGTGTGTAATAGGTCAGTCACTTATTATGGCATTGCATTTTATGCCACGGTAAAGAGGTATTAGTCTTTTACATACCAGTTGAATAAGTTATCTTCTTTCTTCAAGAGACTGCGATTTAACACATGATTGAGTAGTCTGTTGCTGCATACATTTTTGAGATTTCAGTTTTTTAGGTGTGCTGTAGTGTTCTACTAGTTATGGTAATACTTCAGGGTCGCTGCCTATCTGGCAGGCATACTACTTGTGTTTTGTACATGTGCTTGATGTGGGTACAAAAGTTAACCAAAATTTGTTTTGTGAAAAAAAAATATGAAAAAGTTTGTTTAGTCATTTTAGGGGTACTATAGGCCTTAATCGGTGTGGATGAGAACAATACTACAAGTGATACCCAACTAAAGTAAGGCAAGGTTACTATATAGAAATCCATTGTGAACAGGACCCAGTTTTTAACAGTTAACCTATTTTATGTTTTTGTACTTTTAATTTGGTTAATAGAATATACTTTGTAAGGCAACTTATTGAGATTTAATGGTATATTGCTATTGCTAATAATGCAATTTTTTCACAACTTGCAAATAAAAAGTGTGATTTTTTGCATCTCCCCACTCCTAGTTGAGGCATGTAGTACATGTAGGAACAGACGGAATGCAATTTTTGTGAATTTTATGACTGCCCAAGAATATGATGTGACAGCAAACTATTATATTGCAAAGTTGAAAAGTTTCATCCATTTATCTTTAATATTAATTTTTTTTTTACTGCACTTCATATAAACAAATGTGTAGTGAGAATCAAGTTGACACTGTAAAATTATACTCCAGAATCAACTGGCACTGTACACGTTATGAACATGACACCATGGTGTAATGGAAGAAACGCGTTTGAAGGAGTGAAAGACTTAACATCAGAGGTAAATGGTAAATGTCAGCAAGTAGAATTTCAGTAATCAGACCTATAGTAACATGCAAACGAGGCATGGGTACTGAAGTTGGAAGATATGAAAAACCTTGGTGTTTTCAAGAGGAAAATTCTGAGAAGAATTTATGGACCAGTGTAGGATGGAGAGATGTGGAGGATAAGAAAGAATCAGAGCTAAGAGACCTGTATGGAGAAGTGGGCGTAGTTGAGGCAGTGAAGACGCAAAGGTTGAGATGGTTGGGGCATGTGGTGAGAATGAGAAATGATCGAGGGCCAAAAATTGCATTGGAAGGGAAGCTGGAGGGATTAAGGAGGAGAGCACGTCCAAGGAGGAGATGGTATGAAGATGTGGAAGGGGATTTGAGGGAGATGCGAATGACAGGTTGGAGGAGTAAGGCTCTGGACAGAGAAGAATGGAGGAGAATCATTGAGCAGGCCAGGGTTCTACAAGGACTGTAGTGTCAGAAGAAGAAGAAATTCTGGATTTCATAGAAAACATCTTTTTAACACAGGTTGTACACAATGTTTTTATTGTATTCATAGTCAACAGGGAATCTTTTTTATATTCTTAATGTTGTTGATTTTTTTTCTAAACAAGAAATGGTTATTTCAACATAGATCCAGCCTCTTCGTCCGGAGTCAACATAGATGGTGGCTCTCTGTAGCCTTCACCCATCAGGACACTTCATACTCAAATTATCAGTAGTAGGTTTATATTTTTCTGTGGTGTAATGTTCATCATCTGAGAATTCTTGTACACATTTTGTCCAGAAGTTTGTTGACTTTTTTTTTGACAGATTTTTTGAGAGCATTTGTTACTTTTTCAAAGATGTTTCAAAAGGTGTGAGTCTATTAGATTGATGATACAAAATATTTGCCATTTGTGAAGTCATTTTCAAAAGTGCGTAACCATTACTACGAATAGTAGTTGAATTTTAAACTATGTAAGAAGGGTTTTATTAAGTTACTTATGATCAGTCTGATTATTCTGTACATATTGGACTAATCCGCACATGATTTTCAATCATATCCTTGTGTATGCCAGGAGCTTGTCTGAAGCTAGGGATGTAACTTGTGATGTAATCGCAGGTGATTGGTTTGGCTATCGGCTTGCGCAGCCCCTGTTGACTAGGCTGGACTTCTTTAACTCAGTACCTATGGCCTATGAGTCAGAAGCAAGTAATGTAAAATTTTACATACCATCAGTTTTATGGGATAAGGCTGATGTTTTAAAGAGAAAACAAAAATTGACCAGCAGAGTGTGTGGCAGCTAAGCAAGGCCATCCCAGAATATGGTTGTTTATGATTAAAAAGGAGGTAACATTTGTGTCAGTTAAACATTATTTTGTTATTGGGGTTTGTTGTTGAGAAGGAACATATAATAGGAACTGATGAATGTAAGGAATACAAGTGAAAGTGGGTTGAGAAGAAAAAAATACTATTTCTTATCATTGGCAACAGATATTTAAAACATTTCTAATATTTTTTATTAAGAGCTTTAAAATTTGCATTTTCATCATACATTTTTTAACTGTGTTTTTAGATTGCCAGTTTAACATGCCCAGCTGCACAGATTGCAAGTCGCAAATTTCATGTATCCTGCAGTCAGCGAGCTGCCGAAATTTCTTCAATTCTTGAAGAAAGGATTTTAGGATCAGCTCCCAAGGTGATTGACTATTATTTTATTTTATTTTTTATTAATTTGTCATAGATGAAGTTTTTTATTAACTTACGTACTTACATAATAAATACTAAAATGAATAATAATATAACAGTACAGCCAGAGGTTTCAGAAGTTATTTATAACAGACAATTGAGAAGCGTTGTGTGCGTGCGCTCGCGCGCGCGTGCGTGTGTGAAACAATGCAGCGCTTTAAAAAGCTATATTTTTGTGTCCAGTCGTTATTATTAAAATATGTAGTTGACACAATTAGACAGTTTTTTTTGTGCATTTTAAATTAGAAAAATATCCTAGTAGTTTTCCTGAAGATATGAATGTCTGAAAATTCTTTTAATGGCCGAGTTTCTATCACCTACAAAATACTGAAGTGTTGTTAAATACATTGTGTGCATGCATGCATAGTTAAATACATTTTACTATCACAATAATATAATAATAACAACTTTTTCTGCTAAATGTGCGTAAGGCAAAACAATAAAAATATACTTGCAGAAGAAGTCTATTATTGTTCTCCTTGTAGAAACAGTGCTATAAAGAAACACCAAGACTTATCAAGAAACACACACACACAATTGTAATAATATTAATAATTTTAATATTGTATAATATTAATAACACGCTCAATAATAATAAAATTCTTCTGTAAGTATATTTTATTTTAATATAATGTATTGTATCTTACTATCTAATAAAAAGTATAATAAATACATCAAATACTATAAGTACTGTCAAGAGTTACTACAATGGACACTTATGTATATATGTTCCAAGATAATTAAATAATGAGTATGACAGGATTTCAGTTAAGTTAATAGTGAGAATCCTTCAGTCAATTATAAATTGATAGATGTTTTCTGTGATATTAAATTTTCGTTATTTAATTAATTTGTGTTCTAGTAAAGATACCTCTTTAGAACAAAGTGGATTTAGGAAAAACTAATATTAAATAACAATGTTTTATTGATTTAATCGGAGGATGTTCCAAGACAAATGTGTATGCCCATGTGCAGTTGAAAATATAACAATTTTTATATATTTATCTTATGCCTGCCTTTTCTTATGGAATGTATTTTATTGATATTGAATTTTCTTAGTAAAACAAAATTTGGTATTTTGATACGTGCAAAATTCATATGATTTTAAAGTGTTGACATTAACAAATATAAGTTGGAAATTTAATATATTTTTGTTACTGATTAGCTTATATGAAGATTTGTATTA
This sequence comes from Magicicada septendecula, assembly GCA_034769895.1. Classification (NCBI taxonomy): domain Eukaryota; kingdom Metazoa; phylum Arthropoda; class Insecta; order Hemiptera; family Cicadidae; genus Magicicada; species Magicicada septendecula. Next base: position 888,532,523 of record CM068367.1, read on the forward strand.
AATTAATGTTTATTTTGAACCCATACATATGCCTTTTCTCATTAATCAGAATGATCAACAAAGAAATGTATTCATAGTGGTAGAAGGATAAATATTTTTATTTACACTTCTAGACCATACTTCTTTTAACTATTAAGTATATTGCATTACTGCAGAAGTTTGCGCACGCTTGTGCATGGATGTGTGCGTGCACACGTACATACATTTATGCTAAACTTTAAATGTGGACATTTGGTTACTACAGTGATTTGAAATGGAATTATAATACGAGGGTCATTTGCAAAGAAATACCCATTTTATGAAAAAATTAGCGTGCAAGATTTTAAACAAAACATTTTAAGTAACTTAATCTGAAGCTACAGGTTAAAACATTTATTGTACATATAAGCATATTTAAACACATATACCATCTGACAACTTTTTGTATTTCTGTAAGTCTTCATCACTCTCTAAACACTTTCCAAGACCAGGACTGTAGGCTGGGATGATTGAAAACTTTCCATTTAAATTTTGCAAACAACTGTTGTTTTCCCTGCAGCATGAGACCATGCATTATCATGAAAATCAAAATGCTGCTAAACAACAGTCCACCCTGGCAATTAGAGCAGCCCTTCGCAATTTTTTTAATGTTTCACAGTACATATCAGCATTTATTCCATGGGTATAAATTCAAAAGGAGTGGACTTTCCAGTCCCATAAGGCTGTAACCATAACCTTCCGAGTTGAGACTGCCTGCTTGAACTTTTGTGGTCTTATTGGTATTATCTCTGTCCTTTGAATAATGATTCAAAAAAGACGAACAGGACCCATAATGGTGGTTTGTGTTCATCATTAAGACTATGAGGAACCCACCTTGCACAGATTTTTCAGTAATTGAGGTGAATGGTGACGATCTCATGGAGATTGATGTGAGAAATAAATGAAACATTTTCACATACTTTGTTAAATGTGACATGGCAATCCTCCTTGACAAATTAGTCAACATGATGCAGCAAATCAACCGCAATGACAGAAGGACAACCATCAAGGACATTCTCTCTCCCTTCGTCAAAATTGTTATACCATCGCCTTACTGATGATTCATCTATTACGTTATTGTACACATCACTGATGTGGCAGGGAAATCTCACACAATCGTATATTTATGGCATTATTGACAACTATGCACGCCTACACACAAATGGATGAAAGGCCCCGTACATTCTAGACCATAGATTCAAAAATTAATTTTGTCAAATCACTTGTGGTCCATCCTTTATTTTTGTGTGGACAAACTAATTATTAAAATAAAGTCTTCTCAGTTTTTTAACATTAAAGAAACAATGTTATCTGATTCAATTAGGAAATTAAATTTTTTATAATAAAAGTTTGTACATTTTGAAGTTGGAGAACAAAAGATAGAAATGAAAATCAGATGAAAATATGGGTAGTAAAATAAATGTGTTTTATTATATTTCTGTGTGTTCTGTGGTATTATGGCCATTACAGTATAAAAATCTTCCCACAAAAAATATTAAGATTCTTTTAAGGAAAGGTAGACAGACTGATTCTTTTAATTTACTTGTGTTAACAGTATTTGCTATATAGTCAGTACACATACATACTTTAATTATAATGTGGAGAACAATACTAGTTGTAATGTAAAGTAAGAGGAGATATAATAATTGTGGATACTGATAGATTTTTAAAATATTTTGTTCAAAGGCTGACTTAGAAGAAACTGGACGAGTGTTAAGTATTGGTGATGGTATTGCTCGTGTTTATGGCCTTAAAAATATTCAGGCTGATGAGATGGTGGAGTTTTCTTCAGGATTGAAGGTATATTGTACTATGTTATGTCTTTTTATTTTGTTAATAATGCCATGATCCAGAAAGTTAGTATTCTCAAACATTTTTGAATTTTAGATTTTCTTAAGATAAAAGAAATCATGCATAGTGTTAAAACTTGTCCAAAAAGCACTCTATTTTATTGAAATATTTTTGGCAGGTTGCAGTAGAATATGGTGTAAATAATATGTTAGAGATGTAAATATATTTACAGTAGTCTGGGCTTATTTGACAAATGGGTATTTACCTGGCCACTAATAGAGGTTAGATTCCCAGGCATGCCATAAAATCAAGGTGCATTCTTCATCCCCCATGTTGACTCAGCCTGTGGAAATGAGTACTTGGGGAAATGTCCTGGAGTAGTAATTGCATCTGAATTATAGTGCAGGCCACACTACCTCCTTGTATGCCAAGTGGCTCACTTTTAAGGCAGCCTCCCAGTCTTAACTCCTAGACTGCTTAGGGATAAAAAATGGGAGCAAAACTAATAATTGCATTCATACCTTCTTGCATTAAAGTTGATATAAAGATAACATTTTATTGTGTGTGGGGGGAGTAATACTATAGACTATACAGAATAGTTAACTTATAATTAAAGTGAAATTGATTTTTAAGTTAATGAAAATTAGTTAATCTCATATATTACTATGTGTAATAATATTTATTTATTACTATTTCATACTTAACTGCAAACAAACTGCAGGAGATAAAAGACAACATTAATTCCAGTGAGCAATGGAAGCTGTGAAACCCCGGCCAATGCCGGGCCCAAATGAGGAGTTTGTTGTTAATTTGTATTCCTGATTTCATGAAAAGATTTAACTTTTTTTTATTTCGAGTTTTCTGAGCATACAAAATCTGTAAGAAAACTTTGTTTTATAGGCTATAACAAGTAAACATGAAATACTAGTAAATCTTAAAAGTGAAAAGGAAACCAATCAGACAATTTTCCTTTGAAAAGAGGAAATACAGTATTCACTGCTCTTTTCTTTAATTCAAGTATAAGTGACCATGATGATATAAATTTGAATTTGATCACATAATAACAATAGGAGACCAAATTGACCTTATGAAAAGGAGGAAGATGGTGTAAGTGAAGTCAGTACAAAGGAATAGGCTCATGGGTTGGTGATAGTTAAAATAAGAATGAGAGTGGTAAAAGGAAAACCGTAGCGAACAGAATCAAAATATTCCCTATTAATTTGAAAGAAATGAAGTGAGATAGAAATATGAAGAGGTAGTCATGAGGTGGAAGGTAAAAAAAGAAGTTGATGCATACAGTGAAATGGGTGGCTATAAAGAATACAGTAAAAGCATCTGCGAAATTGATAGGAGAAAACAATGCTTTGATAATTAATGTGAAAGAAAATAGGAAGTAAAACTAAACTGGCTGAAATCTAGGCAAAGTGCAGGAAAGCAGGAAGGGAATGACAATCATAATATTAGATAAATGGTTGAAATTGCCGGAGATAGCTATGTATGAAATTAAAAGGAGGAGGAAGAGTAAAACCAGGTTGTATCAGTGTACAGAAAAGAGGGAGGTTAGTAGCCAGCATAGTTAATAAAGAGTGAGAAAATCAAGTAAGAAAAAAATTGAGAGGACAAGTAGGAATAGGAGTAGTTCATGGCATAGAACTAAGTGACGGTGATACAGAAATAAGTGATCCAGTGTAACAGGAATCTCTTAAAGAATTAAAGAAGTTGAATAAGAGGAAAGAATGAGAAAACAGGATATTGAAATGATTAAAAATAGAGGAGAAAATTAATAAAATAATAGCACAAATCTAAAGAGAAGAAAGATGTGCCAATTGATGCAAGAATATTGGCTATTCTAATCAGATGTGCCAATTGATGCAAGAATATTGGCTATTCTAATCAACCTTGTAACATTAATTCCATAAAAAGTTGTAAAAATAAAAGTGATTACACAGAAGGGAAGGAGATGAGATGAAAGTTGTTGGTGTAAAGAGACAATTGTAGGGTATACTGAAGGTTTCTAGAATAAGAGGAATTGGTGCTCAGAAATTAGTGCAACTTGTTAGACTATCATATCGTAGCAGTAAAACAATACTGCTATCATATCAAGAAATAGAAGAGATGATTGGAAACCGAAGTTGAGGGATAGGCTACTGCTAGGTCGTTTAAGAGATTAACCAGAACAGAACTAAATGTATAGGGATAGGAATGAATTATAGATGACATAATGGTCACAGTGGTTGAAATGGGAGAATACAGAGTTGAAGGAGTGGAAAATTTCTGATATTTGGGGGCAACAATAAACAATCAAAATTTATGGCACATAGAACTTGTGGAGAGGATACAAGCTTTTTATAGATGTCAAGATTTAAGAGAAGTAATAGCGTAGGCATGAGGACCAGCTTATCAAGGTGTTATTTTCATTATTGTTTGGGCTATTCATGATTAGAGAGTTTTAATTATTTCTCATGCCTTCCTATGTTTACATGGTTTCTTCCTTTTTGTGGCATGCTCTTCTACACCTTGATGATAGCCTTCCACCACTGAAAATTAAATACAGTAAACCTGTCTTAAGCGACCACCCTTGGATCTCCGTAAAATGTGACCGCTTAGAAAGGTGGCTGTTTAATGAAGGGTTGGCGGGATAGTAACAATACAGTATATTGAGCAAGGATGATCAGCTATATCATTTTATTACGCACTTGCAGTTATACAACTATTTACAGTATGTTTACGATCAAACATACCGTTTATTTGGTACAGATATAAGATATATCCAGTCTTATCAGTGTTGTAAATGTCACTTAATTGGTACTCAGTAACCCCTATTTCCATTCACTGACTTCATTAATAGGCATATCTGCACATTCACCTGAAATTGTTTTGAACAACAGTCCAGCCACACTTTGCTACAAAATTCTCGACTTAGTTTCAGTACAAATTTCGAATGCCTTTTCCCATAACGTACTTCAACTACTTGGGAGTTTTTTTGAGTGAACACATTTAAACCACTCGTAAAGAATTTCATTTAGTTGTCAACACTTTGATTCGCGTTTTTCTTATTACACCCCAATTCATACTGGATTCCCACTCTTTTCAAGTTTGATCTTTATTTTGGATTATGCTGTTGATTGTGTCATTCAGCAAGTTTCCGTGCTGAAACGCCCTTATCACTTTCAAAAATAACATTTGTGTAGCTTCTGAATTTTAAACATATTCTTTCTTTGTTACTCATTTTTGACACACTGTTAAATTACACTATAAATTACAAAAACACACCAATTCAACATTATAACTTCCGCTATAAATTTTGACTGTTCGCTTGTAACTGACCACTTAGTATGGTCTCAACGTTATGGAGATCTCATCAGTTTATTGTGTACAAATAACATTTTATAAATTTAAAAGTATGCAGGTGGGTACAGCTAGATCTTTTACCTTATCTTTTAGTTGGGTCAGGTATAAACACACTCGAGTATTCTTGGATATATGTATTGTCCCAAAGTATTTTGTCTACTGTACTGTATTCCAGACGACTGAATATGCAATAGGTGACTGTTTAAACAAGGGAACAAACCCGTTATGGGCTGACCGTTGGCCGATGGAGGAGGTGACCATTTAGTGGAGGGAAATGTACATTGATAATCCATCCCTCAGAAATGTGGCCGTTCATTAAGGTGACCACTGAATAAAGGTGGCCATTAGGACAGATTTTACTGTATATGAAGAAAAATTGTATTCAGATGTATAGCATGTAAAGCAAATAAAGAAATACTATTAATAAAGTACTTAATAACATATAATTTTAATTAAAAATCTAAGAGTTGCCGTTTAAAAATGAAATGTATTCTGCTTAGGGAATGGCTCTGAACTTGGAACCTGACAATGTTGGTGTAGTCGTTTTTGGTAATGACAGACTGATTAAGGAAGGAGATATTGTCAAACGTACTGGTGCTATTGTAGATGTTCCCGTAGGAGAAGATTTATTAGGCCGTGTAGTTGATGCCTTGGGTAATACTATTGATGGTAAAGGTCCCCTCAGTACCAAAACTAGGTAAGTTAGAAAATATGAGATTAATTCTTTAGTAAATTTAAAAAAAAATATATGTTAGGATTGATATAGGCTTAAATTTATGAATTATTATCACAACAATAGCAAATCAAAACTGAATTTAATGTCGATGCAGGACTTTTTTTTTCAAAACTTGTTTCTTTCAGGGCTCGAGTTGGTGTTAAGGCTCCAGTATCATTCCTAGAATTTCTGTAAGAGAACCAATGCAAACAGGTATGAAGGCTGTAGATTCATTAGTACCTATTGGTAGAGGGCAACGAGAATTGATCATTGGAGACAGACAGACAGGGTGAGTGATATTTGTAGTGTTTATTTGTGAAGAATACAATTATTCTGCTTTTTTTTATACTAAATCTATATATTTCATTTGTATTTTTGTAGAAAAACTGCGTTGGCTATCGACACAATCATCAATCAGAAACGATTTAATGATGCACAGGATGAAAAGAAGAAATTGTATTGTATATATGTTGCAATTGGACAGAAAAGATCTACTGTTGCACAGATTGTAAAGCGTTTGACTGATACTGGTGCTATGAAATATACAATCATTGTGTCAGCCACAGCTTCTGATGCTGCACCTTTACAATACCTGGCACCGTATTCGGATGTGCTATGGGTGAATTTTTCCGTGACAATGGAAAACATGCTCTTATCATTTATGATGACTTGTCAAAACAAGCTGTTGCTTACAGACAGGTAATGTGTGTGTGTGTGTGTGTGTGTGTGTGTGTGTGTGTGTGTGTGTGTGAGAGAGAGAGAGAGAGAGAGAGAGAGAGAGAGAGGAGAGAGAGAGAGAGAGTGAGAGAGAGAGAGAGAGAGAGAGAGAGAGAGAGAGAGAGAGAGAGAGAGAGAGAGAGAGAGAGAGAGTATAACCTATAACTAGTTTCCAGTATTACAGTAAAGCTTAATTTAAATGTTTTTCAAAGCTCATAGTGTAAATATACATGTAACTTGAATAAAACAGCAGAACACTTAATAGAAATTGTACTTCATATATAGGAGTAATACAGTTTTAACGTATAACTTATAAACATTGTAATATAAAGATGAGAGGTCGCTATTGTTCAAGCCCCGCGATGGAAGCCAATTTATAATATAAATTTCTCGTGTCTCTTCTCTTCGTTCGTTCGTATACCTCTGTAAAATATAACAGTGTGTCTGAGTGTGAAAGTGTGTCTGTGTTTCTTACCACTGCGTCCTTGCACGGCGATGTACTTCACGATGTTTGGGCCCGTAGCGAATGTACTGGGGACCAGGTATCGTGGTTCCCGATTTGAGGTTCAAGCGTAGTGGATTATCTCCGGGTGGCGCCAAATTGTTTATAGAAAACAATTAAAATGGTTTACTTATCAATGTTCTATTTGAACGAGGCGACGAATTCAATCTGTCCCGCCTTTTCTCAATTTCGTGTCAATCGAGATAGCGGTTGCAGGATTCGCTACTTAAGCGCTAGACGTCGCATTGGAAACCTTCACTATACATTATATTTTTAAACATACACTTTGCTAATGGAAATAAGACACGATTTAACACACACAATATAAATTTATTATTAATTGGAAGTTAATATTTTATAGACACAAGTTGTAGTTAATTTGCTCATATATAATTCTGCACCGGATAATTCTTTATAAGACTCTACTCAAGGGTTAACCAATCGATTTCGAATACATATAAACAGCATGGCTTTCTCTGACGCCAATCAACAAATATTTCGATCGATGGTTGTGAGTTGTTTTGATCACGTTAAAAGGTTCAGATGCAGTTACAACATTAAAAATACACAACCTTACAATGTTTTCTCCTTATGTAGGATAATGTGTAGTGGTAATTGTTTTGTTTAAGTGTCATACAAGATGTTTATAAGTCGTACATAAATATGAGGTTAGTTCTATATTTAACAATTTTTCAGTGATATAATTTTATGGATCAATCCTTGTAAGAGAATAAAAATGATTCAGTGGTATTCAACATACATTGAGAAATGTTCAAAGTGCGTTTATTTTTTGGAAGTTGAAATAATTTAACTGATACTTAACAGCCTTGCAGTACGGTATTACTCGGGATGTCAAGAAGGAAGGATTATGGCATCAATATTGCTCATGTGTTCTTTATTCAAGCTTCGGCATCTTTTTCAAAGTGGTCTGGACATATTTAGATATTTCATATTGAGTTAAAACGTCTTCTCCCTCTGGAAATGATATTCTGCATCCATCAGACTTCGGTACTATCGATTTCTATACTTAGTTTTGCTTTTCAGATGTTTTAACTATTAAAATGTGTTGTACAGAAAATTCGCATCTGGCTTGCGATAGCGTCACTTTCCAAGTAATTGTATTTAACGGTAATTACCTCGTTAAACGGTCGTTTCCATGGTTACGTATTTGCTCTCATTGGGTGATCGGAACATCAGTACATTGTTATCAATTTTCGAATTCCTTTCAAATCTTCCCATATCTTCGGACTTTCTTCCTCCTCTTATCTTCCTTCGGGGTTATTATCTAAATGCACTGTCATTTATATTTTCTCACAAAGATTATTTTGGTACCCCACAATATTGGGTTTTATCAAGTTTTCTAAGTTCACAATTACTTTCATACTTACTAATTACATTTCTTTATTTATATAATTCCTTAATTTAATATTTGGTTTTTAATAATAACTACTATTCATCCTTGATGAATTATACACCTTGGATTTGTCCATTACGTGGTGATTTTTGTACAATCAGTAATTGTTTATGTTTGACCGTTAGGCCTGTTTCACATTTAAGTAGCCATTACTGGATTTTTGTGGCTTCATACACAACATATTTCATTTAGTCCCAAATTGTTATTTTGCATTTATAATTAGGTTTAATGTCTCTGGATGTGTTTTAATTTAGTCTTTGTTAGTAACAACTGTGTTATTCAATATTACTTGCCAATTATTTGCTATTCATTTCCAATATAAAATATAACATCTAGGTCTATGGTCTGTATAACTCTTACAGCCATATCCATTTCATAACTAACAGTTTATACCATTCATTATTTCTGATTTGTTGTTCTGGTGCTAAACAATCTCACCTCTATTGAACTTTTTCCATTAAACTCCCCTTATAACATGGGTATTTAACTAATGCTAATACAAACTTATTTTCTAATGCTTTTTTCTCTCCCTTCCATATTAACACCATATAATTACTTTTCTTTGTGAAACACACCTTTAAACTTTTACAATACATTTTTAAGTTATAACAATACTACTTCCTGGTCATCACAGTGAATATCACTACTTAGTGTTCATTATTTACTGAATAAATGTTCTATCCTAAATACTATTCATTGTAACTTGTTAAATGTTATTGTTCACTCTTAAAACTAAAACATAAGTAATTTTACTAAGCCTTTACCTTAGCCTACTCTCCTCTTACTATTTATGATAGACAATATTTGTATTTAGTTTTCACTAGCACTTTCTTAAATTATTTAGTGTTCATTATAATTTATTTAGTGTTTCTTTAGTTTTATATCACTCTAGTATAAATCACTTTCACTAATTCAACTTCCATTTATTTCTCATCATTTTATTCTCTTTCTCTACACACTATCTATATAACATTATTAATATTGTGTCTTTCTTAGTTAACAAATTACATATATCCCTAACTATTTTGGTTAGTGTATTTTTATACATTGTTTCATATTACTGACGGTTCATAATGGTCATTTTATCAATACTAACATTCATTAATAGTTTTGGTTCTTAACTGAATTTCATTGTCTTTATTACTTTGGGTTACATTATTTCTCCCTTCTCTATTTTTCATTATTTGTCTAGTTTTCTTGATGCGTTTCATCTTGTTTTCTTCCTCATGGGTTTGTTCTCTCTTGGTTTTCATTCTTCTTCTCCTTCATTCGTCTTGTTTTCTTTATTTTGGTTTTTTAAATGGTTTCTTAACTGGCCAATCTCTGGGGTTGGGTCAATGTCGTTTGTCTGTCAGTCTATTATTTGAGTTTCTTTATTAATCACTTTCAGTTTATTACACCTCCTCCTTCCATGTTAATTACCTTTTATTTATTTTTTACTATCCACATAATTTATTTATTCAACCATAATATCATTTAGTATTTTTTATACATACTTATTGTTATCAAAATTTATCTGAATTTGGTGATGTTATAACATATATTATCTTTAAATCAACAAAAAACTGCAGAAAATGTGAATGCTTTCTCTCCCTCCCTCCCCCACAAAAGAAGACTTGTCTTGCCTTCTTTCTTATTGCCCACAGCTGCAGCATAAACTATGCCTTTAAATCGTGACCTGTAAGATAATTTTGCTAGACAAGTTGTCATGTGTTATAAAGCATTTGATTGTCTTTGTTATAAAATGGGGTCATGTGTTGTGTAGAGATACAAGTTTTATTTGGTGGAAGAAATGACTTATCAATTCAGTAAGTACACATTCACAGTTCAGTCTTATATTCTGTACAACTTGTACTTTACTACTTATAAAGAAATTGATTTAACTCAGTCAGTAGACAAATGAAGCTTATAGTTACTACTTTCAGACATTGATAATTTATCTCCTTCAAGTAAGAAAGCAGAATCTACTGTAATTAAAATGCATTCTTAAAATGCTGTTTGCATTTAAAACAAGATATGAGTGCCATCTATCAGCAGTATAGCCATGATTTTTCCATGCATAGGGTTTATGATAATAAAGTGATTGAAGAGGTGTTGTTGGTACTTGATTTTACCTGTATAAGACCTCATTGGCAACTTAGTGGGGTAGTGTTGTAATCCGTTAAAATCACCCCATTGGCTACACCATTGTCATGTATCTTCAAAACTTAAGTAGAAAAACATTGTGTATGTAGAACGTTCAGTAGTTCAGTTAATTTTTGTTCAGCTTTATAGTAACAGTAGACTTGTTCTTTATATAATATTTATTATTTGTGATGATTATTTTATGATGTATTGGGTAAAAGCATAGGCAGCTCTAAACCAAATTTTTTAGGGTGGCTAGAGGGGAGGGAGGGAGCCAAAAGGGTATTAAAAACTAACAGTTTACTGTTACAAACTTAATATTAATTACTAAAAAATTACTTTAGAAGTTAACAGATTACTTTGAAATTATTAATAATTTTGGCCCCCTACCTCCCCTCTAGCCATACTAAAAATTTTGGTCTAGAGCTGCCTATGCTTTTACCCAATACATCATAATAAGTAAATGTTTTAACAAAATTAACAAATTTTGTTTTTTAACAAACAAATTTAATTAACAAATTCATTGCTCTACTTAATTCTGCATAACAATGCGTATTACAATTTACGAGGGGTAACCAAAAATAAGGTCTCCATATTTTTTAAAAATAGAAAAAAAATTTATTATCAAAACTTTTTACATAGTTGTGAGGCATAAGAACACACTATTTTTCAACATAATCGCCATTACGTTCAATGCATTTTTCGAGCCGCTGTGGCAGTTTTAGTATGTCAGTGTCATAGAAACTCGCCGCCATGTCATTGAGATAGCGTTTGACCTCGTCTTTCACCTCGTCATCGTTGAATCGCATTCCAGCCAAATGTTCTTTCAAATGTGTAAACAAATGATAGTCACAAGGTGCCAAGTCCGGACTATAGGGGGGGGGGTGATTATGTCCCATCCAAATTGGTTCAGAAGATTGGCGGTTGCGCGGGCGACATGAGGGCGAGCATTGTCGTGAAGAATGGACACGCCCTTGGTGAGCATTCCTCTTCTCCGGTTCTGAATCGCCCGTTTGAGTTTTTTGAGTGTCTCACAATATGCGTCTGCGTTTATTGTGGTCCCAGTAGGCATGAAATCGATCAACAATACACCTTTCCGATCCCAAAACACAGTCGCCATGATCTTGCTGGCAGACTGTGTTTGTTTGAATTTTCGCCGCCTTGGCGAAGTTGGATGCCACCACTCAAGTGATTGTCATTTGGATTCAGGTGTGAAGTGGTGAACCCACGTTTCATCACCTGTGACAGTGGAATTCAAAAAGTCGTCTCTTTCGTCTGCATAGCACTCAAGAAATTCGCGGGCAGCTTCGACGCGTTGCCGTTTGTGGTCTTCTGTGAGCATTCGCGGAACCCACCTTGCGCACACCTTCCGATATTTCAACTGTCCCCTCTAGCAGAACATTCTCTCTTTTTTTGTGTGGTATTTGGCAGTTTTTTTTTTTTTTTTTTGCAAACTTTGATATCTGCTTCCACATGTTTAAAAACTCTAGATTGTTTGAGCTCCACCTAAAGAGTCTGTTCTTCATGCTGCAGTTGCTTATGTATAACATGGGTTAGGGTCAGTATGTTGTGAAAAACAAAACGATTTACAACAAAATTTGGTGATGTTATTGTTTTCAGAATTTCAGCATTTTCTATTGCATTTGTATCTTCACACTGTTTAATCTCAAAACGCAAAGCTTCAGTGACAGTATCATAGTTTGATGAGCTGTGGACAGTTTATGTATCTACATATCCACCTTGTTGCGCTTTGAGCAGAAATTTCAAAAGACTTCTGTACTTGAAGCTTTTCTGCAGTTTCCTTAAGAACGGCATGGTGTGAAGGTTTTAAACAATGCATATATGATGCCTCAAGGCCATTGAAGAATATATTGGCAACCTCTATAATTTGCATACACCTGTAAATACTAAGGCTATCTTGTAAGCATAACAGTTAAAGCTTCTGCTTCTAGGTACGTTTGTGGCCCACATGTTTCCAGATTTGACAGATGCTCCATCATAAGTTTGAGCTGTTGTAGACAACTTGCTTAATTCTAGGTTAATACATTGTATAATTATTGTAGGAAAAAGAATTTTTGCTCACCAACGTATTATATTCAAAGTATTTTCTTCTCCTTCTTCCCTGCTAGTAATATAAGTTACTGCTGTTCTTCAAAGGTATAAACTCTGCGCCAACATTGAAATTATAGCGGGATGTAGATTTTATATCTCTTTTGGAATGCAGAAGTCCTGAAATTGTTTAGGTGCTCAACCTATTTCTAATTTTAGTTTTCGTACTGTTTATAGTAAAAAAGTAACATCTCGCTACAGGCGGATGAATGGGGTAAACACAAAAGTGACATTGTCTGGTTTGAAAGAAAAATAAAATAACATAATTAAAAAATCCTTAATGTGTCAATGTGTGTGGGTGGTCCTAATTGTTTGTTACAGGAGGAAGAAACTATAAATTTTTATTGAAAGCCATGATAATCATGGTTGCAAAGAAACAACAGATTTGATGTCATCTGTAAAAGCAAGATTCTGGAAATGCGACATAAGACTGTAAATGACATAGGAAAAATTTCCGAAGATTCATACCAAATTTCATATTTTCTGGAATATTCAAACTATTTAGAAGATCTGAAATTTTGGAAGACCTGGCAAGGTTGAGTCTATATGTGATTCGGTTGGGACAGTATATGGTACTCGGTACAGCACGTATGAGTTAAGACCAGTTGTGTTTCCAACTTGCAGATTACTGTACCAATTATACTGTACCGGCTCGAGTATCGGTCTGTGTGTGGGAGCCATTATATGTGAGGCCATCTTATATTCGGGCCAATTTGGTACCTATTAACCACTTAATGGTCTCTTTTTCTGTAACACAATGTAAAATGAACGTAATAACTCTAGCAAATCCGTTAAGCAGTTAATGGATCATAAAAACATTAATGGGCCTTATAAAAACATTTTTGCTGATCCTAAATGATTTGTCTATATATTCAGATTACCAGATTTGGACTGTATGTGATATATTTAGATATTCAATTTTGATTGCGTACATATTTAACATATTTCACTTACCAGATTAGATCACTATATAAAGACTCATAATAATAGGATTTATATATGAAATTTGCAAGGTTTTGGAAGAGCACTTGTACGTATATTTAAATTTTGTCATATGTAAAGTTATTCGTTTTTCAAATGCATATTTTTATAGATGTCCTTGTTATTGAGACGTCCTCCAGGACGTGAAGCCTATCCTGGTGATGTCTTCTATCTTCATTCACGATTACTTGAACGTGCAGCAAAAATGAATGATGCCCATGGAGGTGGTTCACTGACTGCTCTACCTGTTATAGAAACACAGGTATGGTTTATTGTAATTGCTTTAGTATTACTTTTGAATTCAGGATAATTTAAGCTATATTGATATTAGATGTAAATATGCTCATAATTGTAAGTCATTTTCCATTGTTGTATGTAGAAAAATTCATAATAAATAATGACCTTTTTTTATTTATAGGCTGGTGATGTGTCTGCATACATTCCAACAAATGTAATTTCCATTACAGATGGTCAGATATTCTTGGAAACTGAATTGTTTTATAAGGGCATTCGTCCTGCTATTAATGTAGGTCTGTCTGTATCACGAGTAGGTTCAGCTGCGCAGACAAGAGCAATGAAACAGGTAACTAGTTGAGTCTTGCTCCTAAGAGTAGAACTTAACTACTTGATGGAACTCTATACTTCATTTTCTTTATAGGTGGCTGGTTCCATGAAACTAGAGTTAGCCCAGTATCGTGAAGTTGCAGCATTTGCTCAGTTTGGCTCTGACCTTGATGCTGCTACTCAGCAGCTGTTGAACAGAGGTGTGCGACTTACCGAACTGTTGAAACAAGGTCAGTATGTACCAATGGCAATTGAAGAACAGGTTGCGGTCATCTACTGTGGTGTAAGAGGTCACTTGGACAAACTTGATCCCTCCAAGATTACTGGTTTTGAGAAGGAGTTTCTGCAACATATCAAGTATGAATATAAGAAATATTTACTTTTTACTAAAATTAATTTAACGTATTAGGAAGGACATTTCATGGCCAAATCTTCCAGTGCATATTAATGCTATATAATTCAGTGTGCTGAAATTTTCTAAGCTTGGCTCCTCCATAGAGGCAAAGAGCAAATTATTGTTAAGTTTTTGTGTACAGTCACGTAATTTAATAGTACAGTGTATTTAATGGTTATTATACAGGATGATTCAAAAAGGACTTTACAACTTTGAACGTATACAGAAATTTATTCAGATAACTTGCAGAGTCGGTTGAGGTGTCATTTCAAAGCAAAACACATCAAGTTTTGACTCACGTAGTCCATTAATACCAAATACACCCACCAGTAGTGCTGTCACCATTGGTGTTGAAAATGGCTACTTTTTCTGGTGCGGAACGTGCTCACTGTGTGTTTTGGTTTCACGATACACAATCAGCAACTGCAGTTCAACATAAATTCCGTACGGAGTATGGTAGGGAGCCTCCTAGTAGGCCTACAATTTACTCTTGGCACCAAACCTTCGTTGAGACTGGTTGTTCTGTATGACATCCAAAATCACCAGGACGTCCACAAGTTCCTGAAGCTGCTATGGAACAACTCAGAGAAAGCTTTTCCCGTAGTCCTAAGAAATCAACTAGATGTGTTTTGCTTTGAAATGACACCTCAACCAACTAAGTTATCTGAATAAATTTCTGTATGCTTTCAAAGTTGTAAAGTCCTTTTTTAATCACCCTGTATATTCTAGACATATTATATTGAGGTATAATCTTTATTAAATGAATTAAAGGTGTATTTATAGTTACAAATCTGTTGAACTCTATATACTGTCTGGGCACGATTTGATGATCGAGCATTGTGTAAGGTGGGAGAAGCATGGCCAGGCAAGTGGGGGTAAACCAAACGGCTAGTACACATATTTCAGCCTACCTCGCTTCAAGCGGCTGTGTGGTGTGGGAGAGCAGCTTCGATCATCCAGTCGTGGCCAGACAGTAGTAGCAATTAACACTGTAGATAATATTTTAGCTCTTTTACTTTTTTTAGCTATAATGTGTGTTAACTATTGTCTAAATTAAAATCTTTAATTTCGAGGATGAAGAAAATAAGATCAGTTAATCCATCTCAAATATTATGACTGGTGCCATATTATGGTTACTGCAATTTGTTTCTCAGACTACTTTGTTTTAATAATTCTGGGAAATATCCAATTCAGAATGAATATTTAAAAATGGAACCAAGGATTTGTCTTTACTGCCATTATTTCTATACCCAGCACTTATCTTTGTTGCCTTGTTTCTAGGTGTGCAAGAAAAATGTGTGACATCTGATGTTACTCTACTGTTAATTCATTTTCATTTTATTGTACTTCTTCATTTGCTTCATTATAAAGTATTGTACTACAATGTAAGTTGTCTTCCTTCAAGAGCTGCACATTTCAGTTCTTTGCATTTTTGCCACCACCCCTCTGTTTTGGAGGGAAATGAGTCTCTAAAACAGTAGGGCCCTATATGGGGGGGGGGGCCACGCCAAGATTAACGAAAATCAGTTGATAGATTAAGAAGTTACCATGAGACATACCAAAAAAGACAAATGCCAAACAGTCGAATTAAAACAGAACTTGCTATACTCATTCAGTATGACCAATGTAGTGGGGACTTGTCAGTTGGTTTGTACATTATCCCATTACTATATCAGTACTTATGATATGCCATTTGAAATAGCTCTATCTCATTGCCTTGGTGTAGCTCTCATTGCCATAAGTAAGCTGCTCTCTGTGTGTATCTTTCATTTAATTTTGTAAATTCATTACCCTCCCACATCTGTATCTCACACATTTAATTTCCTTATAAATCATGATTCACAACACGTGTTTACAAAACATCTAGGATTTAATTACCTACTAATTGTATTTTTTTCTAACAGCTACCTGTTTTAAACTACTTGTTATTTTTCTTATAAATGATGAATTTTTTCCCAACTCGATTATCACCTTGTCCCATAGCCCTTCTGCTCTCCTCCGATCTACATCTCATAACTCCTTAATAATTCCATACAAACCATCCGTTCTTGAATTTTAAAGAACAACAAAAAACCTAAATGAAGGGGGTGAACATAAAGTTATTTCTAAAAATTAGCGTTTTCCTTCTTGTAGCTTCCATGTAAAAATGTGTACTTCAAGTCCTGGACAAAAGACATTCCTCAAAAAATTCTTTATTTTTTCTAGAACAAGCCACACAGATTTGTTAGCTACAATTGCCAAGGAGGGTAAAATTACTGAAGACACTGATGCCAAACTGAAGAACATCGTTACATCTTTCTTAAGTGGTTTCACTGGAGCGTAGGTGTTTAGCAAATGTAGTTAAATTTAAAATATGAAATATATTTAAATATTACCACAATACAAAACTTGAGCTGCTGTACTGCATTTTAATAAATAACACCACCTGTGCGTGGTGTATTTATTTTAAGAAAGTGTATTAAAACTACGAGAATATGATGAAAGTCCCCTAAGTCTTGTAAAGTCGTATTATTTTATAATTTCATAAAATAATAAAAGGAGGCTCATTGCTATTCGAATAAGTGTTAGTGTACAGTTATTTGTAATAAATTATCAATCATGTTATTTGTGTTTTAAAATTTGTTGAATTAATCATCCTCACAGTACAGCTTATGTCCTATTAATTTTTTTTTGTTAGTTTTGTTTTAAATGAAATATATTAAAGATGCCATCAACAGATTTTGAAATCATTATTTGTAGTGTTGAAAATTTAAACTCGGCAAGAAATGAGGTCATATGTAATAATGCTGTGAAGATTTCAGTATATAGTGGAATTTTATTAGGTTTTGGCTTATAAAACATTTTAGAAAGGTGGAATTTTATACGGACATTTATAAGTATGTATTACTGACATAATTATTCATATTTGTGTTGACATATACTGACAAAAAGTTTACAGTTTACATCGACCCTTGTATATGATTACTTTTTAGTTCAAAACAGATATTTACAGAAGTGTACATGATTAGCAGTAAGATACATGCGATATAAAAAGATACAGAGTTCAAAGTTTGTCTAATGCATTTTATATAGCGTAGATATTTATTATTTAACTTTCATGCCTTTTAATACTTATATTCCATTCTTTAAGTGGACTTAGCCATTTCAAATAAATTATTAAACTTTCTGAATAGTAAACATAATTGTTTACTTTGGTAACCAGTAGATGTGTCAAAATCACACTCACGTGAAATTGGAAAGTGCTTTATTTTTATCCAGGCTATATTTCAATTTGGATTAACTGTGACTTTTATTGATAACGTACACAGTACAAAAAACTCATTTTGGTTGACATATTATGTTTAAGTAAATAGAAAACTATGAATTGTTCTCCAAGAATATATGTAGGATTCCCTCCCCCCCACACACACATTTTCCCAAAAATATATATAAAGAAATTTATAATTTTGAATGAGCTTTAAAATATTTTTAGTGTTATTAGAAGATGATGCTGCGTACAACATTTTGATTTTATAATAATTTAAAAGATTCTGTATCATCAGTGTAGTACTTTGAATACAACCTCACTTGAATACATCGGCACTTAAACTGAAACTGAGTGTTGGTGAATGCCTATAATTATAGCCCACCGAGATTCCAGAATAATCCATATTATGTGTCAACACTACTAGAAGACACTAGAGTGTAATTTCGTGCAGCCTTGAACACAGCACGCGGACCAGTGAAGTCTGGAACAGCCTCGGTCAGGGTGACACATATTACGAGTTACGTACGCACATAACATTACAACTGGTTCTGCTGGGATAGCCAAGAAATATGTAGAACGTTCTGTAATGGTGTAACAATACATTTATTTACTTTTTAATTGTAAACATCATGGATGTAACTGAATGCATGTGCTGAGGCTGGGAACAAGTTACTTGATCCAGTGTCACAGAAGTCTCCTGCATGGTCTCGTAACCACAGGATCACCATGACATGAGTATCATGATTATCAGATGTTTCCAGCCAGCATTCTTTCAGTTTAGGAAAACAATGATAGTTGCTTGTTGCGAGGTATGTGTTGTGCATTGGATACTGAAAACTTCCCACTCGAGTGTGCAATAACTCCTGCATGACATGAGTAGTGTGCAGTTGGACATTATGCACACCACTATACACAGTAGACAGACTCCTCGTGTTAGCATTCTTCACATTTGTCTTCTGTCACCAAACATTCTTATAACTTAAACTTGATTTGCACAATATTATTTTACAAATTACATTTTATATGCTACTGTACAGTTATTTTTTTAACGGACACGTGAAAAGTAATATTCTGTCCCTCTACTACTTTGGCTTTCCTTAAAATCTTTAATTTAATGGTGGAGAATCAGCTAGGCCTAATAAAAATAGTGTTTACTGGTGGAGAGAATGTATACAGAAATGTTTATGTGAATGTGGTGGTAAACTACAGCTAGTGAAAACAAACACTATTCCCATGGGATGGTACCATGTAAATCTACTCAAAGAGCTGCTGGCCTTTTTTGTCTTTTAATATTATTAGTGTTACATGAATTCACAATTTAAACGCTTTTGAATTCAGTTTAAATTGTACACTTTACAAGAATGATTTTAATGTTAATGGCATACAGATGATGAAATTGCAAAAATTATCGATGACATTAAAAATGTATCAATCGTTATAACTTTTATATGCGTCATTAGCATATCATATAGGATGCCAACGTCTTATTAACAAGTATTCACAAAACAGCACAGTTGTTTTGAAAATGTTGATTTCTTATGTTTCTCAGTTGTTCGGTGGCACTGAAAAAATAAATATACTTTTTAAAACTAGGGAGATGTAAGATCTAAAGACAAACATTTTCAAATTTTGTTGCTTCCCTGCTATATACACTTTTTCCTCGAACGAGGCCATTCGGTTTCGCAACCATTATCAAGTTCTTCCTACAACAACATTAAAATACCTACTTCCCTTATATATATATATTGTAACATGACATAAGATAGCGCAAGATACCACTAATGATTAATAAAAGAAAAAGCTGAAGGTAGGAAGAAATGTTAAAAAACTTATAACTTGAAGATTAATGACCCAACTACGAAATAACAATTGACTAAGGAACTGACTATGACTTGACCCAATAGATTGGAGAAAACAAGAAAATAGAAACAAGAAGAAAGGAACGAGAAACCAAGAAGTAACCCAAAGTATGACTACGATCATTGTAACCCCAAGATATAACTGACAAATGATATGTAAAGTAAATGCACTAAAACAGATAGGGCATAAATAAGATGTAAAATATATAAACTATAAAAAAATAAATAGAGATATTTAATGTATGTTAAATGAAAAGCAAAGAAACATGAATTTATAAGTATAAGATAGGAAGTTAGAAATAAATAATACCCTATTAAATAATATACTAGTCAAAAACAAGTAAGTTATAATTGAGCTGAATAAAGACAATAAATAATATCAAAAGTGACCAATGTGAAATGAGAATAAAACAAATATCAATGACCAATAACCACACTGTGATACTAAACTAAATAAACAAACAAGATGTGAAATATCAAGTGAAGGATATAAATAAATAAATAGATATAAGTGACAACAATCTATGTAAAAAAACATAGGTATAAAAGTGAAAGTGATGATAAATAAAGAAACCTCATATGAAAGGAAAAGTGCAGTGTAGGTGTATACAGTATAAAATACTATAAGAAGCAGACTATAGTAATATAGCAAAACAGTCTTTAATAGAATATTATCTGAAAAGTATGAAACTAATTGTACCATTATTAATTTAAGTGATAGTAAGTAAGAATTACAAAAAATAAGGTAAAAGTTAAAATTATTAGAGTGGAAGATAGGAGAAGCAGACACTATATTTTAGTGAAGGAATTAGTAAGTGAGTTATATTGTGTAAGGTACTGTTAAAAAAAATTATTATTATAAGAGTTTCATTATTGTAAAAAACCATAGAATTAATTAACTTAGAAGATAGGTGAGATAGAAGCAAGAATTACAATAACAGTTAGAAGTATAATTTCAGGCCTGGACCTGGTAAGAAATATTTTAATAATAAAAGGTGTGTTGTTAAAAGCACCAATGTTTTTTTGTTAATCAGTTTCAATAAAAAAAAAGTTCAATGAACCAATAAATAAAGTTTATGAATTATAAGGAATGGGGAATAGGAGTATTGTGAAACCTATGCTTTAGGCCTAGCATGAAGGAGAGAATTTTATAAGTTTAAAAAGAAAACAATAACCAAGGGTCAATTAGAGTATATAAAATGTTTAATTAAGTAAGTAAGTGTATTAGATATAAAAATGTATAAATATTATTCAGTTTAAAAATAATTACAAAAGAAATATCAATAAGAAAATAATAAAAATGTTATTAACTAATCAAAAGTAACCATGAGGGATATCAAAATAATCTTTAGTAAAAAAGCAGAACACTGGTGTTAGTATAATTAATATTACTACTAGCATAAGGAAGTAATTATAATTTAAAGGATTTTGACATATTTGAACAGAAATAAAACGTTAGATTATAACAATGTTATAAGATGTTGACCAATGAGAACTAGTATAATTTGAAAGGTAACTATGGCAACTCATGCTTGTTACATAGAGTGACCGTTGAAATCTAATTACTTTATTATTGACCAGCATAGAGGGTGGATGTATGAAGCCCTTGAATCCAAATTAATTTTAAAAGCTTTAAATTTTTCCAAATTTGAAAGAAGAAGTGTAAGAAGAATATTTAACTAAACCATTGATGAGATGACCAGTAATTAAAACATTTATACAACAAAAATCATGGCCAAAACTTGGAAGGAAGTAAATTAAATTAATACTCTACCAATTTTGGAGGAAGAACTGAAGGGACCTAACTCAACCTGAAGAAGAAGATCATCTACAAGAACTGATGGAAGCTGGACATTGGATTTCAACCATTTGAACGGGAATCTCAGCAAATCCAAAGAAGAAAGGACTTTTAGACATGTTCCAGAAGAAGAAGAGGTTCGCAAGAGAAGCTACGTCCAGGAATCGATGAGTATAAATTAAATACTTCACCCCAAAAATAAACTTTCAATTACCCATAGTAAACGAATTATATTATTTTCACTTCACAGATCACAAAATTAACTTTTGAACTGAACTTGATAATAAAATCACTTTCGATAAAATATATCAACCACTGAATTTTGATTTTATATTAAAATAATTTCAAAAACATAACTTGCTAACAAGAACTTAACCAAGCGTGCACTATTTCTCATTGCCAATAACTTACTTTTCATGTTTTAAAATATCAACTATTGTGTATTAGATATAAGGAATATTATAATTTATGTGCATTTATTAGTCTGTAATCCAACTTCTGTAGTCCAAAGAACTTATTCCCTGAGAGAAAATTAATTTTATAAAGAACAAACCATGTACGCCATTGTGGCATTTTACGTATGAATACTGGACGAAGCCGGACGCTGCCAACCGAGCAACTTGTAAATGCCGGAATTATAATAAATATGTGTTTCATTTATCAACTGTAATTGACCAGTTAATATAAAGAAAGGTCCAATAAATTTTCATATTTCTCAATTGCTGTATGTTTGATTCATATAAAAGGGTAATATAAGAATTTGGGACACAAACAATATACATACGACAGTTGACGAATTCGACTCGGCCAGACAGCGTGAGCCAATCAGGTGGCAAGGCGGAAAATTTGAACTGAGCGGCAAGAAATACGGTCGACTAGTAAGTATTGAGACAAAGTATAAAACGGCTCGCTACACACTATTAAATTTAACAAAAGTAAATAATACAAAAATAACAACCCACATAAACGTCCAATTACAAAGTGGCGCACCAACTAGTAGGGCTAGAATAATTAAAAAATTATACAATTAAACCCTATAGATTCTAGCGGCGGCTGCAGAAACGGGCAAAGCACGACACAAGATACCAGGCTAAGCAACGCGAAAAGGAGGCTGACAAGAAAGCAGAGACGTTAGAAAAGGAGACCGAGAAATACGCTAGAATGGAAGAAAGGGAAATAACATCAGTTGAAGATGTGGAAGAAATATTAACCCCGACCGAACCAGTTAGAACTATGGAAGAAACGAAATTGGATAGGATAATGGAAATGTTCCTACAAATGGAAGACCGGAGAAGGGAAGACAAAGAAGAATTAAATGACAATTTCAAGAAACAGGATGAAAAATTGGACAAAAATAAAGAGGAGATGAATGAAAAATTGGACAGAACTAAGGAAGATTTAAGACAGACCATTATGGAAATATTGAAGCATTAAATGAAACCTTGACACAGAAAATGAAGGAGGAGAATAAATTGATAAGTGAAAAAATAGAGAGAAGTAATGAGAAAACCAGAGAAACCTTGAGACAAATGAAAGAAGATATCGAAACACTGAATGATAAAATCGAGTACAACCAAGATACATTACAACAACAATTGACGGAGTACAGGGAAGAATTGAAACAAACTGTAATGGAGACGGAAGAGAAAATAGAGAGAACCAGCGAAGTGGTGTTACAAGTCCGGGAAGAAATCTTAACCAAGGTAAATAAAGCTGAAGGTGAAAGCAAAAGGAGGATTGAAGGACTCCAGCAAGAAACAACTCATAAATTCGAACAAATACAAACCAGAGTCGAAGAGAAGTATAGCCAATTGGATGCATCCAACAACAGAAAATTAAGGGTAGTTAAGGGTACTACAACAGCCCAGGAAGGAAAATTAGAAGAATTCCGAGTGAGAGAGTTACGCCTCCAAGAAGAAATAAATGCACTGAAGGACAGACCATTACTGAGTTCACATGTCTCATGCGGTGAAAATAGGGAGATAATCAATTTCAAGAACTACAACAGGAATCCAATCGAATTTATTGAACGGGTGGAAGAGAGTCTAGCAAGAACCAGGGAGACACGATGGACGGTTATCAAGGGCATGATGGATGAGATGTTTAAGGAGGTCCACGATAATTGGTGGACAGCAGTACGACTGGACATTCACAATTTTGCCGAGTTTAAGGAACTTTTTAAAAACAAATACTGGTCTGAGGCAACGCAGCACATGGTACGGAATAATATTAGTAACGGCCGATTCGACCCGTACTTGGGACAATCTCCAACGGTTTATTTCTTAGGTAAGGTCAGTGTGGCGAGAAATTTAGAGCCTAACATCCCAGAAGAATGTTTGGTAACACAACTAGCTTACCATTATGATGGGGAAATCACCAAAAGCAGATTGAGTGGGAGAATCAAAACGATACAAGATATCGTTGTTTAAGATCAGGTCGTTGTTTAAGACCTGAAGATGTCAGTAATGACGAACAATAAAAAATTATAGCAGTTAGCAAATTCATAAAAGAAATAGATACAAGATATGGCCGCTTTATTAGGGGAGTACGAGCGAGAGAAGCACTACTTACTAAATCGACAGAAGAACAGCCCGAATAATAGAAACTATGACATGAGAAATCACCAAAATGGGCCCCAAGGAAACAATGCACCAGCAAATAACCCGCCGAACAACCCCAATAATTTCCGAACATTCAACAACAATAATAACCCAAATTACCCAAGAAACAACAACTAAAATTATTACAATAATAATAATAATCATAATTCCTATAACCGAGGGAATAACCAAAATGGTGGTCACTACAACCGGCCCAACCACCAATATAACAATAACAACCACCAAGGGCAGAATCAAACATACAGGCGACGGGTCAACTACATCAGCGCCGAAAATAGAAATGATGGAAGACGGTGTTACAGGGGACCTAGGAGCAGAAGTGCAGAAGAACATAGAAGAAGTCGGGAGCGAGTAACATTTAACGACCACTCGGTTGAAAGGATGGAAGTAACTGATAATGACCACCCCAACCGACCAGAGGACCGCGCCGAGGGTAATGCCCAACAGTTAAACGAACAGCGGCAGTGAGAATCCAACAGGACCCGTCACTGATCCGATCTATTGGGTACATAACTAGACTGACTGACCAAACAATAACGATCATCCAAAACCATTATTTGAAGAATATCCGTGAAGAATTGATGGAAGAGAATACAACACTAATTAACCATCCAGACAATGAAATCGCTTATATTATCGCCAGTATAAATAGAATGCCTATGAAATTCATGATTGACACGGGCGCTAATGTGTCCTTAATTGACATCACCATGTACAACAAAATTCAAAAAGAAAGTAAGGTCAGCTTACCTACGTTACCCGTGAGTAACATTATTTTGATTGGAGCCACTGGAAGCCAAAACAAAACAATTAAGAAACAAGTATCTTTAGAAGTGACGAGTAATAGTGAAACATTGTCAATGATATTTTTAATCGCACACAATTTACCATTTGAAATTTTAATTGGTTGCGACATTTTAAGAAAATACTCTGCAGTTATCGACATGAGGCAATCCAAAGTAACTATGAGGTATGAAAATAAAGAATGGATGGCAGAATTAACCGGAAGCAAGGGGGTTGTCCCAATTAACAATGTATATAATATAAGAACAGTCCGTAATTCACCAGACAGAATGTGGGAAGAAAAAACAGAAGATCAAATAAATAGTGACCTTCTATGGAACAAGAAGTTGGAAGATATCCGACACTTTCGAGGTACTCAGGACGGGAATCCCTTAACAACTCAAGAAGTGGAAAAATTAATCATGATCTACAACAAATACCGCCATGTACTTTCCGACCAACCAGGAAAGGTAAGGGGGTATCAATGCGAGTTGAAGTTTAAAGAAGTTGCTAACTTCAATAAAAAATCATATCCAATTGCATATGCGGCAAAGGATGCAGTACGAATGGAGATCAACAAAATGCTGGAAGAGGACTTAATCGAGTACAGTTGTTCACAGTACACCAGTCCCATAGTGGCTGTTACCAAGAAAGACGGAAGGGTACGCCTATATCTCGACGCTAGAGAGATAAACAAAATTTTAATTAACGACAGGACATCTGGAGAAATTGAGGAGATCCTAAAAAAGTTTCACGGTACCCAGTTTATCAGTTCCTGGGATACAGTTTGCGGGTACTGGCAAGTAGAATTGCACCCAGCCAGTAGAAAGTATGTAGCATTTATATTCGAAGGTAGGAACTACCAGTTCAAGCGATTACCTTTTGGGCTGGTAAATTCTGTAGCGATATTTGTCCGCTGCATGGACCAGATATTGGGTCCTGAAACCATGCATTATACCACTGTGTACTTTGACGATTTACTAATCACTTCCTCCAACTGGGAAGAGCATTGTTCAAGAGTAGAACGAGTACTGGAGAAGTTATTTGAAAACAATGTGACATTGAAGTTAGAAAAATCAAAACTAATAGCCGAAGAAGTCCAATTCCTTGGATTCAATCTATCCCGACAAGGCATAACACCATCAACAGACAAAATAGATGCTATTCAATGTTTCCCTACCCCAAAAAACAAGAAACAATTACAGTCGTTCCTGGGCATCTGTAATTATTACAGAAAATTTCAACAAAACTATTCGGAACTAACAACCAAACTGTCACCACAACTATCATCTAAAACCAAGTGGATGTGGGGTCCAGAACAAGAAACAATTTTCAAAACTATTAAGGACCATTTCCTTAAAACAATTATGTTAAAACACCCTAACTTCAATAGACCCTTTTTCATGAACTGCGACGCAAGCGACATTAGCTTGGGATCAGTATTATATCAGGAGGACGATGACGGAAACCACCAAGTAGTAAGTTTCGCAAGCAGAACTTTAAATCAGTGCGAACGCAATTATCATGTAACAGAAGGAGTTGTTAAGCGTAGTATTTTCTTGTGGCAAGTTTCGAACTTACATCCTGGGGTATCCAATAACTGTATGCACCGACCATAAATCTATATCTTTTTTAAAGAACTGTAAGCTCAGTCATGGACGATTAACCAGATGGATACTTGCTCTCCAAGAATACCACATCAGTTGGGAGTATATCCCTGGTAGTAAAAACATTGCAGCTGATGTACTATCCTGCATCAATACTGAACAACAAACATTTGATGGAGAGAAGGAAACGATAGTGAAGGTGTTCAATATTATGCAAAGCAAGGCAGATTTAGAAGCCATACTGAAGAAGATAAAACAACACCAAAAGGAGGATAATAAATTGAACCAGATCCAAGAGCGGCTAAACCAGCAAGAGGAAAGAGTCACCCAATTCTATTGTTTACACGAAGACGCATTATTTATCAAAACCAAGCCCAACCAAAATTCATGGAAGTTGATAATACCTAAGGGATATGAAACTGAAATTATAATGGAATATCACTTCAGATATGGACATATGGGAGCATTAAAAGTGATCAAAGCACTAGAGGAACATACCTACCTGAAGGACATTAACAGAAGAGTAAGGAAGGTTATAAAAAACTGTCACATATGCCAATTAATCAAGTGTAATAATAACAACAAGAAGGAAGGAGTAATGCAACCAATAACTTCTGGCAACAAACTGGAACGAGTTTTCTTAGATATATGTGGACCCATGCCACGCAGTGGAGGAAGAAAACAGTATAAGTTTATAGTAATCATCATGGACCATTACACCAAGTTTGTAAAGTTATATCCCATCAACCGTGCTACCACAAATAAGGTACTAAACATTATAACAGAGAGATACATACCAGAATTAGGGATCCCAACATCTATTATCACCGATCATGGTACCCAATTCCGAGGGAGGAAATGGAAGGAGACATTACTGGATCTGGGCGTCCGAACATACAAAACTTCTATTTATTTACCACCCGAACAGCAATCCAGCTGAAAGAGTGCTCCGTGAAGTCGGGAGAATTCTTCGAACGTACTGACACGATCAGCAACGTAAGTGGAGTGAATACATCGAAGCCATAGAAAGTTTCATTAATCTCGCATACCACGAATCCATTAGAGATACCCCTTACACCATAATGTATGGAAAAACACCACCTCGAGCAATAGAAGAACTTATTAATTTCCCCACCAACCCTGAGTACCAGTTCGATAATGCAAGATTCTACAGCAAGATAGCAGAACAAGTAGAAAAGAAGAAGGAAAAATATCACAAAATCCAACCTAAAACAATACAATATCAAGAGGGAGAAAAGGTGCTAATACGGAACAGAGAGTTACCTAGTTCTAGAGAAGGTATCACGAAGAAATTATTATTACTTTACAACGGCCCCTATATCATTGTTAAAAATAACAATAATAACACATATATCATAAGTGAAATAACTACCAAAAGAATCAAAGGGACTTACAACCAGTCTTCTTTGAAGAAACAATTATGAGGCGGCGGAGGAAAGTTAAAAGAATTGTAAGAATAAATAATTATCCAAATTCCAAAAAAGTAAGAACAACTTACAAATAAAATATTTGAAACGATTAATTTATGAATGAAAAAAAAAGAATTTTGAGAATAAATAAGTATAAAAATTCAAAAAATACGAGTAAGAACAGCTTGCAACCAAGTGTGTGAAACTAAATAAGAGAAACAAGTTAAGTTTGAAAAAAAATATATATGATACAGCATCATGAAAAACTGAAATAAAATACTAACATTTAACAAAAGTGATGACATTACTTAACATCATTAAATAACCCTATTGTGAAAGGGGATCATAAAGAATTAACATTTAAAAAAAAGAACCGACGAGACAGTCAAATAGAGGATGACAATGACATACTAAACGGACTATCAATAATGAAAAAGGTATAAGTAAACCAGAAAACAGCTACAATGTTAATATTAATTATAAATGAGAAGAGAAGTGATAACAAACCAAATAACTATCATATGAAATAAATTAAAGAAACAATGCAAAAATATGTTAAGAACATCGCCACAGACATAGAGAAGGAATCCAAATAAATCAATGAGAAGAGAAGGTCATGATATGAAGAAACAGAATAAGTAATCCCAAGAGTGTTTTATTATATTTATATTATATGAGTTGAAAATAGACGACTAGTAGTATTATATGATGATTTTATGTTGAGATAAGTCCAACAATCATTTGATTTTATTGAGCAGATAGGCATGACCTCTGAACTCAAAATGTGTATAAATGGATAGTAGAGTAATAGAGCCACACGTGCCCTCTGGCTAGTACCAATTTATATGAATGGAAGAAAAGAAAATTGTAGGGAGGTAAAACATACAAGGGATAACACTCATAATAAAAGAGTAAAGGAGGAGAATAATATCATTTCCAGTATCATGAACCATGAATTAATAAAGAGAAACTAAAAAAGAAGAGAACGATGGATGAATTCCATAATAACAACTTGATTTAATAAACTATGTTGATGATTTCAGAAAAACAATCTTTATTTTTGAAATAATCAATTTTGGCGGCGATGCATTATGTAACATGACATAAGATAGTGCAAGATACCACTAATGATTAATAAAAGAAAAAGCTGAAGGTAGGAAGAAATGTTAAAAAACTTATAACTTGAAGATTAATGACCCAACTACGAAATAACAATTGACTAAGGAACTGACTATGACTTGACCCAATAGATTGGAGAATACAAGAAAATAGAAACAAGAAGGAAGGAACGAGAAACCAAGAAGTAACCCAAAGTATGACTACGATCATTGTAACCCCAAGATATAACTGACAAATGATATGTAAAGTAAATGCACTAAAACAGATAGGGCATAAATAAGATGTAAAATATATAAACTATAAAAAAATAAATAGAGATATTTAATGTATGTTAAATGAAAAGCAAAGAAACATGAATTTATAAGTATAAGATAGGAAGTTAGAAATAAATAATACCCTATTAAATAATATACTAGTCAAAAACAAGTAAGTTATAATTGAGCTGAATAAAGACAATAAATAATATCAAAAGTGACCAATGTGAAATGAGAATAAAACAAATATCAATGACCAATAACCACACTGTGATACTAAACTAAATAAACAAACAAGATGTGAAATATCAAGTGAAGGATATAAATAAATAAATAGATATAAGTGACAACAATCTATGTAAAAAAACATAGGTATAAAAGTGAAAGTGATGATAAATAAAGAAACCTCATATGAAAGGAAAAGTGCAGTGTAGGTGTATACAGTATAAAATACTATAAGAAGCAGACTATAGTAATATAGCAAAACAGTCTTTAATAGAATATTATCTGAAAGTATGAAACTAATTGTACCATTATTAATTTAAGTGATAGTAAGTAAGAATTACAAAAAATAAGGTAAAAGTTAAAATTATTAGAGTGGAAGATAGGAGAAGCAGACACTATATTTTAGTGAAGGAATTAGTAAGTGAGTTATATTGTGTAAGGTACTGTTAAAAAAAATTATTATTATAAGAGTTTCATTATTGTAAAAAACCATAG
The DNA here is from genome assembly GCA_034769895.1 of Magicicada septendecula. Taxonomy (NCBI): domain Eukaryota; kingdom Metazoa; phylum Arthropoda; class Insecta; order Hemiptera; family Cicadidae; genus Magicicada; species Magicicada septendecula. Next base: position 888,562,641 of record CM068367.1, read on the forward strand.
AATTAATTAACTTAGAAGATAGGTGAGATAGAAGCAAGAATTACAATAACAGTTAGAAGTATAATTTCAGGCCTGGACCTGGTAAGAAATATTTTAATAATAAAAGGTGTGTTGTTAAAAGCACCAATGTTTTTTTGTTAATCAGTTTCAATAAAAAAAAAGTTCAATGAACCAATAAATAAAGTTTATGAATTATAAGGAATGGGGAATAGGAGTATTGTGAAACCTATGCTTTAGGCCTAGCATGAAGGAGAGAATTTTATAAGTTTAAAAAGAAAACAATAACCAAGGGTCAATTAGAGTATATAAAATGTTTAATTAAGTAAGTAAGTGTATTAGATATAAAAATGTATAAATATTATTCAGTTTAAAAATAATTACAAAAGAAATATCAATAAGAAAATAATAAAAATGTTATTAACTAATCAAAAGTAACCATGAGGGATATCAAAATAATCTTTAGTAAAAAAGCAGAACAATGGTGTTAGTATAATTAATATTACTACTAGCATAAGGAAGTAATTATAATTTAAAGGATTTTGACATATTTGAACAGAAATAAAACGTTAGATTATAACAATGTTATAAGATGTTGACCAATGAGAACTAGTATAATTTGAAAGGTAACTATGGCAACTCATGCTTGTTACATAGAGTGACCGTTGAAATCTAATTACTTTATTATTGACCAGCATAGAGGGTGGATGTATGAAGCCCTTGAATCCAAATTAATTTTAAAAGCTTTAAATTTTTCCAAATTTGAAAGAAGAAGTGTAAGAAGAATATTTAACTAAACCATTGATGAGATGACCAGTAATTAAAACATTTATACAACAAAAATCATGGCCAAAACTTGGAAGGAAGTAAATTAAATTAATACTCTACCAATTTTGGAGGAAGAACTGAAGGGACCTAACTCAACCTGAAGAAGAAGATCATCTACAAGAACTGATGGAAGCTGGACATTGGATTTCAACCATTTGAACGGGAATCTCAGCAAATCCAAAGAAGAAAGGACTTTTAGACATGTTCCAGAAGAAGAAGAGGTTCGCAAGAGAAGCTACGTCCAGGAATCGATGAGTATAAATTAAATACTTCACCCCAAAAATAAACTTTCAATTACCCATAGTAAACGAATTATATTATTTTCACTTCACAGATCACAAAATTAACTTTTGAACTGAACTTGATAATAAAATCACTTTCGATAAAATATATCAACCACTGAATTTTGATTTTATATTAAAATAATTTCAAAAACATAACTTGCTAACAAGAACTTAACCAAGCGTGCACTATTTCTCATTGCCAATAACTTACTTTTCATGTTTTAAAATATCAACTATTGTGTATTAGATATAAGGAATATTATAATTTATGTGCATTTATTAGTCTGTAATCCAACTTCTGTAGTCCAATAAAGAACAAACCATGTACGAAATTAATTTTATAAAGAACAAACCATGTACGCCATTGTGGCATTTTACGTATGAATACTGGACGAAGCCGGACGCTGCCAACCGAGCAACTTGTAAATGCCGGAATTATAATAAATATGTGTTTCATTTATCAACTGTAATTGACCAGTTAATATAAAGAAAGGTCCAATAAATTTTCATATTTCTCAATTGCTGTATGTTTGATTCATATAAAAGGGTAATATAAGAATTTGGGACACAAACAATATACATACGACAGTTGACGAATTCGACTCGGCCAGACAGCGTGAGCCAATCAGGTGGCAAGGCGGAAAATTTGAACTGAGCGGCAAGAAATACGGTCGACTAGTAAGTATTGAGACAAAGTATAAAACGGCTCGCTACACACTATTAAATTTAACAAAAGTAAATAATACAAAAATAACAACCCACATAAACGTCCAATTACAAAGTGGCGCACCAACTAGTAGGGCTAGAATAATTAAAAAATTATACAATTAAACCCTATAGATTCTAGCGGCGGCTGCAGAAACGGGCAAAGCACGACACAAGATACCAGGCTAAGCAACGCGAAAAGGAGGCTGACAAGAAAGCAGAGACGTTAGAAAAGGAGACCGAGAAATACGTCAGAATGGAAGAAAGGGAAATAACATCAGTTGAAGATGTGGAAGAAATATTAACCCCGACCGAACCAGTTAGAACTATGGAAGAAACGAAATTGGATAGGATAATGGAAATGTTCCTACAAATGGAAGACCGGAGAAGGGAAGACAAAGAAGAATTAAATGACAATTTCAAGAAACAGGATGAAAAATTGGGCAAAAATAAAGAGGAGATGAATGAAAAATTGGACAGAACTAAGGAAGATTTAAGACAGACCATTATGAAAATATTGAAGCATTAAATGAAACCTTGACACAGAAAATGAAGGAGGAGAATAAATTGATAAGTGAAAAAATAGAGAGAAGTAATGAGAAAACCAGAGAAACCTTGAGACAAATGAAAGAAGATATCGAAACACTGAATGATAAAATCGAGTACAACCAAGATACATTACAACAACAATTGACGGAGTACAGGGAAGAATTGAAACAAACTGTAATGGAGACGGAAGAGAAAATAGAGAGAACCAGCGAAGTGGTGTTACAAGTCCGGGAAGAAATCTTAACCAAGGTAAATAAAGCTGAAGGTGAAAGCAAAAGGAGGATTGAAGGACTCCAGCAAGAAACAACTCATAAATTCGAACAAATACAAACCAGAGTCGAAGAGAAGTATAGCCAATTGGATGCATCCAACAACAGAAAATTAAGGGTAGTTAAGGGTACTACAACAGCCCAGGAAGGAAAATTAGAAGAATTCCGAGTGAGAGAGTTACGCCTCCAAGAAGAAATAAATGCACTGAAGGACAGACCATTACTGAGTTCACATGTCTCATGCGGTGAAAATAGGGAGATAATCAATTTCAAGAACTACAACAGGAATCCAATCGAATTTATTGAACGGGTGGAAGAGAGTCTAGCAAGAACCAGGGAGACACGATGGACGGTTATCAAGGGCATGATGGATGAGATGTTTAAGGAGGTCCACGATAATTGGTGGACAGCAGTACGACCGGACATTCACAATTTTGCCGAGTTTAAGGAACTTTTTAAAAACAAATACTGGTCTGAGGCAACGCAGCATATGGTACGGAATAATATTAGTAACGGCCGATTCGACCCGTACTTGGGACAATCTCCAACGGCTTATTTCTTAGGTAAGGTCAGTGTGGCGAGAAATTTAGAGCCTAACATCCCAGAAGAATGTTTGGTAACACAACTAGCTTACCATTATGATGGGGAAATCACCAAAAGCAGATTGAGTGGGAGAATCAAAACGATACAAGATATCGTTGTTTAAGATCAGGTCGTTGTTTAAGACCTGAAGATGTCAGTAATGACGAACAATAAAAAATTATAGCAGTTAGCAAATTCATAAAAGAAATAGATACAAGATATGGCCGCTTTATTAGGGGAGTACGAGCGAGAGAAGCACTACTTACTAAATCGACAGAAGAACAGCCCGAATAATAGAAACTATGACATGAGAAATCACCAAAATGGGCCCCAAGGAAACAATGCACCAGCAAATAACCCGCCGAACAACCCCAATAATTTCCGAACATTCAACAACAATAATAACCCAAATTACCCAAGAAACAACAACTAAAATTATTACAATAATAATAATAATCATAATTCCTATAACCGAGGGAATAACCAAAATGGTGGTCACTACAACCGGCCCAACCACCAATATAACAATAACAACCACCAAGGGCAGAATCAAACATACAGGCGACGGGTCAACTACATCAGCGCCGAAAATAGAAATGATGGAAGACGGTGTTACAGGGGACCTAGGAGCAGAAGTGCAGAAGAACATAGAAGAAGTCGGGAGCGAGTAACATTTAACGACCACTCGGTTGAAAGGATGGAAGTAACTGATAATGACCACCCCAACCGACCAGAGGACCGCGCCGAGGGTAATGCCCAACAGTTAAACGAACAGCGGCAGTGAGAATCCAACAGGACCCGTCACTGATCCGATCTATTGGGTACATAACTAGACTGACTGACCAAACAATAACGATCATCCAAAACCATTATTTGAAGAATATCCGTGAAGAATTGATGGAAGAGAATACAACACTAATTAACCATCCAGACAATGAAATCGCTTATATTATCGCCAGTATAAATAGAATGCCTATGAAATTCATGATTGACACGGGCGCTAATGTGTCCTTAATTGACATCACCATGTACAACAAAATTCAAAAAGAAAGTAAGGTCAGCTTACCTACGTTACCCGTGAGTAACATTATTTTGATTGGAGCCACTGGAAGCCAAAACAAAACAATTAAGAAACAAGTATCTTTAGAAGTGACGAGTAATAGTGAAACATTGTCAATGATATTTTTAATCGCACACAATTTACCATTTGAAATTTTAATTGGTTGCGACATTTTAAGAAAATACTCTGCAGTTATCGACATGAGGCAATCCAAAGTAACTATGAGGTATGAAAATAAAGAATGGATGGCAGAATTAACTGGAAGCAAGGGGGTTGTCCCAATTAACAATGTATATAATATAAGAACAGTCCGTAATTCACCAGACAGAATGTGGGAAGAAAAAACAGAAGATCAAATAAATAGTGACCTTCTATGGAACAAGAAGTTGGAAGATATCCGACACTTTCGAGGTACTCAGGACGGGAATCCCTTAACAACTCAAGAAGTGGAAAAATTAATCATGATCTACAACAAATACCGCCATGTACTTTCCGACCAACCAGGAAAGGTAAGGGGGTATCAATGCGAGTTGAAGTTTAAAGAAGTTGCTAACTTCAATAAAAAATCATATCCAATTGCATATGCGGCAAAGGATGCAGTACGAATGGAGATCAACAAAATGCTGGAAGAGGACTTAATCGAGTACAGTTGTTCACAGTACACCAGTCCCATAGTGGCTGTTACCAAGAAAGACGGAAGGGTACGCCTATATCTCGACGCTAGAGAGATAAACAAAATTTTAATTAACGACAGGACATCTCCTGGAGAAATTGAGGAGATCCTAAAAAAGTTTCACGGTACCCAGTTTATCAGTACCTGGGATACAGTTTGCGGGTACTGGCAAGTAGAATTGCACCCAGCCAGTAGAAAGTATGTAGCATTTATATTCGAAGGTAGGAACTACCAGTTCAAGCGATTACCTTTTGGGCTGGTAAATTCTGTAGCGATATTTGTCCGCTGCATGGACCAGATATTGGGTCCTGAAACCATGCATTATACCACTGTGTACGTTGACGATTTACTAATCACTTCCTCCAACTGGGAAGAGCATTGTTCAAGAGTAGAACGAGTACTGGAGAAGTTATTTGAAAACAATGTGACATTGAAGTTAGAAAAATCAAAACTAATAGCCGAAGAAGTCCAATTCCTTGGATTCAATCTATCCCGACAAGGCATAACACCATCAACAGACAAAATAGATGCTATTCAATGTTTCCCTACCCCAAAAAACAAGAAACAATTACAGTCGTTCCTGGGCATCTGTAATTATTACAGAAAATTTCAACAAAACTATTCGGAACTAACAACCAAACTGTCACCACAACTATCATCTAAAACCAAGTGGATGTGGGGTCCAGAACAAGAAACAATTTTCAAAACTATTAAGGACCATTTCCTTAAAACAATTATGTTAAAACACCCTAACTTCAATAGACCCTTTTTCATGAACTGCGACGCAAGCGACATTAGCTTGGGATCAGTATTATATCAGGAGGACGATGACGGAAACCACCAAGTAGTAAGTTTCGCAAGCAGAACTTTAAATCAGTGCGAACGCAATTATCATGTAACAGAAGGAGTTGTTAAGCGTAGTATTTTCTTGTGGCAAGTTTCGAACTTACATCCTGGGGTATCCAATAACTGTATGCACCGACCATAAATCTATATCTTTTTTAAAGAACTGTAAGCTCAGTCATGGATGATTAACCAGATGGATACTTGCTCTCCAAGAATACCACATCAGTTGGGAGTATATCCCTGGTAGTAAAAACATTGCAGCTGATGTACTATCCTGCATCAATACCGAACAACAAACATTTGATGGAGAGAAGGAAACGATAGTGAAGGTGTTCAATATTATGCAAAGCAAGGCAGATTTAGAAGCCATACTGAAGAAGATAAAACAACACCAAAAGGAGGATAATAAATTGAACCAGATCCAAGAGCGGCTAAACCAGCAAGAGGAAAGAGTCACCCAATTCTATTGTTTACACGAAGACGCATTATTTATCAAAACCAAGCCCAACCAAAATTCATGGAAGTTGATAATACCTAAGGGATATGAAACTGAAATTATAATGGAATATCACTTCAGATATGGACATATGGGAGCATTAAAAGTGATCAAAGCACTAGAGGAACATACCTACCTGAAGGACATTAACAGAAGAGTAAGGAAGGTTATAAAAAACTGTCACATATGCCAATTAATCAAGTGTAATAATAACAACAAGAAGGAAGGAGTAATGCAACCAATAACTTCTGGCAACAAACTGGAACGAGTTTTCTTAGATATATGTGGACCCATGCCACGCAGTGGAGGAAGAAAACAGTATAAGTTTATAGTAATCATCATGGACCATTACACCAAGTTTGTAAAGTTATATCCCATCAACCGTGCTACCACAAATAAGGTACTAAACATTATAACAGAGAGATACATACCAGAATTAGGGATCCCAACATCTATTATCACCGATCATGGTACCCAATTCCGAGGGAGGAAATGGAAGGAGACATTACTGGATCTGGGCGTCCGAACATACAAAACTTCTATTTATTTACCACCCGAACAGCAATCCAGCTGAAAGAGTGCTCCGTGAAGTCGGGAGAATTCTTCGAACATACTGACACGATCAGCAACGTAAGTGGAGTGAATACATCGAAGCCATAGAAAGTTTCATTAATCTCGCATACCACGAATCCATTAGAGATACCCCTTACACCATAATGTATGGAAAAACACCACCTCGAGCAATAGAAGAACTTATTAATTTCCCCACCAACCCTGAGTACCAGTTCGATAATGCAAGATTCTACAGCAAGATAGCAGAACAAGTAGAAAAGAAGAAGGAAAAATATCACAAAATCCAACCTAAAACAATACAATATCAAGAGGGAGAAAAGGTGCTAATACGGAACAGAGAGTTACCTAGTTCTAGAGAAGGTATCACGAAGAAATTATTATTACTTTACAACGGCCCCTATATCATTGTTAAAAATAACAATAATAACACATATATCATAAGTGAAATAACTACCAAAAGAATCAAAGGGACTTACAACCAGTCTTCTTTGAAGAAACAATTATGAGGCGGCGGAGGAAAGTTAAAAGAATTGTAAGAATAAATAATTATCCAAATTCCAAAAAAGTAAGAACAACTTACAAATAAAATATTTGAAACGATTAATTTATGAATGAAAAAAAAAAGAATTTTGAGAATAAATAAGTATAAAAATTCAAAAAATACGAGTAAGAACAGCTTGCAACCAAGTGTGTGAAACTAAATAAGAGAAACAAGTTAAGTTTGAAAAAAAATATATATGATACAGCATCATGAAAAACTGAAATAAAATACTAACATTTAACAAAAGTGATGACATTACTTAACATCATTAAATAACCCTATTGTGAAAGGGGATCATAAAGAATTAACATTTAAAAAAAAGAACCGACGAGACAGTCAAATAGAGGATGACAATGACATACTAAACGGACTATCAATAATGAAAAAGGTATAAGTAAACCAGAAAACAGCTACAATGTTAATATTAATTATAAATGAGAAGAGAAGTGATAACAAACCAAATAACTATCATATGAAATAAATTAAAGAAACAATGCAAAAATATGTTAAGAACATCGCCACAGACATAGAGAAGGAATCCAAATAAATCAATGAGAAGAGAAGGTCATGATATGAAGAAACAGAATAAGTAATCCCAAGAGTGTTTTATTATATTTATATTATATGAGTTGAAAATAGGCGACTAGTAGTATTATATGATGATTTTATGTTGAGATAAGTCCAACAATCATTTGATTTTATTGAGCAGATAGGCATGACCTCTGAACTCAAAATGTGTATAAATGGATAGTAGAGTAATAGAGCCACATGTGCCCTCTGGCTAGTACCAATTTATATGAATGGAAGAAAAGAAAATTTTAGGGAGGTAAAACATACAAGGGATAACACTCATAATAAAAGAGTAAAGGGGGAGAATAATATCATTTCCAGTATCATGAACCATGAATTAATAAAGAGAAACTAAAAAAGAAGAGAACGATGGATGAATTCCATAATAACAACTTGATTTAATAAACTATGTTGATGATTTCAGAAAAACAATCTTTATTTTTGAAATAATCAATTTTGGCGGCGATGCATTATGTAACATGACATAAGATAGTGCAAGATACCACTAATGATTAATAAAAGAAAAAGCTGAAGGTAGGAAGAAATGTTAAAAAACTTATAACTTGAAGATTAATGACCCAACTACGAAATAACAATTGACTAAGGAACTGACTATGACTTGACCCAATAGATTGGAGAAAACAAGAAAATAGAAACAAGAAGGAAGGAACGAGAAACCAAGAAGTAACCCAAAGTATGACTATGATCATTGTAACCCCAAGATATAACTGACAAATGATATGTAAAGTAAATGCACTAAAACAGATAGGGCATAAATAAGATGTAAAATATATAAACTATAAAAAAATAAATAGAGATATTTAATGTATGTTAAATGAAAAGCAAAGAAACATGAATTTATAAGTATAAGATAGGAAGTTAGAAATAAATAATACCCTATTAAATAATATACTAGTCAAAAACAAGTAAGTTATAATTGAGCTGAATAAAGACAATAAATAATATCAAAAGTGACCAATGTGAAATGAGAATAAAACAAATATCAATGACCAATAACCACACTGTGATACTAAACTAAATAAACAAACAAGATGTGAAATATCAAGTGAAGGATATAAATAAATAAATAGATATAAGTGACAACAATCTATGTAAAAAAACATAGGTATAAAAGTGAAAGTGATGATAAATAAAGAAACCTCATATGAAAGGAAAAGTGCAGTGTAGGTGTATACAGTATAAAATACTATAAGAAGCAGACTATAGTAATATAGCAAAACAGTCTTTAATAGAATATTATCTAAAAAGTATGAAACTAATTGTACCATTATTAATTTAAGTGATAGTAAGTAAGAATTACAAAAAATAAGGTAAAAGTTAAAATTATTAGAGTGGAAGATAGGAGAAGCAGACACTATATTTTAGTGAAGGAATTAGTAAGTGAGTTATATTGTGTAAGGTACTGTTAAAAAAAATTATTATTATAAGAGTTTCATTATTGTAAAAAACCATAGAATTAATTAACTTAGAAGATAGGTGAGATAGAAGCAAGAATTACAATAACAGTTAGAAGTATAATTTCAGGCCTGGACCTGGTAAGAAATATTTTAATAATAAAAGGTGTGTTGTTAAAAGCACCAATGTTTTTTTGTTAATCAGTTTCAATAAAAAAAAAGTTCAATGAACCAATAAATAAAGTTTATGAATTATAAGGAATGGGGAATAGGAGTATTGTGAAACCTATGCTTTAGGCCTAGCATGAAGGAGAGAATTTTATAAGTTTAAAAAGAAAACGATAACCAAGGGTCAATTAGAGTATATAAAATGTTTAATTAAGTAAGTAAGTGTATTAGATATAAAAATGTATAAATATTATTCAGTTTAAAAATAATTACAAAAGAAATATCAATAAGAAAATAATAAAAATGTTATTAACTAATCAAAAGTAACCATGAGGGATATCAAAATAATCTTTAGTAAAAAAGCAGAACAATGGTGTTAGTATAATTAATATTACTACTAGCATAAGGAAGTAATTATAATTTAAAGGATTTTGACATATTTGAACAGAAATAAAACGTTAGATTATAACAATGTTATAAGATGTTGACCAATGAGAACTAGTATAATTTGAAAGGTAACTATGGCAACTCATGCTTGTTACATAGAGTGACCGTTGAAATCTAATTACTTTATTATTGACCAGCATAGAGGGTGGATGTATGAAGCCCTTGAATCCAAATTAATTTTAAAAGCTTTAAATTTTTCCAAATTTGAAAGAAGAAGTGTAAGAAGAATATTTAACTAAACCATTGATGAGATGACCAGTAATTAAAACATTTATACAACAAAAATCATGGCCAAAACTTGGAAGGAAGTAAATTAAATTAATACTCTACCAATTCTGGAGGAAGAATTGAAGGGACCTAACTCAACCTGAAGAAGAAGATCATCTACAAGAACTGATGGAAGCTGGACATTGGATTTCAACCATTTGAACGGGAATCTCAGCAAATCCAAAGAAGAAAGGACTTTTAGACGTGTTCCAGAAGAAGAAGAGGTTCCAAGAGAAGCTACGTCCAGGAATCGATAAGTATAAATTAAATACTTCACCCCAAAAATAAACTTTCAATTACCCATAGTAAACGAATTATATTATTTTCACTTCACAGATCACAAAATTAACTTTTGAACTGAACTTGATAATAAAATCACTTTCGATAAAATATATCAACCACTGAATTTTGATTTTATATTAAAATAATTTTAAAAACATAACTTGCTAACAAGAACTTAACCAAGCGTGCACTATTTCCCATTGCCAATAACTTACTTTTCATGTTTTAAAATATCAACTATTGTGTATTAGATATAAGGAATATTATAATTTATGTGCATTTATTAGTCTGTAATCCAACTTCTGTAGTCCAAAGAACTTATTCCCTGAGAGAAAATTAATTTTATAAAGAACAAACCATGTACACCATTGTGGCATTTTACGTATGAATACTGGACGAAGCCGGACGCTGCCAACCGAGCTACTTGTAAATGCCGGAATTATAATAAATATATGTTTCATTTATCAACTGTAATTGACCAGTTAATATAAAGAAAGGTGCAATAAATTTTCATATTTCTCAATTGCTGTATGTTTGATTCATATAAAAAGGGTAATATAAGAATTTGGGATACAAACAATATACATACGACAGTTGATGAATTCGACTCGGCCAGACAGCGTGAGCCAATCAGGTGGCGAGGCGGAAAATTTGAACTGAGCGGCGAGAAATACGGTCGACTAGTAAGTATTGAGACAAAGTATAAAACGGCTCGCTACACGCTATTAAATTTAACAAAAGTAAATAATACTAAAATAACAACCCACATAAACGTCCAATTACAATATATACTAACCCTCCCACGCATCACCGTATACATTCAACCAATAGGAGGCAGTACTTACCGCCTAGTCCTTGCTAGCCCCGCCCCTTACTCAGTCAACCTGACCTCGTCATCTACATTTCCTCTAGAAATCTCCTACAGTTTTCTACCTTCTGAACCTATCCTGTAACCGTATTACACCTTTTATACACTACGCTTTCAAAATATAGTAAAATATATCATTACTAAATTCAGTCTTTATGTTCATCAGCGCATTACTGTTCTTTTTCCTTACTTTTAATATTTCTAATTCTTCATACAATTTGCGTTTACTTATGTTATTCTCTAACCTCACTATTTCAACGTTCTCTGTTGGGTCTAAAAACCTATGCCCTGTTTCATTAAAATGTCTCGCATAGAGCGAATTCGTAGTTCTGTCTCCTTCTCCTCTCGCATGCTCTCTCAATCTAATTTCGAACTGACGTCCTGTTTCACCCAGGTAAACCTTATCACACTGTTTACAGTTCAACTTATAAACGCCGCTTTTCTGTAATTCAGGCGTTATTTCAGTACTACTATTCTTTATATAATCAAAAACTGTCTTTGTGTTTTTTACTGCTACATCTATATTGTGTTTTTCAAAGCACTTGATTATGTTCCTCGTTTGAAATCTCAGATACGTTATTGATCCTATGTATTTCTTTTCTTTCTTCTCTACTATTTCCTTCTATTGTTTTTACAATTTTCTCTACTATCCCCGGGTTATAATTATTATTTTTCGCTATTTCTTCTATTCTTTTTAACTCTTCTGTTTTACATGAATCATCTAATATTTTATTGCTCTATAACAAAATGAGTTTAGTGCAGCCATCTTGTGACTTACGGGATGGTATGATTCCTGAGGTATAATTAAGTCTGTATACGTTGTGCCGTACTGGGTTCGGCAGCGTATTATAAGAATTTTAAAAACGAGCGCCGCTGACGTCACGCACGGCCACACGGCTACGGTAGTTTGTTGTTGGCACACAAATGTTGTGCAGCTACGCAATACAGCTGGCGCTGCCAGCTGTTTCTGTACGTTCCTGCATCCAGAGTTTACTTGGCTAGGCCGACACATTGAATCGGCCTCATTTCTATTCTATCCTCCAACCTGGTCATCTGCTCCCGACTGGCGGCTACCGTTTGTTCTGGACTTCCTCGGCTATCACTATGGTTGGCTAGATAAAGTGTAGCTCCAGGTATGTACAAGTCAGCGGGTTCTGAAAATATTCTAACCCCAAATATATTTTTACGTTTCAGCCTCTATTATAAATTTATACTTGTGTGTGTGTGTAGAGCAGTTTTCGATGTGTGCGTTAACGCGATTACCAAATTAAATTGATATGAGTGTAAATGTTGTGGGCTAAATTGACTTCAATAAAGAAAATACTAAAGCATCTCGCACTCAGCTGTGTTTGGTGTTATTAACAGTTATGAAATGCGTAATTAATTAATTGTCATATTTCAATGAAATACTTAAAAGGTAGTTGGTACATAAGTGAAATAAGTCACAGCTGAGCAGCTTAATACTGTTTAATATGAATTTGTGGCGATGTGTGTGTGCTGTTGATGTGTAAAGTTAGTGTTGGAAGTTAATTTGGACGGCCTATGTGGCGTATTTTCTTTATGACACCCTCTACAACCTATTGTATGTCCAGGTGCTCGAACAAGGGCGAGATGGGTGTCGGGTGGACGTACATCTGTCCACCCTAATGGCAGAGACGATCTTATAGCCACGATGCCGTCAGTCGAGGACAACTTAGGACTCTTCCAACGCTAAGCTGCACCCGGGACTTGTGACACGACTGTGACATCACTGATCCGCGCCTATACGGACTAAGTACACCGGACAATCCAGGTGGGAAAATTCTGATTATCTATTTCTCTCTCTACAACATGGTGAATGCACAGAAGCCGCCAGAAGCTCACTCGTGAAGTTCTGAACGTTATACTCTAGCACAAACTCTCATGTTCAATTATGTTATTGCATGTGTGAACATTACCGCAGTACACCTAATGAAGTATCTTATAACTGTATAATGTGTAAGAAATTACACACATACACACACATCCGCAGTTTGCTGTAAGATCTAACTTTTCATCTAATTAAGACCATTAGGGAGTTAATTATCTTGTGCTATCATGTCATCTGGTCATGGCTGAGTTTTAATCACGTAATGGGGGCTGTCTGATGCTTTAGATGAGAAACTATTTTCTTTCACACACATACTTAGCGCTTAATGATTAAAGTCAGGGTCGTTTAGCTGGTTGAGTTTCGGGGCCGTCACTTACATTCTCTGGTGTGAACTACCAAGGCAAATCTATGCTTAGGAGCTGAGATATTCAGTTTACGCTGTCATTTATATTTGTACATATCTATACATATTAGGGTGCATTCATTTACTGTAGTTGGAATGGGTTTATGAGGAAGTTAGTGCTGAAATGAGGGATGTTTTGTTATTCACGTCGTATATGTGTTTGTGTGTGTAATTTTACTGTATTTTGCTGGGGGAATATGTAATGGATTTAAAAAAGAGAAAAACCATAAATGTGCTTACTGAGACAACAGGCCAGCCTATTTGATACTCTACAACACTTATGGATTAGTATTGCTTTCATGAATGAGATTATTACTAACTTTGACTCATACATAATCAGGCAGAAATTTTGCAATTATGCTAATATCAAATTCACTTACTTTGTGACATTATGAATTAATTGATATACATATATATATATATATATATATATATATATATATATAATTTGTGATGTTTTCAATTTGTTTCTTCTGCAAGTAGATAATATTGTATATTCTTTTTTAAAAAAGAATATACAATATTATCTACTTGCAGAAGAAACAAATTGAAAACATCACAAATTATATAATTACTGCAAGAAACATCGAGTTACTTATATAGTAAATGATATATATATATATATATAATTCTGCCTTTAATGGTGTGCTCACACAATCAAGAACCTGTCATTTATGTAACATCTTGCATGTTTAATAAAGCACACGCTTGTTGGTTAAAAGAGTTTTTTTCATTTGCAAGTCCTGTCATTCACCTGGGGGGACATGTCTGTAATTGTATTTGGGCCTTGCACACTTTTGCTTCCTCTAGGTTTTTCACCTAGTTCTAAATATGATGTCTCTCCCCTTTACAAAAAAAAACTTAATAAAAAAATTAAATTAAATAAAATAAAATTTACAAAAAAGAAAACTTAGAAAATTAAAAGGGAGCTCTGCAAATGGTAGATCAGAGCGTAGTAGAACATATTTATAAAGGGGGGTTTCAACGTTTCTTTCCTAAATACATCAAATTTAAAAACACCACACTCTATCTTTATATTTAGATCTAGATAATTTATTTGTACTCCACCTATTTCCTCTTTGAACTTAATTTTATTTTCAATTTGATTAATTTCATTCGTTAGTTCTGCGAATTCTTCATTTGTTCCTTCCCACACCACCAAAATGTCATATATATATATAAGGGAAGTAGGTATTTTAATGTTGTAGGAAGAACTTGATAATGGTTGCGAAACCGAAAGGCCTCGTTCGAGGAAAAGTGTATATAGCAGGGAAGCAACAAAATTTGACAAAGTTGTTATGAAGACTGCTAACATAGAGAAAATAACTGAGAAAACCATTTTGTTACATAATCTCCACAAAAATGTACAAAACTGTAAGGAACACTGCACACAAAAGTGGCTCTGTATATCAACCATTTTCAACTCCAGCAAAGTTACATTTGGAGAATCACTATCAGGACTTATACAGGATGATGTGTAGTTAAGATGTGGCACAAATTTTTGAAATAGGAAGTAAATAAATTTTGAATCATTATGACGCTCCCAAGTATTTTTTCATGTATATCATTGAATTAAGAAATATGTATATCCCATTTAAAACTTTTTTAAAGATATACAATTATACCAAAAACTTGTAATCATTCCTCTGACATCAAATGTAGCAACAGAACACTTGAAGAGAGCATACTGTAACTACAAGTATAGAGGGAGGAATAATTTTACCTCCGTTTTAAATTTCTTTTTTCCAGCCAAATTCAAGCAAACAGATTTTGATAGTTAACAATTTTAATAGTATTTTCTTCAATTTTCAAAACTTTGCTCTACTTTGTTTATCCATGGTTTCAGTATGATCTTTAACATTATACAGTTTGAATATTGCATATTAATTATAAGAAATTGCATGACATGATGTAGAGTTGGCAGAAACAATGCAGAATCACACAACAGAATTGAGACTAGTTACACATAAACGAGAATTGTATGTAGCAGTGATCCTGATACATTTTTAAAATGATATTGAGTGTTGGTGATATTCAAGAATATGTTTCATAACATAAAATACAGAATTAAAACGTCAGATGAACAGTGCTAATATGCAAGATGGAAGAAAATTGTGATTTTTTTCTATATTAATAATAATACTGTAGTTATACTGTATGATAAATTAATAATAATAATAATGTAGTTATACTGTATGATAAATATACAGTAAAAAAGCAAACTACATATTGGAGACTTTGTAACAAAAATAATTTGAGACTTGGCTATAATAGCAACACAAACAAGGTGCATTAACATTACTGAAATAATGTGACGTGGCTACAGTAGTAATATCACACGACAAAATATTTTTCAAAACTGACTTGTGATGTCTGAATTGCACGAATCACACACAGTCTTCATATATCTCTTTAGCTACAGTGTTTTATGTGCCATACAAGAATTACAGAACTGGAATTTATGTTTTGAACTGATTTTTGGAGAGAAAAGACAGCACAGTTTTACAAATTTATTTCTGTTATGGGAGTATTTTTTTAGTATAAAATTGAGTTACTGTAAGCATTCAATTAAATAATACAATAAATCATTAAAAAATTCTTGTTAAAATTTTTAATCTGTTAAAAATTTGCTGATAACTGCTGAACAATTTGTAACAGGACAACGCAAAGAATATCTTACAGTTATTGTTACTTTGCAACACATTTTGTACAATACTTGTAGTATGACAAATATGTCTTATAAGTATTGTTAACAAGATGTGCACATAAGAAAATTTGAATAATGTCATAACCAGTTCACAACTTTCACAGAAGTATATAATAAACTCGCGGCTTCGCCGCTCACTGGGGGCTTCGCCCCCAGACCCCCTCGGTGGACACCCCGATCCGACGAACGTTGGGGGAGCTATGTACATATTATTACGAACTCGTGTCTCGTCTTTCGTATACCTCTGTAAAATATAACAGTGTGTCTGAGTGTGAAAGTGTGTCTGTGTTTCTTACCACTGCGTCCTCGCACGGCGATGTACTTCACGATAATTGGGCCCGTAGCGAACGTACTGGGGACCAGGTATCGTGGTTCCCGATTTGAGGTTCAAACGTAGTGGATAATCTCCGGGTGGCGCCAAATTGTTTATAGAAAACAATTAAAATGGTTTGCTTATCAATGTTCTATTTGAACGAGGCGACGAATTCAATCTGTCCCGCCTTTTCTCAATTTCGCTACTTGAGCGCTAGCCGTCGCATTGGAAACCTTCACTAGACATTATATTTTTAAACATACACTTTGCTAATAGAAATAAAACACGATTTAACACACACAGATAAATTTATTATTAATAGGAAGTTAATATTTTATAGACACAAGTTGTAATTAGTTTGTTCATATATAATTCTGCACCGGATAATTCTTTATAAGACTCTACTCAAGGTTAAACGATCGACTTTTGAATACAAATAAACAGCAATGGCGATTTATTTCGCCGATCAACAAATATTATGGTCGACGTTTGTGGGTTGTTTGGATCACGTTAAAAGGTTCAGATGCAGTTACAACATTAAAAATACACAACCTTACAATGTTTTTTCCTTATGTAGGATAATGTGTAGTGGTAATTGTTTTGTTTAAGTGTCATACAAGATGTTTACAAGTCATACATAAATATGAGGTTAGTTCTATAGTTAACAAAATTTTCAGTGATATAATTTTATGGATCAATCCTTGTAAGAGAATAAAAATGATTTAGTGGTATTCAACATACATTGAGAAATGGTTAAAGTGCGTTTATATTTTGAAAGTTGAAATAATTTAACTGATACTTAACAGCCTTGCAGTACGGTATTATTCGGGATGTCAAGAAGGAAGGATTATGGCATCAATATTGTTCAGCGTTCTTTATTCAGTCTTTGACATCCTTTTCAAAGTTGGTTTGTACATATTTTGTTATTTCATATTGATTTAAATATCTTCTCCCTCTGGAAATGGCATTCTGCATACATCAGTCTTCTGTACTCTCAATCTCTACACTTTGTTTTACTTCTAATATGTTTTAAACATTAAAAGGTGTTGTACGGACAATTCGCGTCTGGCTTGCGATAGCGTAACTTTTCAAGTAATTGTATTTAACGGTAATTACCTCGTTAAACGGCTGTTTCCATGGTTACGTACTTATTCTCATTGGTTGAGATCAATATAAACACATTGTTATCAAAATTAGAATTTCTTTCAAATCTTCCCATATCTTCGGACCTTCTTCCTCCTCTTACCTTCCTTCGGGGTTATTATCTAAATGCACCGTCATTTATATTTTCTCACAAAGATTATTTTGGTACCCCACAATATTGGGTTTTATCAATTTTTCTAAGTTTAAAATTAATTTCATACTTACTAATTACATTTCTTTATTTATATAATTCCTTAATTTGATATCTGGTTTTTAATAATAACTACTATTCATCCTTGATGAATTAGTCACCTGGGATTTGTCCATTACATGGTGATTTTTGTACAATCAGTAATTGTTTATGTTTGACAGTTAGGCCTGTTTCACATTTAAGTAGCCATTACTGGATTTTTGTGGCTTCATACACAACATATTTCATTTAGTCCCAAATTGTTATTTTGCATTTGTAATTATGTTTAATGTATCTGGATGTGTTTTAATTAGTAACAACTGTGTTATTCAATCTTACTTGCTAATTATTTGCTATTCATTTCCAATATAAAATAAAACATCTAGGCTTATGGTCTGTATAACTCTTACAGCCATATCCCTTTCATAACTAACAGTTTATATAATTCATTATTTCTTATTTGTTGTTCTGGTGCTAAACAATCTCACGTCTATTGAACTTTTTCCATTAAACTGCCCTTATAACATGGGTATTGAATTAATGTTGATACAAACTTCTTTTCTAATGCTTTTTTCTCTCCCTTCCATATTAACACCATCTAATTACTTTTCCTTGTGAAACACACCTTTAAACTTTTACAATACATTTTTAAGTTATAACAATATTATTTACTAGTCATTACAGTGAATATCACTACTTAGTGTTCATTATTCACTGATTAAATGTTCTATCCTAAATGCTATTCATCGTAACTTGTTAAATGTTATTGTTCACTCTTAAAACTAAAACATATGGTTCACTCTTAAAACTAAAACATAAGTAATTTTACTAAGTCTTTACCTTAGCCTACTCTCCTCTTACTATTTATATGATAGACAATATTTGTAGTTATTGTTCACTAGCACTTTCTTAAATTATTTAGTGTTTCTTTAGTATTATATCACTCTAGTATAAATCACTTCCACTAATTCCCATTTATTTCTCATCATTTTATTCTCTTTCTCTACCCACTCTCTATATAACATTGTTAATATTGTGTCTTTCTTAGTTAATAAATTACATATATCCCTAACTCTTTTGGTTAGTGTATTTTTATACATTGTTTCATATTACTGACGGTTCATAATGGTCATTTTATCAATACTAACATTCATTAATAGTTTTGGTTCTTAACCGAATTTCATTGTCTTTATTATTTTGGGTTACACTATTTCTCCCTTCTCTATTTTTCATTACTTGTCTAGTTTTCTTGATGCGTTTCATCTTGTTTTCTTCCTCCTGGGTTTGTTCTCTCTTGGTTTTCATTCTTCTTCTCCTTCGTTCGTCTTGTTCTCTTTATTTTGATTTCTTAACTGGTTTCTTAACTGGCCAATCTCTGGGGTTGGGTCAATGTCGTTTGTCTGTCAGTCTATTATTTGAGTTTCTTTGTTAATCACTTTCGGTTTATTACACCTCCTCCTTCCATGATAATTACCTTTTATTTATTTTTCACTATCCACATAATTTATTTATTCAAACATAATATCATTTAGCATTTTTTACACATACTTATTGTTAACAAAATTTATCTGAATTTGGTGATGTTATAATATTTACAACGGCCTCCGAACGAACCTATCCCAGGAGACAATGTATTCTCGGTAATGCCTTTTATTTATTTACAATATCTGAATATTTACAATCACTTATTTTAACATGCAAACTTCAATATTACACAACTTAAACATTATTATATTACATATTTACGGGGTGGAAAGCTTATTACCGAGAATACATTATTTATAATAGTTCTTTATACACTATGTTTCTTGTGTGAGGAACGCCATCTATAACCCGGTTGGGAGGAACAAGTAAGTGAATATTTTTCGGAGATTTTACCCGGCTAAGCGCGACGTAAAGTTGCCCGTGGGTAAAAGGGTCGGACCGTAAATCTAATCCGCGTAATTTTCGAATAAATTTGTAAGCTTTTCTTTCAATTCCTCCGTGCAAGACCCTAAATCATTATCCGAAGATGGATAAACACCGTAATCTTCAAAGTGCGATTCAATTTTAAAAGTTTGACTTTCTAATTTGAGATATTCGGCTACCTCGTTTACCGTTAAAAGAGCGTGGCGGTGATTTTCCCCGAGTGTCCGTTTTGTTTGTTTATAATAACAGTCGCCCTGAACTATCAAGCGGTCAATATCTTGTGTTGTGAGATAATCTCTACGCACATTTTCGATGAAGCAACAGGTTGCGACTGAAATGCAAACACATTGAACGTTACGAGTTTCACTAAATCGCGGATTGGCCTGGGAAATGGTACCAGAGGCTACGCATTCGAAACGCGACATCTTTAAAAATAATTTCAAAAAATCTTAGAAATAAACACAAAAAAATAATTGCTTACAATGTAAAGGAAAAATATAAATAAACAATAAATATTATACTAATAATAAAAATACAAAATTATCATGCAATAAAAACGAAAATAATAAAGTATTAAATTTTTTTAAATCACATAAAACGACGCCAGCCTGCGTTAATCCTGTTCCTATGATAATCGGGAACTGATGACTTATGATCCTCTACAGCTGCTAATCCTCGTCAGGTTATCAGGTGTCTTCAATGATGATCCAGACCGCAGAAATAAAGATGCACTGCAAACTGTGATGTCTTGAAATCTGGAACTGATGGCTTCTGAGTTGTCAGCTGCTAATTTTCCTCTGCAAAATGTTTTCCAGATGTCCTGTGTGATGATCCTCGCTGTAGTCGTATAGTTGAAGTGAAGTGAAAAGTGTGATTTCAGAAAATTGAGTAACAAAGTAGCACGGGTCCCCCTTTTTTACTTGTTTACTCTTCGGCTCCTGATCTCACACTGAGCTCCGATGTTCGAAACGTGACATATTTAAAAAAATTTCAAAAAAATGTTAGAAATAAACACAAAAAAATAATTGCTTACAATGTAAAGGAAAAATATAAATAAACAATAAATATTATACTAATAATATAAATACAAAATTATCATGCAATAAAAACGAAAATAATAAAGTATTACATTTTTTTAACTCACAAAACGATGTCTTCAAATCGCCAGCCTGCGTTAATCCTGTTCCTACGATAATCTGAAACTGATGACGTATGATTCTCTACTGCTGCTAATCCTCGTCAGGTTATCAGATGTCTTCAATGATGATCCAGACTGCAGAAATAAAGATGAACTGCAACCCTGTGATGTCTTGAAATCAGGAACTGATGGCTTCTGAGTTGACAGCTGCTAATTTTCCTCTGCAAAATGTTTTTCAGATGTCCTGCGTGATGATCCTCGCTGTAGTCGTATAGTTGAAGTGAAGTAAAAAGTGTGATTTCAGAAAATTGAGTAACAAAGTAGCACGGGTTCCCCCTTTTTTACTTGTTTACTCTTCGGCTCCTGATCTAACACTGAGTAACATTCTGACGTAACAGGATGACTCATCGATTGTGCAGCATTGTGCAATACATTTCATTTTGTATTTCTACATTTAAATACATGGTAAATGGTACGTTTATTGCAGAAAACAACTGATCAAAATAAGAAACTAATACCAGTCCCCCACTGGGCCATAAAACAAACAAGAAACAATAAAGTTATTCGTAAATTTCAAACAAACGATAATCGGTTTACATTTAGTCAGGCGAGCCGACTGGATTAAAATTACTCCCAGCTCAATAGCGCTAACCGTTCTCGAGATAGGCTCCCCTCTTATATCCGGTATGAAAATCTGTCATAAGACAACTTTATCTTGAGACCGCGCGAAAGCTGAAATAATTTTAAGAAGGAGCGTTTTTCCCGAACCGCCAGGTCTGTCCAAGAAGAGAACTTTTTCATTTTGTTCGCCGCGCATGAGCTATTTAAAGTAATCAAAAACCCTAGATTGATCAGAAGAAAGCCGCAATTCCCATTCCTCGACAAAAGCATTCTGAACTGAGACGCTGTATTGAAGTTTTTCGTGACCTATTTCCGTGGAATCATCTTCAACTACGGGAAGACCGGCCTCTAGAAGCGAAGACCCATGTCGGCGCAGACACCTATCTATGTGAATAAGACCTAACTTATACGCTCTTTCCTCATCTTTGTGAAAATGTTCCAAAAAATCCTCGCATAAATTTGCTTTATATTTCTCCCACATTTCCGGCACCGGAGATCCTATCACCGAGAGCATAACAAAAAATTGCCTCAATCTGTCGGCTTTCATGAAGCGTGCAGCCTCTTCAAGAGTGTCAAAGTATTCTTTTTTATCATCCGCGAGTCCCAATTCCCTAGCCGCCTGCTTGAACGTTTTGCAATCAGGGCCTCCGAGAGCGTACAAGTCCTCATACCCACGGCATGGATACCTGCATAGCAGCATTCTCAGATAATACTGCTCACCTCTGGTGGGAGCGACCCAAAAGAGTCTCGCGACACAATCACCCCTCTGTCTTCGCGTT
This sequence comes from Magicicada septendecula, assembly GCA_034769895.1. Lineage (NCBI taxonomy): Eukaryota > Metazoa > Arthropoda > Insecta > Hemiptera > Cicadidae > Magicicada > Magicicada septendecula. Next base: position 888,585,112 of record CM068367.1, read on the forward strand.
ATGAAATGTTTCCCGTCCGAATGCCGAACCGCATTAAGGGAGGATTTTGGACTGCTCGGGTGGATTCTGTACTGCTCGTAAAAATCTAAATAAGTGAGGTCATTCATTTCCGGAGTAGCAGATGTCCTGCGTGACGATCCTCGCTGTAGTCGTATAGTTGAAGTGAAGTGGAAAGTGTGATTTCAGAAAATTGAGTAACAAAGTAGCACGGGTTCCCCCTTTTTTACTTGTTTACTCTTCGGCTCCTGATCTCACACTGAGCTCCGATGTGGAGGCAAGCCTTTATAAAGGTAGGATTGGTGGTGGGGAGAATTGGTAGTGGGGGATGCGCAGTGATTGAAACAGTTCACACTGCGCAACGACGAGAGGGGATAAGATGCGCATTACACCGAAGATTCTAGCATTGCGCATTTACGTCAATGCTGACGTCATATCGATTGCGTAACATTCTTACGGAACAGGATGACTCATTGATTGCGCAATACTTTTCATTTTGTATTTCTACATTTAAATACATGGTAAATGGTATGTTTATTGCATAAAACAACTGCTCGAAATAAGAAACTAATACCAGTCCCCCACTGGGCCATAAAACAAGCAAGAAACGAAGTTATTCATAAATTTCAAACAACTGATAATCGGTTTACATTTAGTCAGGCGAGCCGACTGGATTAAAATTACTCCCAGCTCGATAGCGCTAACCGTTCTCGAGATAGGCTCCCCTCTTATATCTGGTATGAAAATCGGTCAGACAAAATTCGTTTTTTCGGGCTTCCGGTTGCACAAAGCTTTGGTTTTATAATTTTTCCCCAAGTTACTTTGGATGGGGAATAAAAAAGGTCTCTTGCGTTTTTTCGCTCTGAGGCTTCCTTATATCCGGTATGAAAATCGGTCAGACGAAATTCATTTTTTCGGGCTTCCGGTTGCACAAAGCTTTGATTTTATAATTTTTCCCCAAGTTACTTCGGACGGGGAATAAAAAGGGTCTCTTGTGTTTTTTCGCTCCGAGGCTTCCTTATATCCGGTATGAAAATCGGTCAGACGAAATTTGTTTTTTCGGGCTTCCGGTTGCACAAAGCTTTGGTTTTATAATTTTTCCCCAAGTTACTTCAGACGGGGAATAAAAAAGGTCTCTTGTGTTTTTTCGCTCCGAGGCTTCCTTATGGGTTAGAATTTATGTCAGTCAGTGAGTGAGTCGGTGAGTGACCTCTGGGGCTTTATATGTTATAGACTCACGGCTTCGCCACTCACTGGGGGCTTCGCCCCCAGACCCCTCGGTGGACGCCCCAATCCAACGAACGTCGGGGGAGCTATGTACATATTTACAACGGCCTCCGAACGAACCTATCCCAGGAGACAATGTATTCTCGGTAATGCCTTTTATTTATTTACAATATCTGAATAATTACAATCACTTATTTTAACATGCAAACTTCAATATTACACAACTTAAACATTATTATATTACATATTTACAGGGTGGAAAGCTTATTACCGAGAATACATTATTTATAATAGTTCTTTATGCACTATGCTTCTTGTGTGAGGAACACCATCTATAACCCGGTCGGGAGGAACAAGTAAGTGAATATTTTTCGGAGTTCTTACCCGGCTAAGTGCGACGTAAAGTTGCCCGTGGGTAAAAGGGTCGGACCGTAAATCTAATCCCACGAAATCTATGGTTTGCCCTTGACTTTTGTGGATCGTTTTGCGTAACAAAGTTGGAGGGAAAACTGCGGCCTGTACATTTCGATGGGATTATTTGGGAAGATCGGAAATTTAAAAGTTATTCTTGGGACGCCAAAAAGCTCGACAGAGTCTGTTCTTCAGCATGTGATAAGGTCGACGAGTAATTGCGACGATAATTACTTTTGTGCCGTTGACTAAGCTGAGATCAAAATTTAAATTTCGCGTCACCATGCAAACCGATCCTACCTTAAGCCTGAGAACGTGTTCTGGAATTCATATCCCTTGAGCCTGATGTAATAGGGACTCATCAACATCTATTCCCGCTCCGTCCTCCTCGGCTACACTGTCGAAACTATATAAATTTTGAATTTCCCCGTCGAGCACCTGTAATACTATACCGTTAATTTCTTTGACATTATTATTCAGAATGCATATTACAACCCTTTTTGCACATTCATCAGGCTTCTGTAAAATTTCTTTGGTGAAAAGAAAGTCGATCAATTCGCGAAGCTTCGTCACGTAGGATAGCTGTGGTAGTCACACGAGTTTTTCCAAATTACGCCCTTCGCCGAGCTCGCGTTTTTCGGTGGAGTCGGAACCTATCTTCATTAAAAATTCTTCGTAATATCCTTCGCCGGTTAACCTATGGGCCATTGTAAGCGTGAACGACTTAACTTTTTTCCAGATGTAAGATCCGCGAACTGACGCACGAACGGTATCGGCATTTGTCGTAGCGTTTTCTACTACCGGAGGAATTTGCCTGAAATCTCCCGAGAAAATTATTATTTTACCGCAAACAACTCATCCTTTTGCATCAGGTCTCTGAGAGACCGGTCCAACATTTCGATTAGTTTTTTATGCGCCATAGCCGCTTCATCGAAAATCAGTAAAGTCGCTTCTCGGATGAGTTCAGCTCTCTGTGTCCCGTTGGTTATCGACGAGAAACCGTCATCACGTATATCTAGGGGTAATCTGAAAAGGCTATGTGCAGTCGTACCTCCGGTGAGATTTTGAGCGGCGATGCCGGAACTGGCTACGCATAAGACGACTTTATCTTGAGACCGCGCGAAAGCTGAAATAATTTTAAGAAGGAGCGTATTTCCCGAACCGCCAGGACCTTCCAAGAAGATAACTTTTCATTTTGTTCGCTGCGCATGAGCAACTTAAAGTAATAAAAACCCCTAGATTGATCAGAAGAAAGCGGCGATTCCCATTCCTCGACAAAAGCATTATGAACTGAGACGCTGTATTGAAGTTTTTCGTGACCTAATTCCCTGGAATCGTCTTCAACTACGGGAAGACCTGTTTACTCTTTGGTTCCTGATCTCACACTGAGCTCCGATGTGGAGGCAAGCCTTTATAAAGGTAGGATCGGTGGTGGGGAGAATTGGTAGTGGGGGATGCGCAGTGATTGAAACAGTTCACACTGCGCAATGGCGAGAGGGGATAGGATGCGCATAACACCGAAGATTCTAGCATTGCACATTTACGTCAATGCTGACGTCATCGATTGCGTAACATTCTGATGTAACAGGATGACTCATCGATTGCGCAATACCTTTCATTTTGTATTTCTACATTTAAATACATGGTAAATGGTACGTTTATTGCATAAAGCAACTGCTCAAAATAAGAAACTAATACCAGTCTCCCACTGGGCTATAAAAGAAACAAGAAACAATAAAGTTATTCATAAATTTCAAACAACCGATAATCGGTTTACATTTAGTCAGGCGAGCCGACTGGATTAAAATTACTCCCAGCTCGATAGCGCTAACCGTTCTCGAGGTAGGCTCCCCTCTTATATCCGGTATGGAAATCGGTCAGACGAAATTCGTTTTTTCGGGCTTCCGGTTGCACAAAGCTTTGGTTTTATAATTTTTCCCCAAGTTACTTCGGACGGGGAATAAAAAAAGTCTCTTGTGTTTTTTCGCTCCGAGGCTTCCTTATGGGCCGGTATGAAAATCGGTCAGACGAAATTCTCTTTTTCGGGCTTCTGGTTGCACAAAGCTTTGGTTTTATAATTTTTCCCCAAGTTACTTTGGACGGGGAATAAAAAAGGTCTCTTGTGTTTTTTCGCTAGAGGCTTCCTTATGGGTTAGAATTTGTCAGTCAGTGAGTGACCTCTGGGGCTTTATATGTTATAGATACATTATTGTACTTGCAAAATGAATGCACCTCAGTCCATGTACCCAGCACAACTGTCTAGTGTTAATCATCGGCTAGGTCGTAGGATTTTTGTGTGTTTGTTGCGTTGTCAGTGAGTGACCTCTGGGGCTTTATATGTTATAAGATACATTATTGTACTTGCAAAATGAATGCACCTCAGTCCATGTACCCAGCACAACTGTCTAAGTGTTAATCATCGACTAGGTCGTAGGATTTTTGTGTGTTCGTTGCGTTGAGTATATGTGGCTGCACAATAAACTTATTTTTAAATAGAGGAGTGAGATGATGACATGAAACAGTTAATTAAAACATGTAAAAGAATCAATCAACAGTTTATTAAATATCGAAAGAAAATTAATTGCTTATTAAAAATTGAAAACTAAAAATTCAGAATATTTTCTTTTCTAAGGTTACACTCTGAAAACATATCTTTGATATTCAACACATATTAAAAACATAGTCATAAATATTTAAACATATATGATAAACAAATTATAAACTTCTACGTTGCTTAGGTGACTGACTGACTCATTATTGAAATTTGAACTCATAGCAAGTCATCCATAAAAATAATATTAAATTTATCAAATCAAATCGAATGTTGAATATTAATATTTTAATGAAATAATATTTACTTTAAGAAAAATTATTATTTATAATGATACACCAAATTTTTAAATTAAACAGAATAAAATTATTTTTTTAACACCAGCTTACAATTATGTCTTTTACTCTGAATATTTACACTATTTACATTTACGTATTTGTATTACTTTGTTAGCACATATTCTGTTCTTTGTGAGTTCTTTGTGTAACACAAAATATAATTCTTCATTTGTTACCTGCATACTGTTGGAGTTACTGTTGCAAAGCTGTTGTTCCATGTGAGCGTGCATCTCCTGAATGATAACAATAACGATGATGATTATGATGATGCTTCCTCATTAGTGTGATGTTGATGGTGATTCTGCACTCCTCCATCAGTTGTGGTGTGTTGCAGATAATGGTGATGATGAGTTCAAGTCGCTGATCAAATTGACATAGTGTCTCCATGTGTAACTTATTAGCATCTGTTCTCTGTCGATTAGCAAACAGACAGTGTCCCCGTGTGTAACTTCTTAGTGTTTGTTTCTCGTCTAAGATTGCCAGAGGTATTTATAGTAGACAGCGAATATGACATGTCAGATACTGTTAAGTTTTGTCAGTTCCTTTTAAATGATTCACTTTTTTCACAATAACGATAGTAAACTTGATCTTTAGGCGAATGGTTGCATTGTCTTTGTAATTTTTCATTCGTCATTCTCATATAATACACTCGTTAATTACTAGCTAATGGCGATAGTAATTAACTTTATTTTGTATACCGTTTTTATTATTGCACTTTTCTGCAATATTTTGCAGCATCACCACACATGTTTAAAAGTACTGATCTATGGTGTTTTTAGAATTATGATATGTTTTTAGTAATAGGTTAAAGAACATTTATTTATTTCTTCATTTATTTATGTATTTATTGTTCATGTCAATACCTGATTTAATAATACAAACCAAAAATTCATACGTACACAAAGACATCTATCGCTGTATAATGCAGGTCAGTGGTGGCTTGACAGACATACATATGACTTATACTGTAAACATTCATTCGGGCCAGGTGTTCACTTTTGACAGGCTTCAGCATGTGTACTTACATGCACTAATTTTTAAAACTATTTATCATACTTGCAGTACTTCAAATGAATTAGTAATTAAAATGTGTAAATTCGTCCCTGTTTTCGGGCGTCATTTGAAGTATTACTCGTGAATAAAATTATTAAAATATTTAAATTGTGTCACCTACCTTTAATTGGACGTCAACTGAAACAAACTTAAATCTTGACGTTCGTGTGCAAATTAACCAAAGTGTCGTCTAGTGTACTCGGCAGAGAAAAATAGGTCAATGCAAATAACAAACACATACGTTCACATAAAACATTATTTTATTTCGTTTTACTCTGTCATTCTTGTTAAACTACCACATCAACAATTTACCACCTTTTCTCTACATTTTGTATTCTTACTCTCGAATTGATTATGGTCCGTTATTGGCCATTATTTAACACAGGATCTGAAATATAGTTTGAAATAACTTCTATAACCTTATATTTACTTATTTAACTAGTTTATCTCTACTTTAGAAGGCGACCCAGTTTGCTCACACTCTCAATCATTCATTGTACATTTATATTATAAAGCGCTTTCTATTTAAATTTCATAATTAGTACCGGTGTTGGATTCAGTTAAAATTGAAATGTTTATGTCTGTTCAACTGCTTATATTAGGTACTCGTCCTTTCATCGCCATCTCCACGTGGTTACACCATCACTGCTAACTTCCGATCTCTTTAACACACTCCGAAAATAAGGTAAACTGTTAATGTTTGTGAATTACGTCTGAAGGATCACTATTACATGATTTACTGCTGTTTTACATTAAAATCACATGATTTACTGGTCGGTGGTCGGTTTGCATTGTCGAGTACAGTTTTAGGGTTCAGAATCTAGACGCCGACTGCCTCTGTTCCCTGCACCAAGCGCTAAGGAATTTATTCGAACGTGACCTTATTGTGAGAACGTTGGCCGACCGGTGCGCGAGCTTGTTTGTGAATGCGCACCCTCGTTGATAACCTGAATTCCAGTGCCTTGCCGTGACAGTCCCGTGGCTACAGTCCGTTCACCAAATATACTTGGGTTGAAATAAAGTTGATAAATTCAAATTATAAATCCTCATAGGTTCGTACCGTTACATGCTCCCTATACTAATTTTATTTACAAAACACTGCACTCGGTAAATATACAAATCTATGTATTGTTGCAATATATTACAACGATACAATGTTATTAAATGTAAGCGTGTCGTGCCACACGTCAAGGGCGACAAAAAAAGTAACAAGTTATATATTCTGTGCAATTTAATTGGTACATTAATTGAACTCATACACTTTATATAACATTACTAACAACATGTACGTGTATTTGGGGTTCAGGTGTAAACATAATAAGAGTATTTTTATTATCAATTTTAAAAACTCATATTTATTATTATTTTTCCATTATTAAAATTATTCATAAACATCAATAATTTGTCGGTCACGATATTGCTCATTATTTAATGTTTATATCTTACGATATGCAATATTACACATATTTGAAAATTCTTATATCTAAACATGTTAAATAATTTTTATTAATTTATTATAAAATTAAAACGTTCTTATATTGAAATAAATTGTCTTATGTCAGATCTGACCTCTACTCGCTCAGTCTATACCAATGTTTTGACTTCAATTTAACTTTATATTAATTTCTTGTAGACTGACTTTTGTTTTAATATTCAACTTTAAATTAATCTTTCTATACTTCAAATATCTAATTACTTTACTATTTATTTTGATAATAAACTGTACTCTCTTTACTTTAAATTCTCTTTCATTTATTACTGCTTTTATGTATATGCGAACGCTCATTCTTACAACTAAACATTTATTTACATTTTAACATATTATTACTATATATAAACTTTCTCTGTTTCAATTTACTGTCTTTTGAAATCGTCTTTATAAGCTCTTTTATTTTTATAAATCATTTCAAAATGCATTAAGCATGTCACCTCGATTTCTGATGATCTTACGACTGTTGTCCGGGGTTCCAGCGTTGTCTAGAGTTAATTTTCAATTCCTCTTGTCCTGGCGTGGTCCTGGATACGTCTAGATGTCCAGCGTCGATCTACGGCAGCTTCCCTGGATACGTCTAGATGTCCAGCGTCGATCCACGGCAGCTTCCCTGGATACACTCTTGATAGACTAACTATTGCTGTATTTACTTTTCCCGTAATATTGTCGTGACTTTAATAAACGTCATTTCGTTTGTTACTGCGACTTGTAATAGGATAAAAAATATAAACTGTTTTGCCGACGGACAGCGTGTCCGGCTGCAACTGAGTCTTTAAATGAAGAGAAGGGTTTTTGGTCGAAACCTTAATTTATACCCTCTCGAGATTCTGCGCTGGTCGGCTCCAAAATTGTCCTGTCGATACCTGCGTATCTCGTGACAGCCCCCACTACCGAACCTTTTCATCTATTTGCAATTGTTAGCAAATAGCAATGTTTTGCACAGAATCGAGATAGCACAAATCGTAGCTACTTCGATTAATCACTCACTATATTAATTTGAGCGTCTTAGGGTAATTGGCGTATTTTTTAGCACGTTTATTTTGCACTGTCTTCGCATAACGTGTTCTATTATCGTCATCTTTTCACTGGGGATAACTATAATTTTTACCCACACTTTGGTGCCTTTGCTTTGATCATACATTAATTAGTTTTCTCACAGTGAATTAAAACAATTATTTTATTAATTACTTGGGGCGGGTTGCTGAGTTTCCTGTCTATGCCTGATTCACTCACACACACACAAGATACACGTGTAACACACATACAATTGAGCAGGTGTTCACTGCATGTCGGAACAGGTTAATTGCTACCCTAATCTAACAATGAAATATTTCTGCAATCTCAGACTTGTCCATTTACCCGTAACTTATACAAATTATACAAAATTTACATTTATTTAAATTAATGCCTAATACAGCTATGGCTGTATCGTTGCAATATATATTCAAACACTTTTTGCTACAGTCCATTTCTTGATGTATATATATAATATATTTAATATTTATAATAACTTTACCTCAAGATGTTTTCCCTTATTTGGTACATGTTTCAGGAATCTTATTGTTACCATCCTCAGCCTTCCTGATTTTATATCTACTGGAGTATTTGTGTTTTGGTTGGTTGTTATGGGGTCCTGTTGGTTTTTGGTATTTTATACTGGTGTTATTGTATGTGATTGTGGTGTATATATTATCTTTTTGAGTATTTTCATGTTGAGTGCTTTGAAAATGATGTCATGTTTTGTGTTTGTATATTTGTAAATTTTCCCATATGTTCATTATAGTGCCTTAGTGTGATATGTTTTTTATTAGTGTCATGTCGGTTATGTCTGGGAATTCGTGCCCTGTTTTTATTGCATGTGTAGCTGAATTAAGCGAAAAACATCTTGAGGTAAAGTTATTATAAGTACTAAATATATTTCACACACACACACACACACACACACACACACACACACACACACACACACACACACACACACACACACACACACACACACACACACACACACACACACACACACACACACACACACACACACACACACACACACACACACACACACACACACACACACACACACACACACATTTTCTATATTGATAACTCCAAGTTTCTTGCAGCAATTATATAATTTGAGATGTTATTCAATTTGTTTCTTCTGCAAATAGTGTAATTTCGTATTTTCTTTTTAACACCTGATGGACGTTTCACTTAATTATTAATGATTAACAGAATTATTTCGATTGTTATTAATTTACTTACAAACCTCTGGTGATACTGATATTTTTCAATTTAATTTCAATACAATTTAATTCCCTTAATTCAAAAGCTTACACAGGTTTGTTTAGGCAAGTTTTTAGCACAGAAGGTAAGGTATGGTTCTGGCATAATAAGGACTCTAACACATTGTTATTGTAGCACAGAAATCTATTTTCTTTTCTTTGTATGCACAGCAAAATTTAAACACAAACATTATTTATACAAAACTATAAAGAATTAACTATAATCGACAAACCAGTACTTTGGTTTTTCTCTTTTTATATTCTCACACACACTCTCAATCTTTTTACATATATTTATAACCTCCTTTTTATTGAGCTCTTATTTATTTTGTTATTATACTTTTCTTCTTTGTCACTGTTACTTATCTGTACTCTGTATCCAAATGTTGCTTACTATTACGTTGCAAGTCCCCTTTTTATTCAAACACCAAAATTTATGTTTTAGAACTTTTTATTCCACCATCACTGTTTTGAACTGTCTTTTACTATTCCATTATAATTTAAATACTCTTTGGTAGGCCTATTATAACATTTTCGCCATACCAAAAAAAAATACGCCCGAGGCCACTATTGTATTACGACTGGTCAGTATGAAGGTGTTCTGCAGACTGCCGCGAGCTGGGCTCGCAGGTGTATACTATCCGAGCTTTTTGCGCATTGACCACGAGGTTCTACCGGATGTCCACTCATCTCCTGCCTTCAAGCATTGACGGTTCCAGACGTTTCTCGACTCCGGAAGTTCGTTGTAACATTGAAAACATGTGGAGCTCTCATGATCCAAGCGGGACGTAAGGGTAATTAAGCAAATACCTCACCTTACATGGTAAGGTCTGTTTGACTTGTGACATGAGTCACCTACTTTGTTATAACTTCCAATACGTCCCTAACAATGGATTTCATAAAATTATTACATAAAATGGTTATGCCACTTTTTGCCGCATTACAATACCCCCCCCCAATGAGAGGTTTTATGTAAAAACAAAAACTCTCATTGCCTATACCTACGAGGATCAGCTAGAATATGGCACCACAACCTCCCTTATTTCCTTTTTAAACCATGGGTTACTCACCCCCCTAATCCGGTGTCTGTGGCCGTACTTGCATGACTTTACTGGACTTCTTCAGGATCCCAACACCATAAAGCCAGACAGGCACCTGGCGACCCTGCTCTGACACGCTAGCCAGCACAGGTCCGCCTCCACAGTAACACCCTGATTCTGTAACAATCAAGTAAAAACATTAACAAATGGCCTTTCACCATTCCATATCCTTAACCGATGTGGGTTCCTCCTAGGCCTACTGGTCTGCCTTTATCAAAGTACTGATTTGTTCTCTTGCATATCTGAATACACTTATAATCTTATTCTTCTACAATATATATATATATAGCCTTATCGCTAACATAATACATTTTATTTAGAATACATAACATTAACATACATTTGAAAGTCTTATTAGAAACAAATTTTTCTCAATTTAATTCCAATTAGAAAAAAGCATTTTCAAATCTCATTACAAATATGATCCCCTATTTTAAAGACTTGATTTTAAAGATTTCAATTATCTCATTCAAATAGATTCAACTTCAATTACCAATTCAGATTATTATTGGCATCTTTACACAATACAAAATATGATTATTAAAAATAGAAAATTACTCAATACAAAAAATACATAGACAACAAAATATACACTCCTTTACAAATCATATTATAACTGTTTCCTATTTCACAAATACATCATATTATAAATGTTTTATACAACCATGTTGTACATCTCATAAATGCAACACCTTAAAATAAACATCACCAACCTCACATTAAAATAACCATTTCAAATTTAAATAAAAATTACAAACATTAGACAACTTTAGTTTTAATTTTCTATTAAATACTCCCATTGTCACACTATAACTTCAACTCTGAATTTCTATTAAATATTTTAATCATCAAATTTATTACCAACATTTATCTTTTCAAACATTTCAAATTAATTTTAATTCCATAATAAAAATATTAATAATTACATACTGTCAATTATTCAATCCAACAAAACATTATGATTCTTCTAAACTCAATCAAAATTATAAACATTGAATACACAAAACAATATCCATACATAACCAAACTGTATCCTTAGATACCTTATCATAACAATAACCTAACCTAATACATAACACATGTAATAACACCAATACAAATTTATATACAATCTGCATCATATCAAATATCATTGTTCATCAAAAATCATTATTATTATTCAGCAAATTTTTTAAAACCACTACACTCACATAATTAAATGTCCATCAACACCATGTGTCTAACCTCCATCGTCAAAAATTAGTCTGATATTACTCATACACAATTCATTTTGAATTAAACTCATTATATTGTTTCTATCAATATCATGACCATTCAACTTCTCAAATTCTTCCACACTACCGTAATAATAATCCACAGGATTACTCCATATTATTAAATCATATATCATGTCTACATTGGGTATAGTCCAGTCGCCCTTAGTATTATTTGTCACTATTAGGTACGTTATAATCTCATCATTATTGTCATCTGCTACTACACCAGTTTCATCACCAGGTAAATCCTTATTATCATCAATATAATCATCATTTGCTGCTGTACTAATTACATCCCAAGGTAAGTACTAACTCTCTCTACTAACTCTTTATAACCTCTATTGACCTTAAAAATCTCTATCTCTCTTTCTCTCTCTCTCATTATAATACCTCTCATAACCCCTCTGAACTATCTCTCTCCATGCAGAGGGCACTACATAATCATTAAAACACTTCCTGGCTTTACCAGGTTCATCAACACAAAAAACTAGGGGACCAATTGGAGACCACATGTCTCCCACATAAACTCTAGAGGAACCTTTGTCCTCCAACAACACTTGTGGAGTCTTTACTCCATTTATACCACTGGGAAAATTTGCCCTCTGCCCCACATTCTCATTTAAACTCTCCTTACACTCTCTCTCAATCTCATTAACAACTGTCACCTCGCCATTAACCTCTATTCTCATTAAACTCTCATCATCACTACTATTATTCAATTTATCATTCCCTGATAGCACATTTTCAATTACCTCATCATTATTATTATTCAACATTTTACTCTCTATTACTACGTCTTTAATTACGTCATCATTATTACTTGTGATATCGTTATTATTATCACTTATTTGAACATTGTCACTTACCTTGTCGTCTATCACCTGATTATTTTTATTCTCATTACACTTACCTGTATCTTTTTTCCACTTTTCATTTTGTTCCTTCAGATCATTAATAAATACCTTTTGTTGTTCTATTATTTCCTTAATATCACCCCTTAATTCATTAAACTGCTTTTGTGACTCGCTCAAACGCTTATCCCTTTCATCAAAATGTTTATTAATATTATTCATCATATTATTCAAAAAACTCATCATTTTATCATCAGATTTACTACTTTCTTTTGTTGACACTGGAGTTGAATGAACTCCAGAATCACTCATTATAGCTGAATCAGTCAGATTAACTTCATTCTCATTATCTTCCATTTTAATTATTTGCAAATAAATAATTAATATAATTAACTATTTATATCAACAGAATTTTATATATAAAAAAACAATCTTAAACACAATGTGCTACTATAGGCACCTTATTCCGTATGTATATAACCTATACAAATTATTTAAATACGAAAAATTAAAATTTGCTGCCATTACCAACCCTATTTCCGCGTGTCAAAAAAGCAGGCCTAACTACATGAAAAAATTCATATAAGCAATCCTGGCAGGGTCGCCAATTGTAACGATTTATTATATTTCTTACATATACACAAAAATATTACTTACCCCGATTCTGACAAACTTACTACGACTTACCTTATTATAAAAACCAGAAGATCCCAAACTCAAGGTCGCCACGATATTTTAAGGTTCAATATCGAAACCATAACACTCTTCCCATTAAATAATTTAGGTAATTTAATTCCCTTAATTCAAAAGCTTACACAGGTTTGTTTAGGCAAGTTTTTTTAGCACAGAAGGTAAGGTATGGTTCTGGCTTAATAATTACTCTAACACATGGTTATTGTAGCACAGAAATTTTATTTTCTTTGTATGCAAAGCAAAATTTACTAATCAAATTCATTTTTTACAAATTACTCAAACATTGATAATACAAACATTATTTAGACAAAACTATAAAGAATTAACTATAATCGACAAACCAGTACTTTGGGTTTTCTCTTTTTATATTCTCACACACACTCTAAATCTTTTTACATATATTTATAACCCCCTTTTTATTGAGCTCTTATTTATTTTGTTATTATACTTTTCTTCTTTGTCACTGTTACTTATCTGTACTCTGTATCCAAATGTTGCTTACTATTATGTTGCAAGTCCCCTTTTTATTCAAACACAAAAATTTACGTTTTAGAACTTTTTATTCCACCATCACTGTTTTGAACTGTCTTTCACTGTTCCATTGTAATTTAAATACTCTTTGGTAGGCCTATTATAACATTTTCGACCTACCAAAAAAAATACACGCCTGAGGCCACTATTGTATTACGAATGGTCAGTATGAAGGTGTTCTGCAGACTGCCGTGAGCTGGGCTCGCAGGTGTATACTATCCGAGCTTTTTGCGCATTGACCACGAGGCTCCACCAGATGTCCACACGTCTCCTGCCTTCAAGCATCGACGGTTCCAGACGTTTCTCGACTCCGGAAGTTCGTTGTAACATTGAAAACACGTGGAGCTCTCATGATCATAAGGGTAATTAAGCAAATACCTCACCTTACATGGTAAGGTCTGTTCGACGTGGGACATGAGTCACCTTCTTAATATTGCTAAAAATTAAGAATAATTGTATAAATTAATAATTAATTAATAAGATGTTATCATGACTATGAAGCTATAGTTTTATATTTGAGCGAAGTGTTGTGTTGTGCGCGTATCTAAAAGAAGGTTAAAGTAATTTATTTATATATAGTGAAACGTGTTCTAGAAAAATCGAGAAGAAGAATGTACAATTTGCTGGACGTGGCTTATCCAGAATGTTCTCTAATATAGCATGGAGTGTATTGGAAATGCGTCTGTGCGCAGGTAGTGGATGATGTCACACTATATCGTTGCAGCTTCATTGGACAGCAGTCTTCATATAGCACTCAGCGAGAGCAGTCACAGTAGTCTTCCAACATCCATTCCAGGCAGTCCTTGGGGGCCATGGAGTCAAGGAAGCAGCGAGTGTTGGCAGGGAACAACTACGGAGTAAGAGATCTTCTAATACCGTTCCTGACCTTCGTGTGCTGATCGTTGCGACTGAAACGGACACCTAGAGCGAGGCGGTGGCTGGAACGTGGAACACGGACGACAGATCGCTGGAGACCGGGACCGAGATCTTCGACCAGGACGACAAAGCAGGAAAGCAAAATTTAAACTAAAATTGTTTTCAATAAAATAAAGCTTTCAAAAAGAAAAAGAACCTGTTTGAAGAATTAAAATTTTATTGTTTAAATAAAAGAAGACATTTATTTAAATTATATTAAAAAAGAAGATTTTGAACATTTAAAGTTATATCACTGTTTTAAGTAAAGGAGAACATTTATTTAAATTATATTTTGAAAGAAGATTTGAACATTTAAAGTTGTAATTGTTTGAGTTAACAAGAAACATTTTAAATACAAAGTACTGTAAAGAAAAAGAGACAATAAATGTATTTAAATCACTAATGGAGCATTCTTTTCTGCAAGTCTGGTTCGGCTAACAACCTGTTACCTTGCAATATATATACATTTTTCTATCATTTTGGCGTCTTTTCAAAATGTATACGTTTTGGCGTCTACTCGAAAACGAAGAGTATATTGAAATTTTATTATAACATTACGTTCTTGTGATTATATTATTTGTGTTTTGCATTTTTTATTTCAATATACTCTTAGTATAAGAAAATAATTTTTGTTGTACAAAACGCTGTCATTATGGCATCTTTTCATAATTACGACAATAGGGCGTCTTTTAATTTCCCGACAATTAAGCGTATGAAGTGTATACTTTTTTCGAATTGTCGCGGTTTTTGCTTCCAGCGACGTTGCCAGTTTTCAACCCTGGGTTTACATTGACGCTTATTTGTTTGTATGAAAGAGTGACTAACTGCAGGCGAATGACCATTATTCTTTTCCTTTGTTAACGTGCCAACTTTACATCATAATTTTAACTAAATATTTATCAACAGTCAAATATTTATCAAAAATTTTTAAACTTCACTATCCAATTCTATTAACCGTGGTAATAAAATTATTGTGTTTTACGAAGCATGCCAAAGTAGCGTACTGGCCTTTCAAAATATGTAAAGACTCACCACTTCTCATCGGATTAACTAACGGAATTAACGGGCATGTTAATATTTTCTCACATGCATTGATACTAGGTGATAATGTAACTTTGATCTCATTTACTAGATAAATTTCCTATACATATTGGCAGTCAAAAATAATAAATGTAATACCAAACATTATGAACTTATACTCATAATATAAAAAATATAATCAGTTATATTTTTTGTCAGTGTTCATGATTATGCATACAGTATTTTGAAGTAATGCTATAAAACATTTATTTGTATCAATTTTGCGGTTAACAAAATTTTATAATTTTAGTTTATAGTTCTGTAGTTCTTAATAGTCTATAGTTCTGTTTGGGATTGAGATTGGTATATAGATAGATAGATAGATAGACAGACAGATAGATAGGTAGATAGATAGATAGTGAGAGAGACACAGAGTGAGAGAGAGGTAGTAAAATGATAAAAGTGCATAAGTAAGAGAGGAGGAGAGAGGATTAGTAGGGGGGGAGAGAGAACTAATTGGGAGTCAAGAGTCAGAAACACAAAGAAAGAAAGAAAGCTACTCTATTTATTTTTTTGGTAATAAAAGTTCTATTTTTATTAGTAAGAGATATAAAGAAAGGGAAGAAAAGAGAGAGCGAGAGAAGGAAGGAGAGCGATCACTACTGTGCAAATATGTACATAATAATAATTACTTCTTGTGTTAGAGATAGATGGAGAGATGGGAGACAGAGGGTTGTGAGATAGCATAAAATTTTATATTAACTTTTCATAATATTAGTTCTATTTGTATTAGAAAAAATAGCAAGATGTTGCGAGAAGCAGGCAGGGAGAGAGAGAGAGAGAGAGAGAGAGAGAGAGAGAGAGAGAGAGAGAGAGGGGGGGAGAGACGATATTAAAATGTTTCGGTTTGAGGGTACTAGAAGTCGTCGGATACCTGCACTTTTTGTAAGACAAGGAAAAGGTTATTTTATGATAATGTTCATTGACATATCTATTGTTATATAGGCTTGTGGTTTCTCCACGGATTATAAAAGTAGTGGCTACATCCAGTGGCTTGAGAGACATTTTCTTACAGAGAATGCTCACGGCCGCTAATAAATCGAGAAATGCTGATACTTATTTCAACAACAATTGCTTCACTTACTAAAAGAGGTCAGTAAGGCCTTGTCGTTTTTCACATCTATTTTAATATCTTTACATCTATTTTAATTTTATTTATTTTTTAGATTTTGTCTAATTCACTTGTATTTTAGCTAAATTATTGACTACAAATTACTGTATATTCAAGTTAGAAATTGCGTGTAAAAATAATGAACAGTAGCTAAAAAAATCATTAAACAATTCTTCTACAGAAAAACATTTCAAATATATTCAATTAAATAAGTCTGAAATGTAGGCTACTAACAGACATTCTGCCGACCCTTCTCCGTATATCACGCTTAATTTTGGACCATTAGTTTGTGATTGTTTGGGTGTGAACAGCAAAATTGTGAGGACATACAAAATTAAGCGAACGATTCACAGGAAAATGTATAACCCAGGAGGGTTTTGGGGGTTAGAACCTACCGAAAATATGGAAAAAATTTTGTAGTCAATGAATGTACAAATAGTAAGGCTGTAGTAATAAGATAAACTAAAATACAGCATAGGTAAGCTTACCAGACACGAATAAACTGTTCTCATGATATGTAATTGTGTTCGTACTTTTCAAAAACACCGGTTTTCATCAAAAGCATAGAGTTTACTTTATTGCTATATTTTCCGGACGGAGAGTGAAATGGATCAATCTGGGTCGCCTGTCGACTTCAGTGCAAAGGAAAGTTATACATAGTCAGAGTCGGAAAATAATTTATAACGTGTAGGCCTACAAGTTTATTAAATCGGTAGATAAGGATATATCAGAAAGAAAGTTACAGGAACGGGTAGCTCAGGCGTGCGGCGTGTCTTTAAATAGGGTTTCTAGAATTATTAAAGAAACATCATGGTATATGGGTGATATAAAATTTTTCAGGACTCTCCATAAACATGTTCAACAAATGAAATAAAAACTGATTTAAACGATTTCGAAAAGTCCACTATTCGACTAATTATTCACCAAAGTCAATCCATAGAAGGGTAAAGATTAACATTCAAAAGTAATTTAAACAATTTTAAAGAACAAATTAATTATAATGGCAGTGTTTCCAATCTGAACCACATTATTCATCAAATGGGATTTCGACGGAAACGTGCCAAAAGCAATAGGAAACTTTTAAACAGAAAAACGTGATATGAAATCTTAAGAGTTGAAATATAAGAAAATTACAGCAATTCAGAGAAGAACGGTAGTCTATAGTATACACAGACGAAACTTTGGTTTTCACCGTTCAAAATCGGTTACAAAAATTTGGACAGACAATGACGAAAGTGCCTGAAAATTTCAATAAATAAATAAATTAGCCTGCAACATCATTAACAAAAAGGTAGACATGATTAACTGGTTACTGAATCATGGGATTCCTTTAGTCCATTTATGTTATAACCTGAGCTCTGTTTAACAGTTAGGTTAAACAAAATAACCCAACATTATTATTATTAGCGGGGGTCCTACAGTCTATGCCGCATCCCACATTTTGATCGCCATTTCTCCCTATCTTTCCAGTCATCGTCTTCAATAACTCGACCTCTCATGCTTTTCCTAATTCCTGTTTTCCATTGTGTTGTCAGTCTTCCTTTTCTTCTCCTGTTTTGTGGAGTGTTAGTCAATGCTTTCTTTAGCCATTGCTTCTCCTCCATCCTCATTACGTGACCATACCATAGCAACTGTCTGGATTCTATTTTTTCTGCTGTTGTAAATATGCGACCTGTTTTCCTTCTTATATCTTCGTTTCTAACATGTTGCATTCTAGAAATATTACATGATCTTCTTAAGAAGTCCATTTCTACAGTTTCTATCATCTTTTTCTCTTTACCTGAAAGTTGCCAGCATTCGCAGCCATAAGTTAAAATGGGCTCCACAATAGTTGTGTAGATTGTCAGTTTAGGTTGAAGTTTCATTTTGTTCGACCAAAGTAACAAGTTTAGCAAACGAATAGCCTTTTTTCCCTGTTGTATCCTATTTTTTATGTAATTCTTTGTTGTTCCATCTTCTGAAATAATAACCCAACATATAAAACTTTTAAAATAATCACTATTTCAGCAAACTATGGACATTCCATTTTACGACTTCCACCCTATCACCCGGAACTTAATCCTAGAACTGATTTGGGCAACTGTGGAAAAGCATGTTAGAACAAAAAACGTTTATTTTCCGTAGACAGTGTTATAAACTTAGCAAAAAATGAATTTGAGTGTATTTATCTCACACGCTGGACATCAAAATGTGACCACGTCTTGAAAATTTAAAAGAGCATGTGAGATCGGACCAAAACGTGTATAATGTAACAGATCGTTTCTAAATTAATAAGCGATGGGATAGCAGCAGTTAAGACAATTTGAGTGATGATAGCAGTGAAGGAAATTAGGTACTAATTACGGCAATAAGGATTGGAAGAATTGACGTAATATTTGTAATTGTTTGTAAGTAATTATGTGCTATATTACTTAAATAGTTTTAGTATAATTTTTTCATTAATGTTGTCTGCCCTGTTATTTATGGTTAATTTACATCTGCTTGTTTTTAAAACACACACACACAGTCATTTCACATTCGAGCCTGTTATTGATGTTACTTATACAAACAAATTAAGATGCCAGTGCAATGTTGACTGTTGACTATATATTACTAAAGTTTTTCCTAAATCGTAACATGTCTGATAACAAAGTGTTATATACTCCAAAATATACAATGTTTGTTAATGTCTAGACTCGACTAGGAGATTAGGAGAAACACTGTAACAGACACAACATGACAAGTCACTGTTTACATAATAATTGCAGTACTAAACATTAAACATTTTAAAACTCGGTGAAATCTTTGTATGGTTCCTCTATTGTATCTATTGTTTATTTCGTCTTACAAAACGTACAAATCAAAATCAAAACTTGTCACGTACTTGTACGTAGACTTGTCATTCAGGAAACAGTCTAATATTCAACTGTATCCTTTTTGTATTTACGTTTATTACATTGTTCCCGCCTTATCGCCTCTACAATGTGTGCGACTGCTTCACGTCTGATTATTTTAACTATATTATTGATTATTATTTCAATAAAGTGACCATCTACTCATTAAGTAATTTATATTATTCAGTCAGCACATGCAAATTACTAAGCCTTGTGATTACGTGGTTTTACTCGTGATTCCTACAAACATTGTGTGTTGATTCTTACCTGTGCAATATGTATGTGTAAGAAGGACTCTTTTTTCAGCATTATAGGTGGCATTATAGATGGAAAATACATGAGTGAAATTCCATGAATCAAGGATCATTTTTACTTGCACTTGCAGCATTGACTCCCAATAAGTTACGTGTTGTCGTTCCTCTAGGAAAAAGCAAGCCCAGCTTGTTGAGAAAATAATGAGAGAAACCAAAATTGTGCACCTTGTTCGCAAGTTTTCAACCCCCCCTCGAGAAAATCCTGGGTGCCCCTCTGCATTTGGGTATGTATGGGTACTCGCGAGATGTAGCCGCGCCACATATCTGCAACTATAGTGGTTCCTGGTTCTGTATTATTTAAAATTACACGATTTAGTGTGTTTGCATCGCTTTTGTCCACCACCTTTAGGAACCACTTCTTTATTCTCCTGTAAATTCCCCCAAGTACCCACCGAGTTTTGGTTATTCGGTCCCTGTTGTACTTCCTTCAAGTGAATGCGCTTTCATCAATTTCAGTATCTCCCGGGCTGCCAATTTTTAAGCTGGTATCCATCACCCAGACAGTAAGGATCTCCCTGAACTCGTTTATTAATTTTTGCGTAGTTTTCTTGTTTATGTCAAGCTCTTTTGAAATGACTGAAATTTTATATTTCAAAATCCAAGCGACTAACACACGGAATAGGCTACAGATAATGCAGGAACACACGCTTTTCCGAAAAAAGTGTCATCATGTAGCCTATGTTTTTTGTAGCTCAGCAATTATTAACACTTTTGTATTCCATTTTAGTAAGATACAGATGTGCACAACTCTGATGAATGAATGTTAAACAAAATTAAATAGATTTAAAGATATAAACATAGATGTAAAACAACGTCAAGGTCTCACTGGCCGCTTTTAGTAAGTGAAGCAATAGTTGAAACAAGTAACAACATTTATCTTTTATCATTTACGTCATTCTCTGCATGAAAAATGTCTCTCAAGTCACTTTTGGTAGCCACATACGTTTACGTATAAGCTTTGGAGAAACCATATGCTATATAACAATATCATAAAATAACCTATTCTTGGATTTACAACCAGTGCAGGTATCCGGTGACTTCTAATACCTTCAACCCAAATATTTCTTTATAATACGAGTAATTATACAAGTAGTTATATAAGTAATAGGTAGGTAAATAGACAGGTAGAAAGAGAGCAGAAGAGAAAAAGATAGACAGGGGTAGAGAGAGAGAATAGTATAGATAGTGTATGTCAGTCTCAATTATCTCATGTTTTTTGTTTCCCTTTGTTTTTAGTTTAAAGTGAAGGTCTTGTTTCATCGCAACTGTCACACAATCTCAGGGCACTTTATATTGTATAATACTTTATAATTTATAAAAAATGTGTTACATCGTGTTATAATCGTTTATTTAAGTACTAAGTAGGCCTGTAATGTGAGCGCTGATGTTGCTTAGTATAAGTCTATGTAGGCCTACTTGTGCTTCGTATTAGGTTACTGATTAATGATGGCTACATGTTCATATGTGTATTTTAACTTTGTTCCTGCACTACTAATGATGATCGTAGTGGGCATAGAAGAAACATATGAAAATTCAGTATTCAATAAATGGTGGCCTAATAGCCCCGCGTGATAAATTTAACACTACAGTTAATGGGAGACTTTCAGAATAATATGTGGAGGGACAGGACTATAAAAACTCCTCAAGCTGGATTAAAAGCTAGACTCGTAGTCCTAATAGGCCTGAAGCACATGAATTTAAGAACACTTAGGTTTGTGTTTTTTTTTGTACAGGCGACGAACAATTTTCTTTTTCGCCAGAAAAATTTTGCAAATTACAGTGATGGTACGGACGATCCAGAATTTGAACAATAGTGTAGAGACACCGTATCTTAAAAACAATTCTGTTCTTGTTATGGGCAATGTCTAGCTTCAATGTAAAGCGGTACCAACGACATCTTATAGGGAAAAAAGTATGAATTGGTTTGAGGCAAAAGGGATAAATTTTCCAGAGGACGGCCTGAAGAGTAAATTATTGCATTTATAGGAGACGTACAAAGCAATATTCAGTGAGTATGATGATAATTTAACTTTACTTAAGATAGTTGTGTTAGTGGTTATAATCAGAAACAGAATTATCACTGTTGCACACCACTATAGAAAAATTATTCTGATTAGCGCTTTCAAGCTTCTCAGCTCATCGTCAGATCGGAAATCCGTCAGATGAGCTGAGAAGCTTGAAAGCGCAAATCGGAATAATTTTTCTATAGTGGTGTGCAACAGTGATAATTCTGTTTGATAATTTAACTGACAAAATGAGTGTCTTGTGCGCCGGTTTACTCTATCAATATCACTGTGAAGTCAACTCGATAGAATAAATTAGTACTGAGTAATGTAATGCAACCTGTAGGCAAGAATTATTCGTATAACCTTTTGTGTATAAATTCTTCTTGTGCAATTTAAACAATAAATTACTAACGTGAAGGTCATTGACATGAAGACATAGTCTAACAATTGTAACATACTTACAAAAATCAGTGTAAAGTAGGCCACACACACTGCAATTTGTAGCAGCACATGTTGCAGTGTAACATGCGCTCGCAACAAGTGCCAGTTGCAGTGACTCCACACACGTTGATACCGTTTCAAAAACAGTAGTTCAGTACGAGTAGCTATGATGGATGTACCTCCGGAAGTTCTCATTTCTTTAGGCATGTCTTTATATTTGCTCGGTAAAAAACATAAAAACCTCAAAAAAAGAAAGTGGACTAAAAGATGGCTTACCTGTAGAAAGTTGTCTAGTAAAAACCTTTTACACGAATTGGCATTACATGAACCGAATGATTATAAAAATTACTTATGCATGGATGAAAGCTTATTTCAGGAACTCCTTGCTAAAGTCCGTAATAGAATTGAAAGACGGAATACAGTGATGAGAAATGCAATTCCTGCTGAGCAACGCCTAGCCGCGAGATAAACTTCTCAAATGTTTATCTGGAGTATTCCTTGCATTTGGAGTTCCACAAACAGGGATACAACTGATACATGTTAATGAACTCTTCAGTAAATTTTTTATCAGAATTCATTTTTAACGTATTCACGATATTAAAAAATACAATAAATAAATATAACATTTTTTATTAAATTATTTTCATATAGTTTAGCAGATGCTGCCTGGAATTATACTGAGAAACAATGAAGCGGTTGCGCCACCACACCATTCACGTTGCAACATGCAGCTGTATACGTTGCGCTGTTGCACAGTTACCCGTCCGAGACGGGGCACTGCAACACATCGTACAACCAGCCCACACACGCTATCACTTGTGGCGGCACACAAGTTGCAGTGCACATCAATGTATAATAACACTGGATTGCCGGCTGCGTGTACTGAATTCGGTCCGCTCAACTCTACGCTCGCCCCACCACATTAAGGCAAAAGTCACTTCGCCTACATACTCGCAGTGTTATCTAAATATTAGTTTAACCGATTTGATCATTGCATAAACAATATTGTTATGAAAATTGTGTATTTATATTAATCAGAATAAATGGAACACCTAATACTAATTTAAAAATAATGTAAATATAAATTTAATTTCTGTTGTTCATAATAGAAGCTCGTACACTTTTTTTCGTTGGTACAGATCTATAAACAACAAACAAGTTACCGGTAACATTAAAGTTATGCATACATATTTTCGCTAACTATACCGGTTTGTTAGGGTGTAATAATTACCTCTTTTTTGTAGTAGTTTGTTTTTATTTTGTCAATAAAATAAAGGAAACTGACTAAACAAGAATACAAATGAAAACGAATTTGTTTATTACATAGCTTTACATTTTTTTACATTGATGAATATGTACAACAAAAAATCTTAGTTTACAGCCTATCTGCATATAATTACAACGTATCTTACTATTTCTAATCAAAATATATTACATTTTATATAAAACTACATTTGCTATGAATAACATATTGCAATTCTGGGCTAAACATTGCTAAATACTCGTAGAACTAACTTATTACTCGTAGAACTAACTTATTTAATTTTTGACGCACACCAAGTTTCGAAAACAGCTGATTATGTCTTTTCTTTAGCTATACTAATACATACAATTTTGTAAAATAAACTACGGTACCTATTAACATTACTAATCTAATTTCGCGAGTGTCTTCACCATAATCATTGTTAGAAGTATGGCCTTTAAATATGTTATTAGTAAAGGTTCTACACGCTAATATAATCATCTTTCCTGCATGAATTACTGTATATCGAATTTACATATAAATTCGTTGTATAAGTTTGTATTCCTTGAACGTGAGGCCTGACATGCCCACATGTATATGTATGTATATGTAACGTTGTATAATTTTGGCGCACCAAGATCATGGGGTTCCACAAATTTAAATTATATAATAAATTTGTTGTATAATTTTGGCGCCCAATGTGGGGCCCGGTCCCCACCATTTAACTATTAGAAATTTTGTAGTTAAATGGGTGCTCTAAAAATAAAGGTGTGTTAAATGAAAAATATATTATATGTAATAATTATTTATATAAACATTAACTGTATATTATGTTAATTGTTGTGTACTAAAACACAACTGGCGCTCAACAAAATAAACAGGTGTAATTGTAACATGAGTAAATAAAAATAAATAAATAATAACAGTTCAACGATAAATAAATTAAAGCTTGCATACTGTTCACTAATAATAATAAATTATAAATAAATATTTAAATACAAAATAATTCAACATGACGACTCCAGGAAATTTAGACATGGAGGCATTTCAGACCATGATGCGTGCTCGGGTAGATGAAATAAGCACAAAACAAACAGAAAATATAAATGCTAAGCTTAAAGGACAAACAGAAAATTTAGAAAATAAATTAGAACAACAGACTGAACATTTTAAACAAGACACCATAAAAATATGGAGAGGTAGAAGAATTAACAGAAAAAATTGTTGATACTAACTTACGTATTGATACTTTAGAGAATAATTTTAAACAAGCCTTACATGAGCAAGTTGTACGGATTGAAAATAAACAAAAAGAATTACGTCTCTAGTGGAGAAAAGATTTAATAGAAATGCGTAAACAAATACATGATAATATAAATGATACGTTAAATACTATGACGCGAGAGCAGGATGATAAAATTCAAACTGTTAGTAATATGTCACAAGCAAATACCAGTAAACTTGAGACATAGAAATGCGTACTATAGTCATTGAGAATAGAATTGAAGAAACTATGAAGGACCGTTCGGGAGACGTCTCACATATGAAAGAAGAAATCCAAGAGGAAATGAATCAGCTACGAAGTGAGTTGAGAAGACGACAGAACCAAATGACCATGTTTCCTACACCAATGGAAGAAAGGACCAGACTTAAATCTCAGGTGGTAAATGGGCGAACAGTATGGAATTCCTAGCTAGAGTGGAGAAGGAAATAGAGAAGATTGGCAGTGCAATAAATGACGACGAAAAGATAGACTTCGTCACGCGATATCTTAAAGATTCAGCCAGTCAATGGTATTCTATTATTAGAGATAACGTCAGTACATATCAGCAGTTTCGTGAGGCATTCGAAAACAGATACTGGAACGTGCATACCCAACGACAGGTGAGGGATCAACTCGAGTATGGAAAATTCAACGCACAAGGACAACAGAGTATTGAACAGTACGCAATTGGGCAAATAGAACGTGTAAAACATTTAAAACCAAAATTTTCTGAATATGAGATAGTGTCTAAGTTGTCTTACCATTTCCATAGAGATATCCAATTAGCTGTATATACGCAGGGTGTCAAAACGATTGAACAATTCTTAATACTTGTCACTCAATCACAAAATATTAACAAGAGTAACACATCACCACACTATCAACAAACACGCAAATACGCAAAATCGCGATAATTATAGGCAAAATTTCACACGGCCAGCGCACAATGTAAAGCAACACACAGCTGTGAATAACACGCGGAACGTACAGAAGGAACCACACTTGGAGAGAAACGTGCGTGATACAAATTGGAAGATAATATTTAAGAAAACATATGATCGCTCCGTATCCACAATGCAGAGCAAGGGAGAGAGTGCAGAGGGAGAAATCAAAGCGAAACCGCAACACAGCTCTGTTCAACCATCCTGTTCCCATGACACAGAACAATGACTGAAACACAAGACGTACGAGTACACAATGAACAATATATTTCCGTGCGATGTGAGAAATGAGTTATTAGCCACCGACAGAAGGGTGACACCAAATCAACCAGAAATAAAGTGTCCGCTAATTAATGTACAAATTAATGGAAGTAAAATTAAAATGTTAATCGATACAGGTAGCCAATTAACTGTACTAAGTAATAAGTGGGTACAACAAAATAAAAAATATTTTAAACAAACGGCTATTTTACCTGTCAGTAATATGGATGTTATTACAGCCATGAATAAAAGAGAAAAAGTTAGACAGCAAGCTTACGTAACTTTAAATTGTAAGGACATAGAAATAATATATCCTATGATTATAATGCATAAACTTATTTATGATGGAATTATTGGAATGGATTTGTTAAATACTTTAAGTGCAAGAATTGATATCAATAACAATAACATTTTATGTAATTATAAGAATGTTCTATATGAATTAATTATGAATGAAGATGAAGAAAATGGTGAGGTAAGTGAAAATCCTATTGTCATATCCAAGCCATGTATATGATATGCACCTACTCAGGATGCTAATTCAGCCGAAGAAGGAATGTCATCTCAGGAAGAAGCGAAGTTATTTAAATTAATAGAAGTGTATAATGCAGTGTTCAGCGAGGTACCGACGCAGACCACAGTCTACGAACACGCTATTATGGTATCAGACCCTACAAAATTTGTCAGACGAACGTATCCAATACCCAGGAAGTACGAGGGAGAAGTTGAACTGGAAATACGACGGATGATAGAAAATAACGTCATTGAGCGGTCGAACAGCAACTTTCTTAATCCTCTAGTTGTAGTAAAGAAGAAGAGTGGAGAAGTACGTTTCTGCCTGGACATGAGGAGTTTGAATAGCGTTATTCTACGTGAATTCGATTGTGCACCACCTGCGGACGAGTTATTTGCCAAGTGTGAAGGAGCACGATATTTGACTAAGTTGAATTTAAGGTAAAGTTTCTGGCAAATTCCAATTAGAAGAGAAGATAGAAAATACACCGCCTTCCTATATAAAAATAAATGCTATCAACACAAGGTAGTTCCATTTGGTTTGAGCACGAGTTTGACTGCAATTGTAAAATGTCTGGAGAAAGCATTGGGACCAGAAGTGGAGCCGTACACCATAGTGTTTGTGGATGATATCCTGGTAGTATCAAAAACACTTGACGAACACATTCAACATCTTAACATTATATTCCACAAGTTTAAGGAAGCCCATATATCCCTTAACCTAGACAAGTGTGAATTCATAAAATCCTCAATCCAATTCCTAGGTCATATTATTTCATCCTCAGGTGAATGGAAGTGGGTGAAGAAACATCAAGATGCCTTCGACCAAGTCAAGAATTTATTCATGGAAAACATAATGCTTCATCATCCTCAGCGAGATGGAAGATTTGTTATCTACGCAGACGCTAGTGACTACACGTGTGGAAGTGTACTGTATCAACAGGATGCTACAGGCGAACACCATGTCATTGCATATGCTAGTAGAGTATTCAAAGGAGCAGAGATGCGGTACTCTACATCTGAGAAGGAGATACTTGCTATAGTCTACGCTCTGAAACAGTTTCGATACTATATTTACGGAACGCATTTCGAAATACATACGGACCATCAAGCGTTATCATTTCTATTAAAATGTAAAGTAACCAACGCTCGATTGTTACGATGGATCCTAGCAATCGGTGAGTATTCCTTTACTATAAAATATTGTAAAGGGAAAGATAATATTATAGCCGATAATTTGAGTAGATACGTCACAGAAAAAAATGTGAAGAGGTCTATGAAAAGAACCATAATGAGTTACAATTGTTACCTATTAAATTTACTATTGATAATGATATTAAACACATGTTGAAGAATCTAGCTCAACAACAAAACTTAGATGATGCTACGAGGGAATTTAAGCTACGAGATCACCTACCAGACAATTATAAGTTACAAAATGGAGTCTTATATAAACTAATGAGGCAAGATTGGAAGGTGGTATTAACAAATGATATTTTGCATAAATTAATTCGACCAACACACAAACGTTTAGCACATGCTGCTGCACTTAAATGTTACTTAAGCCTACGTGAAGATTTCACCATCAATAATATGTTCAGAAAGATTAAAAACGAACATAAGAAATGTTATGAGTGTCAAACAGCAAAAGGACCGAATCTACATACCTATGTGGAAATGCAGAGTACGGTATTCAAAAAGACCAAAAAGGAGAGCTAATTGCAGTGGATTTTCTTGGACCACTCCCGAGATCAAGTCGGGGAGTGAAACACATACTTGTTTGTATAGATGTATTTTCCAAAGCCGTCCATCTGTATCCAATTATGCGACCCACAACTAAAGTTGTTTTAAAAATACTCTTGCAGAAATACATCCTGCATATGGTAAAATGAAGAAGGTACTTAGCGATCAAGGAGTACAGTTCCAAAGCGAGTTATGGGAGAGAACTCTTCGTGAAAATGGAATCCAACCTGTGCTCACATCAGTACGACACCCACAGGGAAATCTGGTGGAAAGAGTAAATAAAGAGTTAGGTAAATATCTACTGTAAACGATCAACACAACAAATGGGCAGAATACTTACCTTTCTTTGAGAAAGCAATAAATGAAAATTATAGCGAAGCAACAAGTTATACACCAATCGAGCTAGACGAAGACAAGAAACCTGTCAGATTCTGGACCAAATATGTAAGCAAGCCAGAGAATCAGAACGTACCTATTCCATTAAGTGTAAAGGTGGAGTATGCTAAACAACGCATCATAGAACAAGGTAACAAGAGGATAGAAAAATACAATAGAACACATAAATTACAACGATTTGATGTAGGAGAACAAATTCTGTTGAAAGCTAATCCTGTAGAAAACGCAGTGACAACACAGCGAAGAAATTTTTCCGGTTGTACAATGGACCTTACACGTTGAAGCAACGCGTAGGAAGACACACATTCATCGCATACGATGAGAGAAAGGATAAGGACATTGGCAAATATCATGCGACGTCATTCAAGAAATTCTATGTATGAATAATGAGAAGAGAGAGTAAGGGTGGGACAAGGCCACTGAATCAGTACAAGGTCAACGCACCGATCAGCTGTATAATGGGGGGTGAATATTGCATACCACCACGGTGAACGTTAGACTGACTTACTCTTCATTATGTGTTTGTTTTACCGATGTATATATTTAAGTTAAGTTAATATAACATGATTATATTTGTCTAGAACAAATAGACAAAAAATTTAATAAATAAATATTTATTAAATTTTTTTCTTCTCTGGCAGAGGAATAATGCAACGATACAGCCATACGCTGTATTAGGCATTAATTTAAATAAGTATAAATTTTGTATAATTTGTATAAGTTACGGGTAAATGGACAGGTCTGAGATTGCAAAAATATTTCATTGTTAGATTAGGGGAGAATTAACCTGTTTCGACAAGCAGTGAACACCTGCTCAATTGTATGTGTGTTACACATGTATCTTGTGTGTGTTAGTGATGCAGGCATAGACAGGAATCTCAGCAACCCGCCCTAAGTAATCAATAAAATAATTATTTTAATTCACTGTGCGAAAACTAATTAGTGTATGAACAAACCAAAGGCACCAAAGTGTGTGTAAAGTTTATAGTTATACCCAGTGAAAAGATGACGTTAATAGAACACGTTATGCGAAGACAGTGCAAAGTAAACGTGCCAAAAAATACGGAAATTACCCTAAGACGCTCAAATTAATATAGTGAGTGCTTAATCGAAATAGCTATGATTTGTGCTATCTCTATTCCGTGCAAAACATTGCTATTTGCTAATAATTGCAAATAGATGAAAAGGTTCGGGAGTGGGGGCTGTCACGAGATATGCAGGTATCGACAGGAAGATTTGGAACCAACTGGCGCGGAATCTCGAGAGGGTATAAATTAAGATTTCGACCAAAAACCCTTCCCTTCATTTCAAGACACAGTTGCAGCCGGACTTGCTGTCCGTCGGCAAAACAGTTTATTTTTATTCTATAACAAGTCGCAGTAACAAACGAAATAACGTTTGTTAAATTAACGACAATATTACGGAAAAAGTAAATACCGCAATAGTAAGTCTACCAAGAGTATATACGGGAAAGCTGCTGTAGAGCGACGCTGGACTGTAGACGTATCCAGGAACATGCTGCCGTAGAACGACGCTGGACTCTAGACGCATGCAGGAACATGCTGCTGTAGAGCGACGCTGGACTCTAGACGCATCCAGGAACATGCTGCCGTAGAACGACGCTGGACTCTAGACGTATCCAGGAACACATGCTGCCGTAGAACGACGCTGGACTCTAGACGTATCCAGGAACATGCTAGGACAAGAAGAATGGAAAACTAACTCTGGACAACGCTGGACCCCGGACAACAGTCGTAAGATCATCAGAAATCGAGGTGATATGCGTAATGCATTTTTAAATGATTTGTAAAAAAAAAAAGAGCTCATAAAGACGATTTCAAAAGACAGTAAAGTAAAACAAAGAAAAGTTTGTACTTAGTAATAATATGTTAAAATGTAAATAAATGTTTAGTCGTAAGAATGAGCGATCGCATATATATAAAAGCAATCATAAATGAAAGAGAATTTAAAGTAAAGAGAGTAGAGTTTATTATCAAAATAGATAGAAAAAGTGAGTAGATATTTGAAGTATAGAAAGATTAATTTAAAGTTGAATATTAGAACAAGGCCAGTCTACAAGCAATTAATATAAATTTAAATTGAATTTTAAACCTCGGTATAGACTGAGCGAGTAGAGGTCAGATCTGAGATAAGACAATTTATTTCAATATAAAAATATTTTAATTTTATAATAAATTAATAAACCAATTACTTAACATGTCTAGATATAACATTATTAACATGTTTATATATAAGAGATTTTTTAAATATGTGTAATATTGCATATCATAAGATATAATCATTTAATAATGAGCAATATCTTAATCGACAATTATTAATGATGTTTATGAATATTTATAATAATGAATAAATCTTAATTACGAGTTTTAAATACTGGTAAATAAAAATACTCCTATTATAAATATACCTGGGATAATTATACAACCTGCATGAATTACTGTATATCAAATTTACATAGAAATTCGTTGTATAAGTTTGTATCCCTTGAACGTGAGGCCTGACATGCCCACATGTATATGTATGTATATGTAACGTATAATTTTGGCGCACCAAGATCGTGGGGCTCCACAAATTTAAAATATATAATAAATTTGTTGTATAACTTTGGCTCCCAATGTGGGGCCCGATCCCCACCATTTAACTATTAGAAATTTTGTAGTTAAATGGGTGCTCTAAAAATAAATTTGTGTTAAATGAAAAATATATTATATGTAATAATTATTTATATTAAACATTAACTGTATGTTATGTTAATTGTTGTGTACTAAAACACAACTGGCGCTCAAGAAAATAAACAGGTGTAATTGTAACATGGGTAAATAAAAATAAATAAATAATAACAGTTCAACAATAAATAAATAAAAGCTTGCATACGGTTCACTAATAATAATAAATTATAAATAAATATTTAAATACAAAATAATTCAAAATGACTACTCCTGGAAATTTAGACATGGAGGCATTTCAGACCATGATGCGTGCTTGGGTAGATGAAATAAACACAAAACAAACAGAAAATATAAATGCTATACTTAAAGAACAAACAAAAAATTTAGAAAATAAATTAGAACAGACTGAAAATTTTAAACAGGAACCATAAAAATACGGAGAGCTAGAAGAATTAACAGAAAAAATTGTTGATACTAACTTACATATTGATGCTTTAGAGAATAATTTTAAACAAGCCTTACATGAGCAAGTTGTATGGATTGAAAATAAACAAAAAGAATTACGTCTCGAGTGGAGAAAAGATTTAATAGAAACGCGTAAACAAATACATGATAATATAAATGATACGTTAAATACTATGACGCGAGAGCAGGATTATAAAATACAAACTGTTAGTAATATGTCACAAGCAAATACCAGTAAACTTAGAGACATAGAAACTCGTACTATAGGCACTGAGAATAGAATTGAAGAAACTACGAAGGACCGTTCGGGAGACGTCTCACATATGAAAGAAGAAATCCAAGAGGAAATGATCAGCTACAAAGTGAGTTGAGAAGACGACAGAACCAAATGACCATGTTTCCTACACCAATGGAAGAAAGGACCAGACTTAAATTCTCAGGTGGTAAATGGGCGAACAGTATGGAATTCCTAGCTAGAGTGGAGAAGGAAATAGAGAAGATTGGCAGTGCAATAAATGACGACGAAAAGATAGAATTCGACACGCGATATCTTAAAGACTCAGCCAGTCAATGATATTCTATTATTAGAGATAATGTCAGTACATATCAGCAGTTTCGTGAGGCATTCGAAAACAGATACTGGAACGTGCATACCCAACGACAGGTGAGGGATCAACTCGAGTATGGAAAATTCAACGCAAAAGGGCAACAGAGTATTGAACAGTACGCAATTGGGCAAATCGAACGCGTAAAACATTTAAAACCAAAATTTTCTGAATATGAGATAGTGTCTAAGTTGTCTTACCATTTCCATAGAGATATCCAATTAGCTGTATATACGCAGGGTGTCAAAACGATTGAACAATTCTTAATACTTGTCACTCAATCACAAAATATTAACAAGAGTAACACATCACCACACTATCAACAAACACGGATTAATTATCACAATAATTACGAATGTGATGATAAGCAAAATCGTGATAATTATAGGCGAAATTTCACACCCCCAGCGCACAATGTAAAGCAACACACAGCTGTGAATAACACGCCGAACGTACAGAAGGAACCACACTCGGAGAGAAACGTGCGTGATACAAATTGGAAGAAAAGATTTAAGAAAACATATGATCACTCCGTATCCACAATGCAGAGCAAGAGAGAGAGAAATAAAAGCGAAACCGCAACACAGCTCTGTTCAACCATCCTGTTCCCATGACACAGAACAATGACTGAAACACAAGACGTACGAGTACACAATGAACAATATATTTCCGTGCGATGTGAGAAATGAGTTATTAGCCACCGACAGAAGGGTGACACCAAATCAACCAGAAATAAAGTGTCCGCTAATTAATGTACAAATTAATGGAAGTAAAATTAAAATGTTAATCGATACAGGTAGCCAATTAACTGTACTAAGTAATAAGTGGGTACAACAAAATAAAAAATATTTTAAACAAACGGCTATTTTACCTGTCAGTAATATGAATGTTATTACAGCCATGAATAAAAGAGAAAAAGTTAGACAGCAAGCTTACGTAACTTTAAATTGTAAGGACATAGAAATAATATATCCTATGATTATAATGCATAAACTTATTTATGATGGAATTATTGGAATGGATTTGTTAAATACTTTAAGTGCAAGAATTGATATCAATAACAATAACATGTTATGTAATTATAAGAATGTTCTATATGAATTAATTATGAATGAAGATGAAGAAAATGGTGAGGTAAGTGAAAATCCTATTGTCATATCCAAGCCATGTATACGATATGCACCTACTCAGCATGCTAATTCAGCCGAAGAGCTGTCATCTCAGGAAGAAGCGAAGTTATTTAAATTAATAGAAGTGTATAATGCAGTATTCAGCGAGGTACCGACGCAGACCACAGTCTACGAACACGCTATTATGGTATCAGACCCTACAAAATTTGTCAGACGAACGTATCCAATACCCAGGAAGTACGAGGGAGAAGTTGAACTGGAAATACGACGGATGATAGAAAATAACGTCATTGAGCGGTCGAACAGCAACTTTCTTAATCCTCTAGTTGTAGTAAAGAAGAAGAGTGGAGAAGTACGTTTCTGCCTGGACATGAGGAGTTTGAATAGCGTTATTCTACGTGAATTCGATTGTGCACCACCTGCGGACGAGTTATTTGGCAAGTGTGAAGGAGCACGATATTTGACTAAGTTGGATTTAAGGTAAAGTTTCTGGCAAATTCCAGTTAGAAGAGAAGATAAAAAATACACCGCCTTCCTATATAAAAATAAATGCTATCAACACAAGGTAATTCCATTTGGTTTGAGCACGAGTTTGGCTGCAATTGCAAATGTCTGGAGAAAGCATTGGGACCAGAAGTGGAGCCGTACACCATAGTGTTTGTGGATGATATCCTGGTAGTATCAAAAACACTTGACGAACACATTCAACATCTTAACATTATATTCCACAAGTTTAAGGAAGCCCATATATCCCTTAACCTAGACAAGTGTGAATTCATAAAATCCTCAATCCAATTCCTAGGTCATATTATTTCATCCTCAGGTATTCAACCCGATCCCATAAAAATATCCAGTATTACCGATTTTCCTATACCTAAGAACATTAAAGGGTTACGAGCATTTTTTGGACTCACAGGGTATTATAGAAGATTCTCGCAACTATATGCAGAGCAACCCCAACCATTGCTGGAGTTAACAAGGAAAAATCACAAATGGAAATGGGAGAAGAAACATCAAGATGCCTTCGACCAAGTCAAGAATTTATTCATGGAAAACGTAATGCTTCATCATCCTCAGCGAGATGGAAGATTTGTTATCTACGCAGACGCTAGTGACTACGCGTGTGGAAGTGTACTGTATCAACAGGATGCTACAGGGGAACACCATGTCATTGCATATGCTAGTAGAGTATTCAAAGGAGCAGAGAAGCAGTACTCTACATCTGAGAAGGAGATACTTGCTATAGTCTACGCTCTGAAACAGTTTCGATACTATATTTACGGAACGCATTTCGAAGTACATACGGACCATCAAGCGTTATCATTTCTATTAAAATGTAAAGTAACCAACGCTTGATTGTTACGATGGATCCTAGCAATCGGTGAGTATTCCTTTACTATAAAATATTGTAAAGGGAAAGATAATATACTTTGAGTAGATACGTCACAGA
This sequence comes from Magicicada septendecula, assembly GCA_034769895.1. Lineage (NCBI taxonomy): Eukaryota > Metazoa > Arthropoda > Insecta > Hemiptera > Cicadidae > Magicicada > Magicicada septendecula. The sequence continues at coordinate 888,620,338 of CM068367.1, forward strand.
AAAGTGTGAAGAGGTCTATGAAAAGAACCATAATGAATTACAACTGATACCTATTAAATTTACTATTGATAATGATATTAAACACATGTTGAAGAATCTAGCTCAACAACAAAACTTAGATGATGCTACGAGGGAATTTAAGCTACGAGATCACCTACCAGACAATTACAAGTTACAAAATGGAGTCTTATATAAACTAATGAGGTGGTATTAACAAATGATATGTTGCATAAATTAATTCGACCAACACACAAACGTTTAGCACATGCTGCTGCACTTAAATGTTACTTAAGCCTACGTGAAGATTTCACCATCAATAATATGTTCAGAAAGATTGAAAACGAACGTAAGAAATGTTATGAGTGTCAAACAGCAAAAGGACCGAATCTACATACCTATGTGGAAATGCAGAGTACGGTATTCAAAAAGACCAAAAAGGAGAGCTAATTGCAGTGGATTTTCTTGGACCACTCCCGAGATCAAGTCGGGGAGTGAAACACATACTTGTTTGTATAGATGTATTTTCCAAAGCCGTCCATCTGTATCCAATTATGCGACCCACAACTAAAGTTGTTTTAAAATACTCTTGCAGAAATACATCCTGCATATGGTAAAATGAAGAAGGTACTTAGCGATCAAGGAGTACAGTTCCAAAGCGAGTTATGGGAGAGAACTCTTCGTGAAAATGGAATCCAACCTGTGCTCACATCAGTACGACACCCACAGGGAAATCTGGCGGAAAGAGTAAATAAAGAGTTAGGTAAATATCTACTGTAAACGATCAACACATCAAATGGGCAGAATACTTACCTTTCTTTGAGAAAGCAATAAATGAAAATTATAGCGAAGCAACAAGTTATACACCAATTGAGCTAGACGAAGACAAGAAACCTGTCAGATTCTGGACCAAATATGTAAGCAAGCCAGAGAATCAAAACGTACCTATTCCATTAAGTGTAAAGGTGGAGTATGCTAAACAACGCATCATAGAACAAGGTAACAAGAGGATAGAAAAATACAATAGAACACATAATAAATTACAACGATTTGATGTAGGAGAACAAATTCTGTTGAAAGCTAATCCTGTAGGAAAACGGAATGACAACACAGCGAAGAAATTTTTCCGGTTGTACAATGGACCTTATACGTTGAAGCAACGCGTAGGAAGACACACATTCATCGTTACGATGAAAGAAAGTATAAGGACATTGGCAAATATCATGCAACGTCATTCAAGAAATTCTACGTATGAATAATGAGAAGAGAGAGTAAGGGTGGGACAAGGCCACTGAATCAGTACAAGGTCAACGCACCGATCAGCTGTATAATGGGGGTGAATGTTGCATACCACCACGGTGAACGTTAGACTGACTTACTCATTATTATGTGTTTCTTTTACCGATGTATATATTTAAGTTAAATTAATATAATATGATTATGTTTGTCTAGAACAAATAGACAAAAAATTTAATAAATAAATATTTATTAAATTTTTTTCTTCTCTGGCAGAGGAATAATGCAACGATACAGCCATACGCTGTATTAGGCATTAATTTAAATAAATATAAATTTTGTATAATTTGTATAAGTTACGGGTAAATGGACAGGTCTGAGATTGCAAAAATATTTCATTGTTAGATTAGGGGAGAATTAACCTGTTTCGACAAGCAGTGAACACCTGCTCAATTGTATGTGTGTTACACGTGTATCTTGTGTGTGTTAGTGATGCAGGCATAGACAGGAATCTCAGCAACCCGCCCCAAGTAATCAATAAAATAATTATTTTAATTCACTGTGCGAAAACTAATTAGTGTATGATCAAACCAAAGGCACCAAAGTGTGTGTAAAATTTATAGTTATCCCCAGTGAAAAGATGACGTTAATAGAACACGTTATGCGAAGACAGTGCAAAGTAAATGTGCCAAAAATACGCAAATTAACCTAAGATGCTCAAATTAATATAGTGAGTGCTTAATCGAAATAGCTATGATTTGTGCTATCTCTATTCCGTGCAAAACATTGCTATTTGCTAATAATTGCAAATAGATGAAAAGGTTCGGGAGTGGGGGCTGTCACGAGATATGCAGGTATCGACAGGAAGATTTTGGAGCCGACTGGCGCGGAATCTCGAGAGGGTATAAATTAAGATTTCGACCAAAAACCCTTCCCTTCATTTCAAGACACAGTTGCAGCCGGACATGCTGTCCTTCGGCAAAACAGTTTATTTTTATTCTATTACAAGTCGCAGTAACAAACGAAATAACGTTCATTAAATTAACGACAATATTACGGAAAAAGTAAATACCGCAATAGTAAGTCTACCTAGAGTATATACGGGAAAGGTGCTGTAGAGCGACGCTGGACTGTAGACGTATCCAGGAACATGCTGCCGTAGAACGACGCTGGACTCTAGACGCATGCAGGAACATGCTGTCGTAGAACGACGCTGGACTCTAGACGCATCCAGGAACATGCTGCCGTAGAACGACGCTGGACTCTAGACGCATCCAGGAACATGCTGCCGTAGAGCGACGCTGGACTCTAGACGTATCCAAGAACACATGCTTCCGTAGAACGGCGCTGGACTCTAGACGTATCCAGGAACATGCTAGGACAAGAGGAATGGGAAACTAACTCTGGACAACGCTGGACCCCGGACAACAGTCGTACGATCATCAGAAATCGAGGTGACATGCGTAATGCATTTTTAAATGATTTGTAAAAAAAAAAGAGCTCATAAAGACGATTTCAAAAGACAGTAAAGTAAAAGAAAGAAAAGTTTATACTTAGTAATAATTTGTTAAAATGTAAATAAATGTTTAGTCGTAAGAATGAGCGATCACATATATATAAAAGCATTCATAAATGAAAGAGAATTTAAAGTAAAGAGAGTAGAGTTTATTATCAAAATAGATAGTAAAGTGAGTAGATATTTGAAGTATAGAAAGATTAATTTAAAGTTGAATATTAAAACAAGGCCAGTCTACAAGCAATTAATATAAATTTAAATTGAATTTTAAACCTTGGTATAGACTGAGCGAGTAGGGGTCAGATCTGAGACAAGACAATTTATTTCAATATAAAAATATTTTAATTTTATAATAAATTAATAAACCAATTACTTAAAATGTCTAGATATAACATTATTAACATGTTTATATATAAGAGATTTTTTAAATATGTGTAATGTTGCATATCATAAGATATAAACATTTAATAATGAGCAATATCTTGATCGACAATTATTAATGATGTTTATGAATATTTATAATAATGAATAAATCTTAAATATGAGTTTTAAATACTGATAAATAAAAATACTCCTATTATAAATACACCTGGTATAATTATACAACCTGCATGAATTACTGTATATCGAATTTACATATAAATTCGTTGTATAAGTTTGTACCCCTTGTACGTGAGGCCTGACATGCCTACATTTATATGTATGTATATGTAACGTTGTATAATTTTGGCGCACTGAGATCGTGGGGCTCCACAAATTTAAATTATATAATAAATTTGTTGTATAACTTTGGCTCCCAACATGGGGCCCGATCCCCACCATTTAACTATTAGAAATTTTGTAGTTAAATGGGTGCTCTAAAAATAAATTTGTGTTAAATTTAAAATATATTATATGTAATAATTATTTATATTAAACATTAAGTGTATGTTATGTTAATTGTTGTGTACTAAAACACAACTGGCGCTCAAGAAAATAAACAGGTGTAATTGTAACATGGGTAAATAAAAATAAATAAATAATAACAGTTCAACGATAAATAAATAAAAGCTTGCATACGGTTCACTAATAATAATAATAAATTATAAATAAATATTTAAATACAAAATAATTCAAAATGACGACTCCTGGAAATTTAGACATGGAGGCATTTCAGACCATGATGCGTGCTTGGGTAGATGAAATAAACACAAAACAAACAGAAAATATAAATGCTATACTTAAAGAACAAACAAAAAATTTAGAAAATAAATTAGAACAACAGACTGAAAATTTTAAACAGGAACCATAAAAATAATGGAGAGTTAGAAGAATTAACAGAAAAAATTGTTGATACTAACTTACGAATTGATACTTTAGAGAATAATTTTAAACAAGCCTTACATGAGCAAGTTGTACGGATTGAAAATAAACAAAAAGAATTACGTCTCGAGTGGAGAAAAGATTTAATAGAAACGCGTAAACAAATACATGATAATATAAATGATACGTTAAATACTATGACGCGAGAGCAGGATGATAAAATACAAACTGTTAGTAATATGTCACAAGCAAATACCAGTAAACTTAGAGACATAGAAACTCGTACTATAGGCACTGAGAATAGAATTGAAGAAACTACGAAGGACCGTTCGGGAGACGTCTCACATATGAAAGAAGAAATCCAAGAGGAAATGATCAGCTACAAAGTGAGTTGAGAAGACGACAGAACCAAATGACCATGTTTCCTACACCAATGGAAGAAAGGACCAGACTTAAATTCTCAGGTGGTAAATGGGCGAACAGTATGGAATTCCTAGCTAGAGTGGAGAAGGAAATAGAGAAGATTGGCAGTGCAATAAATGACGACGAAAAGATAGAATTCGACACGCGATATCTTAAAGACTCAGCCAGTCAATGATATTCTATTATTAGAGATAACGTCAGTACATATCAGCAGTTTCGTGAGGCATTCGAAAACAGATACTGGAACGTGCATACCCAACGACAGGTGAGGGATCAACTCGAGTATGGAAAATTCAACGCAAAAGGGCAACAGAGTATTGAACAGTACGCAATTGGGCAAATCGAACGCGTAAAACATTTAAAACCAAAATTTTCTGAATATGAGATAGTGTCTAAGTTGTCTTACCATTTCCATAGAGATATCCAATTAGCTGTATATACGCAGGGTGTCAAAACGATTGAACAATTCTTAATACTTGTCACTCAATCACAAAATATTAACAAGAGTAACACATCACCACACTATCAACAAACACGGATTAATTATCACAATAATTACGAAGGTGATGATAAGCAAAATCGTGATAATTATAGGCGAAATTTCACACCCCCAGCGCACAATGTAAAGCAACACACAGCTGTGAATAACACGCCGAACGTACAGAAGGAACCACACTCGGAGAGAAACGTGCGTGATACAAATTGGAAGAAAAGATTTAAGAAAACATATGATCACTCCGTATCCACAATGCAGAGCAAGAGAGAGAGAAATAAAAGCGAAACCGCAACACAGCTCTGTTCAACCATCCTGTTCCCATGACACAGAACAATGACTGAAACACAAGACGTACGAGTACACAATGAACAATATATTTCCGTGCGATGTGAGAAATGAGTTATTAGCCACCGACAGAAGGGTGACACCAAATCAACCAGAAATAAAGTGTCCGCTAATTAATGTACAAATTAATGGAAGTAAAATTAAAATGTTAATCGATACAGGTAGCCAATTAACTGTACTAAGTAATAAGTGGGTACAACAAAATAAAAAATATTTTAAACAAACGGCTATTTTACCTGTCAGTAATATGAATGTTATTACAGCCATGAATAAAAGAGAAAAAGTTAGACAGCAAGCTTACGTAACTTTAAATTGTAAGGACATAGAAATAATATATCCTATGATTATAATGCATAAACTTATTTATGATGGAATTATTGGAATGGATTTGTTAAATACTTTAAGTGCAAGAATTGATATCAATAACAATAACATGTTATGTAATTATAAGAATGTTCTATATGAATTAATTATGAATGAAGATGAAGAAAATGGTGAGGTAAGTGAAACTCCTATTGTCATATCCAAGCCATGTATACGATATGCACCTACTCAGCATGCTAATTCAGCCGAAGAGCTGTCATCTCAGGAAGAAGCGAAGTTATTTAAATTAATAGAAGTGTATAATGCAGTATTCAGCGAGGTACCGACGCAGACCACAGTCTACGAACACGCTATTATGGTATCAGACCCTACAAAATTTGTCAGACGAACGTATCCAATACCCAGGAAGTACGAGGGAGAAGTTGAACTGGAAATACGACGGATGATAGAAAATAACGTCATTGAGCGGTCGAACAGCAACTTTCTTAATCCTCTAGTTGTAGTAAAGAAGAAGAGTGGAGAAGTACGTTTCTGCCTGGACATGAGGAGTTTGAATAGCGTTATTCTACGTGAATTCGATTGTGCACCACCTGCGGACGAGTTATTTGGCAAGTGTGAAGGAGCACGATATTTGACTAAGTTGGATTTAAGGTAAAGTTTCTGGCAAATTCCAGTTAGAAGAGAAGATAAAAAATACACCGCCTTCCTATATAAAAATAAATGCTATCAACACAAGGTAGTTCCATTTGGTTTGAGCACGAGTTTGGCTGCAATTGCAAATGTCTGGAGAAAGCATTGGGACCAGAAGTGGAGCCGTACACCATAGTGTTTGTGGATGATATCCTGGTAGTATCAAAAACACTTGACGAACACATTGAACATCTTAACATTATATTCCACAAGTTTAAGGAAGCCCATATATCCCTTAACCTAGACAAGTGTGAATTCATAAAATCCTCAATCCAATTCCTAGGTCATATTATTTCATCCTCAGGTATTCAACCCGATCCCATAAAAATATCCAGTATTACCGATTTTCCTATACCTAAGAACATTAAAGGGTTACGAGCATTTTTTGGACTCACAGGGTATTATAGAAGATTCTCGCAACTATATGCAGAGCAACCCCAACCATTGCTGGAGTTAACAAGGAAAAATCACAAATGGAAATGGGAGAAGAAACATCAAGATGCCTTCGACCAAGTCAAGAATTTATTCATGGAAAACGTAATGCTTCATCATCCTCAGCGAGATGGAAGATTTGTTATCTACGCAGACGCTAGTGACTACGCGTGTGGAAGTGTACTGTATCAACAGGATGCTACAGGCGAACACCGTGTCATTGCATATGCTAGTAGAGTATTCAAAGGAGCAGAGAAGCAGTACTCTACATCTGAGAAGGAGATACTTGCTATAGTCTACGCTCTGAAACAGTTTCGATACTATATTTACGGAACGCATTTCGAAGTACATACGGACCATCAAGCGTTATCATTTCTATTAAAATGTAAAGTAACCAACGCTTGATTGTTACGATGGATCCTAGCAATCGGTGAGTATTCCTTTACTATAAAATATTGTAAAGGGAAAGATAATATACTTTGAGTAGATACGTCACAGAAAAGTGTGAAGAGGTCTATGAAAAGAACCATAATGAATTACAACTGATACCTATTAAATTTACTATTGATAATGATATTAAACACATGTTGAAGAATCTAGCTCAACAACAAAACTTAGATGATGCTACGAGGGAATTTAAGCTACGAGATCACCTACCAGACAATTACAAGTTACAAAATGGAGTCTTATATAAACTAATGAGGTGGTATTAACAAATGATATGTTGCATAAATTAATTCGACCAACACACAAACGTTTAGCACATGCTGCTGCACTTAAATGTTACTTAAGCCTACGTGAAGATTTCACCATCAATAATATGTTCAGAAAGATTGAAAACGAACGTAAGAAATGTTATGAGTGTCAAACAGCAAAAGGACCGAATCTACATACCTATGTGGAAATGCAGAGTACGGTATTCAAAAAGACCAAAAAGGAGAGCTAATTGCAGTGGATTTTCTTGGACCACTCCCGAGATCAAGTCGGGGAGTGAAACACATACTTGTTTGTATAGATGTATTTTCCAAAGCCGTCCATCTGTATCCAATTATGCGACCCACAACTAAAGTTGTTTTAAAATACTCTTGCAGAAATACATCCTGCATATGGTAAAATGAAGAAGGTACTTAGCGATCAAGGAGTACAGTTCCAAAGCGAGTTATGGGAGAGAACTCTTCGTGAAAATGGAATCCAACCTGTGCTCACATCAGTACGACACCCACAGGGAAATCTGGCGGAAAGAGTAAATAAAGAGTTAGGTAAATATCTACTGTAAACGATCAACACATCAAATGGGCAGAATACTTACCTTTCTTTGAGAAAGCAATAAATGAAAATTATAGCGAAGCAACAAGTTATACACCAATCGAGCTAGACGAAGACAAGAAACCTGTCAGATTCTGGACCAAATATGTAAGCAAGCCAGAGAATCAAAACGTACCTATTCCATTAAGTGTAAAGGTGGAGTATGCTAAACAACGCATCATAGAACAAGGTAACAAGAGGATAGAAAAATACAATAGAACACATAATAAATTACAACGATTTGATGTAGGAGAACAAATTCTGTTGAAAGCTAATCCTGTAGGAAAACGGAATGACAACACAGCGAAGAAATTTTTCCGGTTGTACAATGGACCTTATACGTTGAAGCAACGCGTAGGAAGACACACATTCATCGTTACGATGAAAGAAAGTATAAGGACATTGGCAAATATCATGCAACGTCATTCAAGAAATTCTACGTATGAATAATGAGAAGAGAGAGTAAGGGTGGGACAAGGCCACTGAATCAGTACAAGGTCAACGCACCGATCAGCTGTATAATGGGGGTGAATGTTGCATACCACCACGGTGAACGTTAGACTGACTTACTCATTATTATGTGTTTCTTTTACCGATGTATATATTTAAGTTAAATTAATATAATATGATTATGTTTGTCTAGAACAAATAGACAAAAAATTTAATAAATAAATATTTATTAAATTTTTTTCTTCTCTGGCAGAGGAATAATGCAACGATACAGCCATACGCTGTATTAGGCATTAATTTAAATAAATATAAATTTTGTATAATTTGTATAAGTTACGGGTAAATGGACAGGTCTGAGATTGCAAAAATATTTCATTGTTAGATTAGGGGAGAATTAACCTGTTTCGACAAGCAGTGAACACCTGCTCAATTGTATGTGTGTTACACGTGTATCTTGTGTGTGTTAGTGATGCAGGCATAGACAGGAATCTCAGCAACCCGCCCCAAGTAATCAATAAAATAATTATTTTAATTCACTGTGCGAAAACTAATTAGTGTATGATCAAACCAAAGGCACCAAAGTGTGTGTAAAATTTATAGTTATCCCCAGTGAAAAGATGACGTTAATAGAACACGTTATGCGAAGACAGTGCAAAGTAAATGTGCCAAAAATACGCAAATTAACCTAAGATGCTCAAATTAATATAGTGAGTGCTTAATCGAAATAGCTATGATTTGTGCTATCTCTATTCCGTGCAAAACATTGCTATTTGCTAATAATTGCAAATAGATGAAAAGGTTCGGGAGTGGGGGCTGTCACGAGATATGCAGGTATCGACAGGAAGATTTTGGAGCCGACTGGCGCGGAATCTCGAGAGGGTATAAATTAAGATTTCGACCAAAAACCCTTCCCTTCATTTCAAGACACAGTTGCAGCCGGACATGCTGTCCTTCGGCAAAACAGTTTATTTTTATTCTATTACAAGTCGCAGTAACAAACGAAATAACGTTCATTAAATTAACGACAATATTACGGAAAAAGTAAATACCGCAATAGTAAGTCTACCAAGAGTATATACGGGAAAGGTGCTGTAGAGCGACGCTGGACTGCAGACGTATCCAGGAACATGCTGCCGTAGAACGACGCTGGACTCTAGACGCATGCAGGAACATGCTGTCGTAGAACGACGCTGGACTCTAGACGCATCCAGGAACATGCTGCCGTAGAACGACGCTGGACTCTAGACGCATCCAGGAACATGCTGCCGTAGAGCGACGCTGGACTCTAGACGTATCCAAGAACACATGCTTCCGTAGAACGGCGCTGGACTCTAGACGTATCCAGGAACATGCTAGGACAAGAGGAATGGGAAACTAACTCTGGACAACGCTGGACCCCGGACAACAGTCGTACGATCATCAGAAATCGAGGTGACATGCGTAATGCATTTTTAAATGATTTGTAAAAAAAAAAGAGCTCATAAAGACGATTTCAAAAGACAGTAAAGTAAAAGAAAGAAAAGTTTATACTTAGTAATAATTTGTTAAAATGTAAATAAATGTTTAGTCGTAAGAATGAGCGATCACATATATATAAAAGCATTCATAAATGAAAGAGAATTTAAAGTAAAGAGAGTAGAGTTTATTATCAAAATAGATAGTAAAGTGAGTAGATATTTGAAGTATAGAAAGATTAATTTAAAGTTGAATATTAAAACAAGGCCAGTCTACAAGCAATTAATATAAATTTAAATTGAATTTTAAACCTTGGTATAGACTGAGCGAGTAGGGGTCAGATCTGAGACATGACAATTTATTTCAATATAAAAATATTTTAATTTTATAATAAATTAATAAACCAATTACTTAAAATGTCTAGATATAACATTATTAACATGTTTATATATAAGAGATTTTTTAAATATGTGTAATGTTGCATATCATAAGATATAAACATTTAATAATGAGCAATATCTTGATCGACAATTATTAATGATGTTTATGAATATTTGTAATAATGAATAAATCTTAAATATGAGTTTTAAATACTGATAAATAAAAATACTCCTATTATAAATACACCTGGTATAATTATACAACCTGCATGAATTACTGTATATCGAATTTACATATAAATTCGTTGTATAAGTTTGTACCCCTTGAACGTGAGGCCTGACATGCCTACATTTATATGTATGTATATGTAACGTTGTATAATTTTTGCGCACTGAGATCGTGGGGCTCCACAAATTTAAATTATATAATAAATTTGTTGTATAACTTTGGCTCCCAACGTGGGGCCCGATCCCCACCATTTAACTATTAGAAATTTTGTAGTTAAATGGGTGCTCTAAAAATAAATTTGTGTTAAATTTAAAATATATTATATGTAATAATTATTTATATTAAACATTAACTGTATGTTATGTTAATTGTTGTGTACTAAAACACAACTGGCGCTCAAGAAAATAAACAGGTGTAATTGTAACATGGGTAAATAAAAATAAATAAATAATAACAGTTCAACGATAAATAAATAAAAGCTTGCATACGGTTCACTAATAATAATAATAAATTATAAATAAATATTTAAATACAAAATAATTCAAAATGACGACTCCTGGAAATTTAGACATGGAGGCATTTCAGACCATGATGCGTGCTTGGGTAGATGAAATAAACACAAAACAAACAGAAAATATAAATGCTATACTTAAAGAACAAACAAAAAATTTAGAAAATAAATTAGAACAACAGACTGAAAATTTTAAACAGGAACCATAAAAATAATGGAGAGTAGAAGAATTAACAGAAAAAATTGTTGATACTAACTTACGAATTGATACTTTAGAGAATAATTTTAAACAAGCCTTACATGAGCAAGTTGTACGGATTGAAAATAAACAAAAAGAATTACGTCTCGAGTGGAGAAAAGATTTAATAGAAACGCGTAAACAAATACATGATAATATAAATGATACGTTAAATACTATGACGCGAGAGCAGGATGATAAAATAAAAACTGTTAGTAATATGTCACAAGCAAATACCAGTAAACTTAGAGACATAGAAACTCGTACTATAGTCATTGAGAATAGAATTGAAGAAACTACGAAGGACCGTTCGGGAGACGTCTCACATATGAAAGAAGAAATCCAAGAGGAAATGATCAGCTACGAAGTGAGTTGAGAAGACGACAGAACCAAATGACCATGTTTCCTATACCAATGGAAGAAAGGACCAGACTTAAATTCTCAGGTGGTAAATGGGCGAACAGTATGGAATTCCTAGCTAGAGTGGAGAAGGAAATAGAGAAGATTGGCAGTGCAATAAATGACGACGAAAAGATAGATTTCGTCACGCGATATCTTAAAGATTCAGCCAGTCAATGATATTCTGTTATTAGAGATAACGTCAGTACATATCAGCAGTTTCGTGAGGCATTCGAAAACAGATACTGGAACGTGCATACCCAACGACAGGTGAGGGATCAACTCGAGTATGGAAAATTCAACGCACAAGGACAACAGAGTATTGAACAGTACGCAATTGGGCAAATCGAACGCGTAAAACATTTAAAACCAAAATTTTCTGAATATGAGATAGTGTCTAAGTTGTCTTACCATTTCCATAGGAGATATCCAATTAGCTGTATATACGCAGGGTGTCAAAACGATTGAACAATTCTTAATACTTGTCACTCAATCACAAAATATTAACAAGAGTAACACATCACCACACTATCAACAAACACGGATTAATTATCACAATAATTACGAAGGTGATGATAAGCAAAATCGTGATAATTATAGGCGAAATTTCACACCGCCAGCGTACAATGTAAAGCAACACACAGCTGTGAATAACACGCGGAACGTTGTAACGATACAATTAAGCCAAATCCCGTACCAGTGATAAAAAAGATAATTCTTGATATAAAAATACTTCATGTAAAATAAAATGTTTAAAAAATGATTAAAATATAAATATTTTGACGCGACGTACAACGATATTACCCAACCCAAGTGATTGAGCCAAAAACACAAACATAAAGAAGGGAACCATGTAACATACTTAAGAAAAAATATGATAGACAAAACAATGATGAACACAGAACTAAAGAAGAACCAGAAGAAGAGAACAGATCCCTACAATTAAACAGAATTTAAACCAGAAGAGAAGAAGAGGAGAACCGAACCGGGATGAAGACGACTGAAGATGAAGAAAATGAAGAAGAGGAAGAATGAAGAGGAGACAGGTTAAACCCAAGGGGAAACTAACACACATAAAAAAGGGAAAGATTGTATACTTAAAGATAGAATACGGTCAATAAACCTTGAATAATTATGTATTAATGAAACCAATGTTATTATTATCATTAACTTAACCTATGTACCCATTTTAAAGACAATACAATTGTAAAATATAATAATATAGAAAAAGTACACTAACCCAGTCAGAAAGGTTAGATTTAACAAAACACAAATAACCTAATATTGTTAATAGTAAATGTCATACTAAAACAAAATAGTGAGAAATTGTAGGAGGAAGTATAGGGATTACCCATTAAATAACACTAAATACAAAACAGTGAACCAAAGTGAAGTGCTTTAGTGAAGTGTAAATACCCTAAAAAATAGTGAAAGTGTATGTGAAACATTCAAAATAGAATGATAAGTAAGCAGACACTCTGTGAAACATTGATAAACAACCAATGATTGGAGTGATATTATAAACAGTAATATATCTAGAAGTAATTAGAAATAGTAGTCCAAATTAATATAAGGGAAGCTTGTGATATTATTCAGGGAGAAAGCACAGACAAATAACTTGTGTTAACATGGTATGATAGAATAGAATTAAAGTTTTGTTATTAAAATTAAGATTGCAAAGAATACAACACCCCATGTTGAAAGGGGAATCAACTTTCATAATTTTATGAAAAGTGACAATGTTTATCACTTTAGTTTGTAACAAAAGAAAGAAATCAATGTTAGAACTAATAATAACTCATGATTTGTAAAGAATAGTTGATTCAATGTTAAAGGAGGAATATGGCTGAAAGGAACCTACAGTCCATAAACCTAATTATGATATTTTAAAGGAAGAGTAATGAAAATATATGTTGAATAGTAGTTAAAACACAAACAAATAAATGAAGCCCATCAGGCTGAATTCAGAATGTAATTTAAAAAGTAAATACACTAAAAAACAATCATGGCTGATTTTGACTATGAAGACATTTAACTGCCAAAGACATTCAAAAGTAAATTGTATCAATTTCACAAGAAATCTTACTAATCTAAGACCAGTGAATGGACAGTAATTATATATCAGTTATTTTAACACAGAAATATTATTGTAATAGTTTAATTTAAGAAAGATATGTTATTTATTAAATGTCAAATAATTAGACTATAGTTAATGTATAACAGAATATGACCTTATGAGGTATCATTGTAAACTTTGAAAGGAAAGAAAGATAATAGTGATGTTATTTATTATCCCAAAGGAATTATAAAGGAATAAAATCATTAGGAAAATACTTAATAAATTTGAATAAAAATTCAAATATTTTAACAATGTCCTAAAGGAGCAATTAACCAATCATCGAATTATGGTTACTATGACAACGAGACGTTTGAGGGCTTATTTTCCGTTAAATTATATAGACTCTGAAAAACGAAGCGTGGGTAAGCGACGCGCAAAATTGGAACGATTAAAATTTTGATTTAAACAGTTATAAAAAGTCGAATCAGTGAACCAAGATGACCCAAAATGAAGAGACGTCGATCTATAAAGAATACATGATGTCCAGGAACCAGATTAACTAAATTAATTAAAGAAAAAACCCAAGACCAGATGAAGAAGATGTTAGAAGTTTAAAACCAGCCCAAATTCGAAGAATATGACTGTCTTGATGACGACATTTCAACGTGAGATGAACTGATAAGTACCGAATAAATTCCTTATTCCCAAAACCCTAAATTACTTAAATTATTTTCAAATGATAAAATTTCTCACTATTTAGAAAGTAATATTTTCTTTCAAAGGTAAAGGCATAATTTACTTACATAGAAAACATTTTTACTAAATTCAATATAACCTTACTTGAGAACACAATTTTTGTAACAGAAATACGACACTACCGAACAAATTGTATAAACACATTATAACTTCTAAGTACGTATAAGGTATGGTAGTGTACTTTTTTAATGTAACCAACGTTTATGTCTATTTTCATGATCAAAAGAACTCCAGATTTTAGACATTGTAATTTATTAAAAGTGACGGATGTCATTTCGTCAAACGATAATGTTTTGAAATCATTTTTGCCAACTCTGAGATATTTTGTGTTTCAAGCTCTAAGCCAGAGCCGAATATTATAAAATTATTTGTAATTCATTTGTCATATTTATTGATGACCCAATTTGTATTAAAAAATACAGTACAGATCATTACTATCTTGTTATTTCATAGGATTTTGTAGAATATATGTGTGTTAGCGAAGTTTTAAGCAACAGCCAACTAGCGCTCATCACGAGTGGACGAGTTGACTGCTATGTTTTAACTACTATTCAACATATATTTTCATTACTCTTCCTTTAAAATATCATAATTAGGTTTATGGACTGTAGGTTCCTTTCAGCCATATTCCTCCTTTAACATTGAACCAACTATTCTTTACAAATCATGAGTTATTATTAGTTCTAACATTGATTTCTTTCTTTTGTTACAAACTAAAGTGATAAACATTGTCACTTTTCATAAAATTATGAAAGTTGATTCCCCTTTCAACATGGGGTGTTGTATTCTTTGCAATCTTAATTTTAATAACAAAACTTTAATTCTATTCTATCATACCATGTTAACACAAGTTATTTGTCTGGGCTTTCTCCCTGAATAATATCACAAGCTTCCCTTATATTAATTTGGACTACTATTTCTAATTACTTCTAGATATATTACTGTTTATAATATCACTCCAATCATTGGTTGTTTATCAATGTTTCACAGAGTGCCTGCTTACTTATCATTCTATTTTGAATGTTTCACATACACTTTCACTATTTTTTAGGGTATTTACACTTCACTAAAGCACTTCACTTTGGTTCACTGTTTTGTATTTAGTGTTATTTAATGGGTAATCCCTATACTTCCTCCTACAATTTCTCACTATTTTGTTTTAGTATGACATTTACTATTAACAATATTAGGTTATTTGTGTTTTGTTAAATCTAACCTTTCTGACTGGGTTAGTGTACTTTTTCTATATTATTATATTTTACAATTGTATTGTCTTTAAAATGGGTACATAGGTTAAGTTAATGATAATAATAACATTGGTTTCATTAATACATAATTATTCAAGGTTTATTGACCGTATTCTATCTTTAAGTATACAATCTTTCCCTTTTTTATGTGTGTTAGTTTCCCCTTGGGTTTAACCTGTCTCCTCTTCATTCTTCCTCTTCTTCATTTTCTTCATCTTCAGTCGTCTTCATCCCGGTTCGGTTCTCCTCTTCTTCTCTTCTGGTTTAAATTCTGTTTAATTGTAGGGATCTGTTCTCTTCTTCTGGTTCTTCTTTAGTTCTGTGTTCATCATTGTTTTGTCTATCATATTTTTTCTTAAGTATGTTACGTGGTTCCCTTCTTTATGTTTGTGTTTTTGGCTCAATCACTTGGGTTGGGTAATATCATTGTACGTCGCGTCAAAATATTTATATTTTAATCATTTTTTAAACATTTTATTTTACATGAAGTATTTTTATATCAAGAATTATCTTTTTTATCACTGGTACGGGATTTGGCTTAATTGTATCGTTACAACGTTCCGCGTGTTATTCACAGCTGTGTGTTGCTTTACATTGTACGCTGGCGGTGTGAAATTTCGCCTATAATTATCACGATTTTGCTTATCATCACCTTCGTAATTATTGTGATAATTAATCCGTGTTTGTTGATAGTGTGGTGATGTGTTACTCTTGTTAATATTTTGTGATTGAGTGACAAGTATTAAGAATTGTTCAATCGTTTTGACACCCTGCGTATATACAGCTAATTGGATATCTCTATGGAAATGGTAAGACAACTTAGACACTATCTCATATTCAGAAAATTTTGGTTTTAAATGTTTTACGCGTTCGATTTGCCCAATTGCATACTGTTCAATACTCTGTTGTCCTTGTGCGTTGAATTTTCCATACTCGAGTTGATCCCTCACCTGTCATTGGGTATGCACGTTCCAGTATCTGTTTTCGAATGCCTCACGAAACTGCTGATATGTACTGACGTTATCTCTAATAATAGAATATCATTGACTGGCTGAATCTTTAAGATATCGTGTGACGAAATCTATCTTTTCGTCGTCATTTATTGCACTGCCAATCTTCTCTATTTCCTTCTCCACTCTAGCTAGGAATTCCATACTGTTCGCCCATTTACCACCTGAGAATTTAAGTCTGGTCCTTTCTTCCATTGGTATAGGAAACATGGTCATTTGGTTCTGTCGTCTTCTCAACTCACTTCGTAGCTGATCATTTCCTCTTGGATTTCTTCTTTCATATGTGAGACGTCTCCCGAACGGTCCTTCGTAGTTTCTTCAATTCTATTCTCAATGACTATAGTACGAGTTTCTATGTCTCTAAGTTTACTGGTATTTGCTTGTGACATATTACTAACAGTTTGTATTTTATCATCCTGCTCTCGCGTCATAGTATTTAACGTATCATTTATATTATCATGTATTTGTTTACGCGTTTCTATTAAATCTTTTCTCCACTCGAGACGTAATTCTTTTTGTTTATTTTCAATCCGTACAACTTGCTCATGTAAGGCTTGTTTAAAATTATTCTCTAAAGTATCAATTCGTAAGTTAGTATCAACAATTTTTTCTGTTAATTCTTCTACTCTCCATTATTTTTATGGTTCCTGTTTAAAATTTTCAGTCTGTTGTTCTAATTTATTTTCTAAATTTTTTGTTTGTTCTTTAAGTATAGCATTTATATTTTCTGTTTGTTTTGTGTTTATTTCATCTACCCAAGCACGCATCATGGTCTGAAATGCCTCCATGTCTAAATTTCCAGGAGTCGTCATTTTGAATTATTTTGTATTTAAATATTTATTTATAATTTATTATTATTATTAGTGAACCGTATGCAAGCTTTTATTTATTTATCGTTGAACTGTTATTTAAATAACAGTTCAACGATAAATAAATAAAAGCTTGCATACGGTTCACTAATAATAATAATAAATTATAAATAAATATTTAAATACAAAATAATTCAAAATGACGACTCCTGGAAATTTAGACATGGAGGCATTTCAGACCATGATGCGTGCTTGGGTAGATGAAATAAACACAAAACAAACAGAAAATATAAATGCTATACTTAAAGAACAAACAAAAAATTTAGAAAATAAATTAGAACAACAGACTGAAAATTTTAAACAGGAACCATAAAAATAATGGAGAGTAGAAGAATTAACAGAAAAAATTGTTGATACTAACTTACGAATTGATACTTTAGAGAATAATTTTAAACAAGCCTTACATGAGCAAGTTGTACGGATTGAAAATAAACAAAAAGAATTACGTCTCGAGTGGAGAAAAGATTTAATAGAAACGCGTAAACAAATACATGATAATATAAATGATACGTTAAATACTATGACGCGAGAGCAGGATGATAAAATACAAACTGTTAGTAATATGTCACAAGCAAATACCAGTAAACTTAGAGACATAGAAACTCGTACTATAGTCATTGAGAATAGAATTGAAGAAACTACGAAGGACCGTTCGGGAGACGTCTCACATATGAAAGAAGAAATCCAAGAGGAAATGATCAGCTACGAAGTGAGTTGAGAAGACGACAGAACCAAATGACCATGTTTCCTATACCAATGGAAGAAAGGACCAGACTTAAATTCTCAGGTGGTAAATGGGCGAACAGTATGGAATTCCTAGCTAGAGTGGAGAAGGAAATAGAGAAGATTGGCAGTGCAATAAATGACGACGAAAAGATAGATTTCGTCACACGATATCTTAAAGATTCAGCCAGTCAATGATATTCTATTATTAGAGATAACGTCAGTACATATCAGCAGTTTCGTGAGGCATTCGAAAACAGATACTGGAACGTGCATACCCAATGACAGGTGAGGGATCAACTCGAGTATGGAAAATTCAACGCACAAGGACAACAGAGTATTGAACAGTATGCAATTGGGCAAATCGAACGCGTAAAACATTTAAAACCAAAATTTTCTGAATATGAGATAGTGTCTAAGTTGTCTTACCATTTCCATAGAGATATCCAATTAGCTGTATATACGCAGGGTGTCAAAACGATTGAACAATTCTTAATACTTGTCACTCAATCACAAAATATTAACAAGAGTAACACATCACCACACTATCAACAAACACGGATTAATTATCACAATAATTACGAAGGTGATGATAAGCAAAATCGTGATAATTATAGGCGAAATTTCACACCGCCAGCGTACAATGTAAAGCAACACACAGCTGTGAATAACACGCGGAACGTTGTAACGATACAATTAAGCCAAATCCCGTACCAGTGATAAAAAAGATAATTCTTGATATAAAAATACTTCATGTAAAATAAAATGTTTAAAAAATGATTAAAATATAAATATTTTGACGCGACGTACAATGATATTACCCAACCCAAGTGATTGAGCCAAAAACACAAACATAAAGAAGGGAACCACGTAACATACTTAAGAAAAAATATGATAGACAAAACAATGATGAACACAGAACTAAAGAAGAACCAGAAGAAGAGAACAGATCCCTACAATTAAACAGAATTTAAACCAGAAGAGAAGAAGAGGAGAACCGAACCGGGATGAAGACGACTGAAGATGAAGAAAATGAAGAAGAGGAAGAATGAAGAGGAGACAGGTTAAACCCAAGGGGAAACTAACACACATAAAAAAGGGAAAGATTGTATACTTAAAGATAGAATACGGTCAATAAACCTTGAATAATTATGTATTAATGAAACCAATGTTATTATTATCATTAACTTAACCTATGTACCCATTTTAAAGACAATACAATTGTAAAATATAATAATATAGAAAAAGTACACTAACCCAGTCAGAAAGGTTAGATTTAACAAAACACAAATAACCTAATATTGTTAATAGTAAATGTCATACTAAAACAAAATAGTGAGAAATTGTAGGAGGAAGTATAGGGATTACCCATTAAATAACACTAAATACAAAACAGTGAACCAAAGTGAAGTGCTTTAGTGAAGTGTAAATACCCTAAAAAATAGTGAAAGTGTATGTGAAACATTCAAAATAGAATGATAAGTAAGCAGGCACTCTGTGAAACATTGATAAACAACCAATGATTGGAGTGATATTATAAACAGTAATATATCTAGAAGTAATTAGAAATAGTAGTCCAAATTAATATAAGGGAAGCTTGTGATATTATTCAGGGAGAAAGCCCAGACAAATAACTTGTGTTAACATGGTATGATAGAATAGAATTAAAGTTTTGTTATTAAAATTAAGATTGCAAAGAATACAACACCCCATGTTGAAAGGGGAATCAACTTTCATAATTTTATGAAAAGTGACAATGTTTATCACTTTAGTTTGTAACAAAAGAAAGAAATCAATGTTAGAACTAATAATAACTCATGATTTGTAAAGAATAGTTGGTTCAATGTTAAAGGAGGAATATGGCTGAAAGGAACCTACAGTCCATAAACCTAATTATGATATTTTAAAGGAAGAGTAATGAAAATATATGTTGAATAGTAGTTAAAACACAAACAAATAAGTGAAGCCCATCAGGCTGAATTCAGAATGTAATTTAAAAAGTAAATACACTAAAAAACAATCATGGCTGATTTTGACTATGAAGACATTTAACTGCCAAAGACATTCAAAAGTAAATTGTATCAATTTCACAAGAAATCTTACTAATCTAAGACCAGTGAATGGAGAGTAATTATATATGTTATTTTAACACAGAAATATTATTGTAATAGTTTAATTTAAGAAAGATATGTTATTTATTAAATGTCAAATAATTAGACTATAGTTAATGTATAACAGAATATGACCTTATGAAGTATCATTGTAAACTTTGAAAGGAAAGAAAGATAATAGTGATGTTATTTATTATCCCAAAGGAATTATAAAGGAATAAAATCATTAGGAAAATACTTAATAAATTTGAATAAAAATTCAAATATTTTAACAATGTCCTAAAGGAGCAATTAACCAATCATCGAATTATGGTTACTATGACAACGAGACGTTTGAGGGCTTATTTTCCGTTAAATTATATAGACTCTGAAAAACGAAGCGTGGGTAAGCGACGCGCAAAATTGGAACGATTAAAATTTTGATTTAAACAGTTATAAAAAGTCGAATCAGTGAACCAAGATGACCCAAAATGAAGAGACGTCGATCTATAAAGAATACATGATGTCCAGGAACCAGATTAACTAAATTAATTAAAGAAAAAACCCAAGACCAGATGAAGAAGATGTTAGAAGTTTAAAACCAGCCCAAATTCGAAGAATATGACTGTCTTGATGACGACATTTCAACGTGAGATGAACTGATAAGTACCGAATAAATTCCTTATTCCCAAAACCCTAAATTACTTAAATTATTTTCAAATGATAAAATTTCTCACTATTTAAAAAGTAATATTTTCTTTCAAAGGTAAAGGCATAATTTACTTACATAAAAAACATTTTTACTAAATTCAATATAACCTTACTTGAGAACAAAATTTTTGTAACAGAAATACGACACTACCGAACAAATTGTATAAACACATAACTTCTAAGTACGTATAAGGTATGGTAGTGTACTTTTTTAATGTAACCAACGTTTATGTCTATTTTCATGATCAAAAGAACTCCAGATTTTAGACATTGTAATTTATTAAAAGTGACGGATGTCATTTCGTCAAACGATAATGTTTTGAAATCATTTTTGCCAACTCTGAGATATTTTGTGTTTCAAGCTCTAAGCCAGAGCCGAATATTATAAAATTATTTGTAATTCATTTGTCATATTTATTGATGACCCAATTTGTATTAAAAAATTACAGTGCAGATCATTACTATCTTGTTATTTCATAGGGTTTTGTAGTATATTTGTGTGTTAGCGAAGTTTTAAGCAACAGCCAACTAGCGCTCATCACGAGTGGACGAGTTGACAACCTGACTAGCAGCGGGAACAATTCGAACGCCGCAGCTGTCCATGCTAATATCACGTATTATCTTAGAAATTAAATATTTTAATTGTTTTAACAGAAACAATATGGCGCCACCCGGGAATAACAATCCCTATGAATTAACAGGTAGGTTGTACTGGTAACATTGACAACGCTACGGACTCCAGTAGTGACTTCGATTTATGTAACGACCAGTGTGAGGCAAACACACTACATTCACACAAATACACAATATAAACAAGTGTGATACATTTCAACAGGTACGACCTCGTTTTATTGTTACATATTGACGAACCCAACCAATTAGGCGTCACCCTAATTCTAGCGTTACAACGTACAGAAGGAACCACACTCGGAGAGAAACGTGCGTGATACAAATTGGAAGAAAAGATTTAAGAAAACATATGATCACTCCGTATCCACAATGCAGAGCAAGAGAGAGAGTGCAGAGGGAGAAATCAAAGCGAAACCGCAACACAGCTCTGTTCAACCATCCTGTTCCCATGACACAGAACAATTACTGAAACACAAGACGTACGAGTACACAATGAACAATATATTTCCGTGCGATGTGAGAAATGAGTTATTAGCCACCGACAGAAAGGTGACACCAAATCAACCAGAAATAAAGTGTCCGCTAATTAATGTACAAATTAATGGAAGTAAAATTAAAATGTTAATCGATACAGGTAGCCAATTAACTGTACTAAGTAATAAGTGGGTACAACAAAATAAAAAATATTTTAAACAAACGGCTATTTTACCTGTCAGTAATATGAATGTTATTACAGACATGAATAAGAGAGAAAAAGTTAGACAGCAAGCTTACGTAACTTTAAATTGTAAGGACATAGAAATAATATATCCTATGATCATAATGCATAAACTTATTTATGATGGAATTATTGGAATGGATTTGTTAAATACTTTAAGTGCAAGAATTGATATCAATAACAATAAGATGTTATGTAATTATAAGAATGTTCTATATGAATTAATTATGAATGAAGATGAAGAAAATGGTGAGGTAAGTGAAAATCCTATTGTCATATCCAGGCCATGTATACGATATGCACCTACTCAGCATGCTAATTCAGCCGAAGAAGGAATGTCACCTCAGGAAGAAGCGAAGTTATTTAAATTAATAGAAGTGTATAATGCAGTATTCAGCGAGGTACCGACGCAGACCACAGTCTACGAACACGCTATTATGGTATCAGACCCTACAAAATTTGTCAGACGAACGTATCCAATACCCAGGAAGTACGAGGGAGAAGTTGAACTGGAAATACGACGGATGATAGAAAATAACGTCATTGAGCGGTCGAACAGCAACTTTCTTAATCCTCTAGTTGTAGTAAAGAAGAAGAGTGGAGAAGTACGTTTATGCCTGGACATGAGGAGTTTGAATAGCGTTATTCTACGTGAATTCGATTGTGCACCACCTGCGGACGAGTTATTTGCCAAGTGTGAAGGAGCACGATATTTGACTAAGTTGGATTTAAGGTAAAGTTTCTGGCAAATTCCAATTAGAAGAGAAGATAGAAAATACACCACCTTCCTATATGAAAATAAATGCTATCAACACAAGGTAGTTCCATTTGGTTTGAGCACGAGTTTGGCTGCAATTGTAAAATGTCTGGAGAAAGCATTGGGACCAGAAGTGGAGCCGTACACCATAGTGTTTGTCGATGATATGCTGGTAGTATCAAAAACACTTGACGAACACATTGAACATCTTAACATTATATTCCACAAGTTTAAGGAAGCCCATATATCCCTTAACCTAGACAAGTGTGAATTCATAAAATCCTCAATCCAATTCCTAGGTCATATTATTTCATCCTCAGGTATTCAACCCGATCCCATAAAAATATCCAGTATTACCGATTTTCCTATACCTAAGAACATTAAAGGGTTACGAGCATTTTTTGGACTCACAGGGTATTATAGAAGATTCTCGCAACTATATGCAGAGCAACCCCAACCATTGCTGGAGTTAACAAGGAAAAATCACAAATGGAAATGGGAGAAGAAACATCAAGATGCCTTCGACCAAGTCAAGAATTTATTCATGGAAAACGTAATGCTTCATCATCCTCAGCGAGATGGAAGATTTGTTATCTACGCAGACGCTAGTGACTACGCGTGTGGAAGTGTACTGTATCAACAGGATGCTACAGGCGAACACCGTGTCATTGCATATGCTAGTAGAGTATTCAAAGGAGCAGAGAAGCAGTACTCTACATCTGAGAAGGAGATACTTGCTATAGTCTACGCTCTGAAACAGTTTCGATACTATATTTACGGAACGCATTTCGAAGTACATACGGACCATCAAGCGTTATCATTTCTATTAAAATGTAAAGTAACCAACGCTTGATTGTTACGATGGATCCTAGCAATCGGTGAGTATTCCTTTACTATAAAATATTATAAAAAAGATAATTCTTGATATAAAAATACTTCATGTAAAATAAAATGTTTAAAAAATGATTAAAATATAAATATTTTGACGCGACGTACAATGATATTACCCAACCCAAGTGATTGAGCCAAAAACACAAACATAAAGAAGGGAACCACGTAACATACTTAAGAAAAAATATGATAGACAAAACAATGATGAACACAGAACTAAAGAAGAACCAGAAGAAGAGAACAGATCCCTACAATTAAACAGAATTTAAACCAGAAGAGAAGAAGAGGAGAACCGAACCGGGATGAAGACGACTGAAGATGAAGAAAATGAAGAAGAGGAAGAATGAAGAGGAGACAGGTTAAACCCAAGGGGAAACGAACACACATAAAAAAGGGAAAGATTGTATACTTAAAGATAGAATACGGTCAATAAACCTTGAATAATTATGTATTAATGAAACCAATGTTATTATTATCATTAACTTAACCTATGTACCCATTTTAAAGACAATACAATTGTAAAATATAATAATATAGAAAAAGTACACTAACCCAGTCAGAAAGGTTAGATTTAACAAAACACAAATAACCTAATATTGTTAATAGTAAATGTCATACTAAAACAAAATAGTGAGAAATTGTAGGAGGAAGTATAGGGATTACCCATTAAATAACACTAAATACAAAACAGTGAACCAAAGTGAAGTGCTTTAGTGAAGTGTAAATACCCTAAAAAATAGTGAAAGTGTATGTGAAACATTCAAAATAGAATGATAAGTAAGCAGGCACTCTGTGAAACATTGATAAACAACCAATGATTGGAGTGATATTATAAACAGTAATATATCTAGAAGTAATTAGAAATAGTAGTCCAAATTAATATAAGGGAAGCTTGTGATATTATTCAGGGAGAAAGCCCAGACAAATAACTTGTGTTAACATGGTATGATAGAATAGAATTAAAGTTTTGTTATTAAAATTAAGATTGCAAAGAATACAACACCCCATGTTGAAAGGGGAATCAACTTTCATAATTTTATGAAAAGTGACAATGTTTATCACTTTAGTTTGTAACAAAAGAAAGAAATCAATGTTAGAACTAATAATAACTCATGATTTGTAAAGAATAGTTGGTTCAATGTTAAAGGAGGAATATGGCTGAAAGGAACCTACAGTCCATAAACCTAATTATGATATTTTAAAGGAAGAGTAATGAAAATATATGTTGAATAGTAGTTAAAACACAAACAAATAAGTGAAGCCCATCAGGCTGAATTCAGAATGTAATTTAAAAAGTAAATACACTAAAAAACAATCATGGCTGATTTTGACTATGAAGACATTTAACTGCCAAAGACATTCAAAAGTAAATTGTATCAATTTCACAAGAAATCTTACTAATCTAAGACCAGTGAATGGAGAGTAATTATATATGTTATTTTAACACAGAAATATTATTGTAATAGTTTAATTTAAGAAAGATATGTTATTTATTAAATGTCAAATAATTAGACTATAGTTAATGTATAACAGAATATGACCTTATGAAGTATCATTGTAAACTTTGAAAGGAAAGAAAGATAATAGTGATGTTATTTATTATCCCAAAGGAATTATAAAGGAATAAAATCATTAGGAAAATACTTAATAAATTTGAATAAAAATTCAAATATTTTAACAATGTCCTAAAGGAGCAATTAACCAATCATCGAATTATGGTTACTATGACAACGAGACGTTTGAGGGCTTATTTTCCGTTAAATTATATAGACTCTGAAAAACGAAGCGTGGGTAAGCGACGCGCAAAATTGGAACGATTAAAATTTTGATTTAAACAGTTATAAAAAGTCGAATCAGTGAACCAAGATGACCCAAAATGAAGAGACGTCGATCTATAAAGAATACATGATGTCCAGGAACCAGATTAACTAAATTAATTAAAGAAAAAACCCAAGACCAGATGAAGAAGATGTTAGAAGTTTAAAACCAGCCCAAATTCGAAGAATATGACTGTCTTGATGACGACATTTCAACGTGAGATGAACTGATAAGTACCGAATAAATTCCTTATTCCCAAAACCCTAAATTACTTAAATTATTTTCAAATGATAAAATTTCTCACTATTTAAAAAGTAATATTTTCTTTCAAAGGTAAAGGCATAATTTACTTACATAAAAAACATTTTTACTAAATTCAATATAACCTTACTTGAGAACAAAATTTTTGTAACAGAAATACGACACTACCGAACAAATTGTATAAACACATAACTTCTAAGTACGCTCTAAGCCAGAGCCGAATATTATAAAATTATTTGTAATTCATTTGTCATATTTATTGATGACCCAATTTGTATTAAAAAATACAGTACAGATCATTACTATCTTGTTATTTCATAGGATTTTGTAGAATATATGTGTGTTAGCGAAGTTTTAAGCAACAGCCAACTAGCGCTCATCACGAGTGGACGAGTTGACAACCTGACTAGCAGCGGGAACAATTCGAACGCCACAGCTGTCCATGCTAATATCACGTATTATCTTAGAAATTAAATATTTTAATTGTTTTAACAGAAACAATATGGCGCCACCCGGGAATAACAATCCCTATGAATTAACAGGTAGGTTGTACTGGTAACATTGACAACGCTACGGACTCCAGTAGTGACTTCGATTTATGTAACGACCAGTGTGAGGCAAACACACTACATTCACACAAATACACAATATAAACAAGTGTGATACATTTCAACAGGTACGACCTCGTTTTATTGTTACATATTGACGAACCCAACCAATTAGGCGTCACCCTAATTCTAGCGTTACAACGTACAGAAGGAACCACACTCGGAGAGAAACGTGCGTGATACAAATTGGAAGAAAAGATTTAAGAAAACATATGATCACTCCGTATCCACAATGCAGAGCAAGAGAGAGAGTGCAGAGGGAGAAATCAAAGCGAAACCGCAACACAGCTCTGTTCAACCATCCTGTTCCCATGACACAGAACAATTACTGAAACACAAGACGTACGAGTACACAATGAACAATATATTTCCGTGCGATGTGAGAAATGAGTTATTAGCCACCGACAGAAAGGTGACACCAAATCAACCAGAAATAAAGTGTCCGCTAATTAATGTACAAATTAATGGAAGTAAAATTAAAATGTTAATCGATACAGGTAGCCAATTAACTGTACTAAGTAATAAGTGGGTACAACAAAATAAAAAATATTTTAAACAAACGGCTATTTTACCTGTCAGTAATATGAATGTTATTACAGACATGAATAAGAGAGAAAAAGTTAGACAGCAAGCTTACGTAACTTTAAATTGTAAGGACATAGAAATAATATATCCTATGATCATAATGCATAAACTTATTTATGATGGAATTATTGGAATGGATTTGTTAAATACTTTAAGTGCAAGAATTGATATCAATAACAATAAGATGTTATGTAATTATAAGAATGTTCTATATGAATTAATTATGAATGAAGATGAAGAAAATGGTGAGGTAAGTGAAAATCCTATTGTCATATCCAGGCCATGTATACGATATGCACCTACTCAGCATGCTAATTCAGCCGAAGAAGGAATGTCACCTCAGGAAGAAGCGAAGTTATTTAAATTAATAGAAGTGTATAATGCAGTATTCAGCGAGGTACCGATGCAGACCACAGTCTACGAACACGCTATTATGGTATCAGACCCTACAAAATTTGTCAGACGAACGTATCCAATACCCAGGAAGTACGAGGGAGAAGTTGAACTGGAAATACGACGGATGATAGAAAATAACGTCATTGAGCGGTCGAACAGCAACTTTCTTAATCCTCTAGTTGTAGTAAAGAAGAAGAGTGGAGAAGTACGTTTATGCCTGGACATGAGGAGTTTGAATAGCATTATTCTACGTGAATTCGATTGTGCACCACCTGCGGACGAGTTATTTGCCAAGTGTGAAGGAGCACGATATTTGACTAAGTTGGATTTAAGGTAAAGTTTCTGGCAAATTCCAATTAGAAGAGAAGATAGAAAATACACCACCTTCCTATATGAAAATAAATGCTATCAACACAAGGTAGTTCCATTTGGTTTGAGCACGAGTTTGGCTGCAATTGTAAAATGTCTGGAGAAAGCATTGGGACCAGAAGTGGAGCCGTACACCATAGTGTTTGTCGATGATATGCTGGTAGTATCAAAAACACTTGACGAACACATTGAACATCTTAACATTATATTCCACAAGTTTAAGGAAGCCCATATATCCCTTAACCTAGACAAGTGTGAATTCATAAAATCCTCAATCCAATTCCTAGGTCATATTATTTCATCCTCAGGTATTCAACCCGATCCCATAAAAATATCCAGTATTACCGATTTTCCTATACCTAAGAACATTAAAGGGTTACGAGCATTTTTTGGACTCACAGGGTATTATAGAAGATTCTCGCAACTATATGCAGAGCAACCCCAACCATTGCTGGAGTTAACAAGGAAAAATCACAAATGGAAATGGGAGAAGAAACATCAAGATGCCTTCGACCAAGTCAAGAATTTATTCATGGAAAACGTAATGCTTCATCATCCTCAGCGAGATGGAAGATTTGTTATCTACGCAGACGCTAGTGACTACGCGTGTGGAAGTGTACTGTATCAACAGGATGCTACAGGCGAACACCGTGTCATTGCATATGCTAGTAGAGTATTCAAAGGAGCAGAGAAGCAGTAAGCAGTACTCTACATCTGAGAAGGAGATACTTGCTATAGTCTACGCTCTGAAACAGTTTCGATACTATATTTACGGAACGCATTTCGAAGTACATACGGACCATCAAGCGTTATCATTTCTATTAAAATGTAAAGTAACCAACGCTTGATTGTTACGATGGATCCTAGCAATCGGTGAGTATTCCTTTACTATAAAATATTGTAAAGGGAAAGATAATATTATAGCCGATACTTTGAGTAGATACGTCACAGAAAAGTGTGAAGAGGTCTATGAAAAGAACCATAATGAGTTACAACTGATACCTATTAAATTTACTATTGATAATGATATTAAACACATGTTGAAGAATCTAGCTCAACAACAAAACTTAGATGATGCTACGAGGGAATTTAAGCTACGAGATCACCTACCAGACAATTACAAGTTACAAAATGGAGTCTTATATAAACTAATGAGGTGGTATTAACAAATGATATGTTGCATAAATTAATTCGACCAACACACAAACGTTTAGCACATGCTGCTGCACTTAAATGTTACTTAAGCCTACGTGAAGATTTCACCATCAATAATATGTTCAGAAAGATTGAAAACGAACGTAAGAAATGTTATGAGTGTCAAACAGCAAAAGGACCGAATCTACATACCTATGTGGAAATGCAGAGTACGGTATTCAAAAAGACCAAAAAGGAGAGTTAATTGCAGTGGATTTTCTTGGACCACTCCCGAGATCAAGTCGGGGAGTGAAACACATACTTGTTTGTATAGATGTATTTTCCAAAGCCGTCCATCTGTATCCAATTATGCGACCCACAACTAAAGTTGTTTTAAAATACTCTTGCAGAAATACATCCTGCATATGGTAAAATGAAGAAGGTACTTAGCGATCAAGGAGTACAGTTCCAAAGCGAGTTATGGGAGAGAACTCTTCGTGAAAATGGAATCCAACCTGTGCTCACATCAGTACGACACCCACAGGGAAATCTGGAGGAAAGAGTAAATAAAGAGTTAGGTAAATATCTACTGTAAACGATCAACACATCAAATGGGCAGAATACTTACCTTTCTTTGAGAAAGCAATAAATGAAAATTATAGCGAAGCAACAAGTTATACACCAATCGAGCTAGACGAAGACAAGAAACCTGTCAGATTCTGGACCAAATATGTAAGCAAGCCAGAGAATCAAAACATACCTATTCCATTAAGTGTAAAGGTGGAGTATGCTAAACAACGCATCATAGAACAAGGTAACAAGAGGATAGAAAAATACAATAGAACACATAATAAATTACAACGATTTGATGTAGGAGAACAAATTCTGTTGAAAGCTAATCCTGTAGGAAAACGCAATGACAACACAGCGAAGAAATTTTTCCGGTTGTACAATGGACCTTATACGTTGAAGCAACGCGTAGGAAGACACACATTCATCGTATAGGATGAAAGAAAGTATAAGGACATTGGCAAATATCATGCAACGTCATTCAAGAAATTCTACGTATGAATAATGAGAAGAGAGAGTAAGGGTGGGACAAGGCCACTGAATCAGTACAAGGTCAACGCACCGATCAGCTGTATAATGGGGGTGAATATTGCATACCACCACGGTGAACGTTAGACTGACTTACTCATTATTATGTGTTTGTTTTACCGATGTATATATTTAAGTTAAATTAATATAATATGATTATGTTTGTCTAGAACAAATAGACAAAAAATTTAATAAATAAATATTTATTAAATTTTTTTCTTCTCTGGCAGAGGAATAATGCAACGATACAGCCATACGCTGTATTAGGCATTAATTTAAATAAATATAAATTTTGTATAATTTGTATAAGTTACGGGTAAATGGACAGGTCTGAGATTGCAAAAATATTTCATTGTTAGATTAGGGGAGAATTAACCTGTTTCGACAAGCAGTGAACACCTGCTCAATTGTATGTGTGTTACACGTGTATCTTGTGTGTGTTAGTGATGCAGGCATAGACAGGAATCTCAGCAACCCGCCCCAAGTAATCAATAAAATAATTATTTTAATTCACTGTGCGGAAACTAATTAGTGTATGATCAAACCAAAGGCACCAAAGTGTGTGTAAAATTTATAGTTATCCCCAGTGAAAAGATGACGTTAATAGAACACGTTATGCGAAGACAGTGCAAAGTAAATGTGCCAAAAATACGCAAATTAACCTAAGATGCTCAAATTAATATAGTGAGTGCTTAATCGAAATAGCTATGATTTGTGGTATCTCTATTCCGTGCAAAACATTGCTATTTGCTAATAATTGCAAATAGATGAAAAGGTTCGGGAGTGGGGGCTGTCACGAGATATGCAGGTATCGACAGGAAGATTTTGGAGCCGACTGGCGCGGAATCTCGAGAGGGTATAAATTAAGATTTCGACCAAAAACCCTTCCCTTCATTTCAAGACACAGTTGCAGCCGGACATGCTGTCCTTCGGCAAAACAGTTTATTTTTATTCTATTACAAGTCGCAGTAACAAACGAAATAACGTTTATTAAATTAACGACAATATTACGGAAAAAGTAAATACCGCAATAGTAAGTCTACCAAGAGATGACAAAGACCGTACGGGAAAGCTGCTTTAGAGCGACGCTGGACTGTAGACGTATCCAGGAACATGCTGCCGTAGAACGACGCTGGACTCTAGACGCATGCAGGAACATGCTGTCGTAGAACGACGCTGGACTCTAGACGCATCCAGGAACATGCTGCCGTAGAACGACGCTGGACTCTAGACGCATCCAGGAACATGCTGCCGTAGAGCGACGCTGGACTCTAGACGTATCCAAGAACACATGCTGCCGTAGAACGGCGCTGGACTCTAGACGTATCCAGGAACATGCTAGGACAAGAGGAATGGGAAACTAACTCTGGACAACGCTGGACCCCGGACAACAGTCGTACGATCATCAGAAATCGAGGTGACATGCGTAATGCATTTTTAAATGATTTGTAAAAAAAAAGAGCTCATAAAGACGATTTCAAAAGACAGTAAAGTAAAACAAAGAAAAGTTTATACTTAGTAATAATTTGTTAAAATGTAAATAAATGTTTAGTCGTAAGAATGAGCGATCACATATATATAAAAGCATTCATAAATGAAAGAGAATTTAAAGTAAAGAGAGTAGAGTTTATTATCAAAATAGATAGTAAAGTGAGTAGATATTTTAAGTATAGAAAGATTAATTTAAAGTTGAATATTAAAACAAGGCCAGTCTACAAGCAATTAATATAAATTTAAATTGAATTTTAAACCTTGGTATAGACTGAGCGAGTAGGGGTCAGATCTGAGACAAGACAATTTATTTCAATATAAAAATATTTTAATTTTATAATAAATTAATAAACCAATTACTTAAAATGTCTAGATATAACATTATTAACATGTTTATATATAAGAGATTTTTTAAATATGTGTAATGTTGCATATCATAAGATATAAACATTTAATAATGAGCAATATCTTGATCGACAATTATTAATGATGTTTATGAATATTTATAATATTGAATAAATCTTAAATATGAGTTTTAAATACTGATAAATAAAAATACTCCTATTATAAATACACCTGGTATAATTATACAACCTGCATGAATTACTGTATATCGAATTTACATATAAATTCGTTGTATAAGTTTGTACCCCTTGAACGTGAGGCCTGACATGCCTACATTTATATGTATGTATATGTAACGTTGTATAATTTTTGCGCACTGAGATCGTGGGGCTCCACAAATTTAAATTATATAATAAATTTGTTGTATAACTTTGGCTCCCAACGTGGGGCCCGATCCCCACCATTTAACTATTAGAAATTTTGTAGTTAAATGGGTGCTCTAAAAATAAATTTGTGTTAAATGAAAAATATATTATATGTAATAATTATTTATATTAAACATTAACTGTATGTTATGTTAATTGTTGTGTACTAAAACACAACTGGCGCTCAAGAAAATAAACAGGTGTAATTGTAACATGGGTAAATAAAAATAAATAAATAATAACAGTTCAACGATAAATAAATAAAAGCTTGCATACGGTTAACTAATAATAATAATAAATTATAAATAAATATTTAAATACAAAATAATTCAAAATGACGACTCCTGGAAATTTAGACATGGAGGCATTTCAGACCATGATGCGTGCTTGGGTAGATGAAATAAACACAAAACAAACAGAAAATATAAATGCTATACTTAAAGAACAAACAAAAAATTTAGAAAATAAATTAGAACAACAGACTGAAAATTTTAAACAGGAACCATAAAAATAATGGAGAGTTAGAAGAATTAACAGAAAAAATTGTTGATACTAACTTACGAATTGATACTTTAGAGAATAATTTTAAACAAGCCTTACATGAGCAAGTTGTACGGATTGAAAATAAACAAAAAGAATTACGTCTCGAGTGGAGAAAAGATTTAATAGAAACGCGTAAACAAATACATGATAATATAAATGATACATTAAATACTATGACGCGAGAGCAGGATGATAAAATACAAACTGTTAGTAATATGTCACAAGCAAATACCAGTAAACTTAGAGACATAGAAACTCGTACTATAGTCATTGAGAATAGAATTGAAGAAACTACGAAGGACCGTTCGGGAGACGTCTCACATATGAAAGAAGAAATCCAAGAGGAAATGATCAGCTACGAAGTGAGTTGAGAAGACGACAGAACCAAATGACCATGTTTCCTATACCAATGGAAGAAAGGACCAGACTTAAATTCTCAGGTGGTAAATGGGCGAACAGTATGGAATTCCTAGCTAGAGTGGAGAAGGAAATAGAGAAGATTGGCAGTGCAATAAATGACGACGAAAAGATAGACTTCGTCACGCGATATCTTAAAGATTCAGCCAGTCAATGATATTCTATTATTAGAGATAACGTCAGTACATATCAACAGTTTCGTGAGGCATTCGAAAACAGATACTGGAACGTGCATACCCAAAGACAGGTGAGGGATCAACTCGAGTATGGAAAATTCAACGCACAAGGACAACAGAGTATTGAACAGTACGCAATTGGGCAAATCGAATGCGTAAAACATTTAAAACCAAAATTTTCTGAATATGAGATAGTGTCTAAGTTGTCTTACCATTTCCATAGAGATATCCAATTAGCTGTATATACGCAGGGTGTCAAAACGATTGAACAATTCTTAATACTTGTCACTCAATCACAAAATATTAACAAGAGTAACACATCACCACACTATCAACAAACACGGATTAATTATCACAATAATTACGAAGGTGATGATAAGCAAAATCGTGATAATTATAGGCGAAATTTCACACCGCCAGCGTACAATGTAAAGCAACACACAGCTGTGAATAACACGCGGAACGTTGTAACGATACAATTAAGCCAAATCCCGTACCAGTGATAAAAAAGATAATTCTTGATATAAAAATACTTCATGTAAAATAAAATGTTTAAAAAATGATTAAAATATAAATATTTTGACGCGACGTACAATGATATTACCCAACCCAAGTGATTGAGCCAAAAACACAAACATAAAGAAGGGAACCACGTAACATACTTAAGAAAAAATATGATAGACAAAACAATGATGAACACAGAACTAAAGAAGAACCAGAAGAAGAGAACAGATCCCTACAATTAAACAGAATTTAAACCAGAAGAGAAGAAGAGGAGAACCGAACCGGGATGAAGACGACTGAAGATGAAGAAAATGAAGAAGAGGAAGAATGAAGAGGAGACAGGTTAAACCCAAGGGGAAACTAACACACATAAAAAAGGGAAAGATTGTATACTTAAAGATAGAATACGGTCAATAAACCTTGAATAATTATGTATTAATGAAACCAATGTTATTATTATCATTAACTTAACCTATGTACCCATTTTAAAGACAATACAATTGTAAAATATAATAATATAGAAAAAGTACACTAACCCAGTCAGAAAGGTTAGATTTAACAAAACACAAATAACCTAATATTGTTAATAGTAAATGTCATACTAAAACAAAATAGTGAGAAATTGTAGGAGGAAGTATAGGGATTACCCATTAAATAACACTAAATACAAAACAGTGAACCAAAGTGAAGTGCTTTAGTGAAGTGTAAATACCCTAAAAAATAGTGAAAGTGTATGTGAAACATTCAAAATAGAATGATAAGTAAGCAGACACTCTGTGAAACATTGATAAACAACCAATGATTGGAGTGATATTATAAACAGTAATATATCTAGAAGTAATTAGAAATAGTAGTCCAAATTAATATAAGGGAAGCTTGTGATATTATTCAGGGAGAAAGCCCAGACAAATAACTTGTGTTAACATGGTATGATAGAATAGAATTAAAGTTTTGTTATTAAAATTAAGATTGCAAAGAATACAACACCCCATGTTGAAAGGGGAATCAACTTTCATAATTTTATGAAAAGTGACAATGTTTATCACTTTAGTTTGTAACAAAAGAAAGAAATCAATGTTAGAACTAATAATAACTCATGATTTGTAAAGAATAGTTGGTTCAATGTTAAAGGAGGAATATGGCTGAAAGGAACCTACAGTCCATAAACCTAATTATGATATTTTAAAGGAAGAGTAATGAAAATATATGTTGAATAGTAGTTAAAACACAAACAAATAAGTGAAGCCCATCAGGCTGAATTCAGGATGTAATTTAAAAAGTAAATACACTAAAAAACAATCATGGCTGATTTTGACTATGAAGACATTTAACTGCCAAAGACATTCAAAAGTAAATTGTATCAATTTCACAAGAAATCTTACTAATCTAAGACCAGTGAATGGAGAGTAATTATATATCAGTTATTTTAACACAGAAATATTATTGTAATAGTTTAATTTAAGAAAGATATGTTATTTATTAAATGTCAAATAATTAGACTATAGTTAATGTATAACAGAATATGACCTTATGAGGTATCATTGTAAACTTTGAAAGGAAAGAAAGATAATAGTGATGTTATTTATTATCCCAAAGGAATTATAAAGGAATAAAATCATTAGGAAAATACTTAATAAATTTGAATAAAAATTCAAATATTTTAACAATGTCCTAAAGGAGCAATTAACCAATCATCGAATTATGGTTACTATGACAACGAGACGTTTGAGGGCTTATTTTCCGTTAAATTATATAGACTCTGAAAAACGAAGTGTGGGTAAGCGACGGGCAAAATTGGAACGATTAAAATTTTGATTTAAACAGTTATAAAAAGTCGAATCAGTGAACCAAGATGACCCAAAATGAAGAGACGTCGATCTATAAAGAATACATGATGTCCAGGAACCAGATTAACTAAATTAATTAAAGAAAAAACCCAAGACCAGATGAAGAAGATGTTAGAAGTTTAAAACCAGCCCAAATTCGAAGAATATGACTGTCTTGATGACGACATTTCAACGTGAGATGAACTGATAAGTACCGAATAAATTCCTTATTCCCAAAACCCTAAATTACTTAAATTATTTTCAAATGATAAAATTTCTCACTATTTAAAAAGTAATATTTTCTTTCAAAGGTAAAGGCATAATTTACTTACATAAAAAACATTTTTACTAAATTCAATATAACCTTACTTGAGAACAAAATTTTTGTAACAGAAATACGACACTACCGAACAAATTGTATAAACACATAACTTCTAAGTACGTATAAGGTATGGTAGTGTACTTTTTTAATGTAACCAACGTTTATGTCTATTTTCATGATCAAAAGAACTCCAGATTTTAGACATTGTAATTTATTAAAAGTGACGGATGTCATTTCGTCAAACGATAATGTTTTGAAATCATTTTTGCCAACTCTGAGATATTTTGTGTTTCAAGCTCTAAGCCAGAGCCGAATATTATAAAATTATTTGTAATTCATTTGTCATATTTATTGATGACCCAATTTGTATTAAAAAATACAGTACAGATCATTACTATCTTGT
Organism: Magicicada septendecula; assembly: GCA_034769895.1. Taxonomy (NCBI): domain Eukaryota; kingdom Metazoa; phylum Arthropoda; class Insecta; order Hemiptera; family Cicadidae; genus Magicicada; species Magicicada septendecula. The sequence goes on from CM068367.1 coordinate 888,657,248, forward strand.
TATTTCATAGGATTTTGTAGAATATATGTGTGTTAGCGAAGTTTTAAGCAACAGCCAACTAGCGCTCATCACGAGTGGACGAGTTGACAACCTGACTAGCAGCGGGAACAATTCGAACGCCACAGCTGTCCATGCTAATATCACGTATTACCTTAGAAATTAAATATTTTAATTGTTTTAACAGAAACAATATGGCGCCACCCGGGAATAACAATCCCTATGAATTAACAGGTAGGTTGTACTGGTAACATTGACAACGCTACGGACTCCAGTAGTGACTTCGATTTATGTAACGACCAGTGTGAGGCAAACACACTACATTCACACAAATACACAATATAAATAAGTGTGATACATTTCAACAGGTACGACCTCGTTTTATTGTTACATATTGACGAACCCAACCAATTAGGCGTCACCCTAATTCTAGCGTTACAACGTACAGAAGGAACCACACTCGGAGAGAAACGTGCGTGATACAAATTGGAAGAAAAGATTTAAGAAAACATATGATCACTCCGTATCCACAATGCAGAGCAAGAGAGAGAGTGCAGAGGGAGAAATCAAAGCGAAACCGCAACACAGCTCTGTTCAACCATCCTGTTCCCATGACACAGAACAATTACTGAAACACAAGACGTACGAGTACACAATGAACAATATATTTCCGTGCGATGTGAGAAATGAGTTATTAGCCACCGACAGAAAGGTGACACCAAATCAACCAGAAATAAAGTGTCCGCTAATTAATGTACAAATTAATGGAAGTAAAATTAAAATGTTAATCGATACAGGTAGCCAATTAACTGTACTAAGTAATAAGTGGGTACAACAAAATAAAAAATATTTTAAACAAACGGCTATTTTACCTGTCAGTAATATGAATGTTATTACAGACATGAATAAGAGAGAAAAAGTTAGACAGCAAGCTTACGTAACTTTAAATTGTAAGGACATAGAAATAATATATCCTATGATCATAATGCATAAACTTATTTATGATGGAATTATTGGAATGGATTTGTTAAATACTTTAAGTGCAAGAATTGATATCAATAACAATAAGATGTTATGTAATTATAAGAATGTTCTATATGAATTAATTATGAATGAAGATGAAGAAAATGGTGAGGTAAGTGAAAATCCTATTGTCATATCCAGGCCATGTATACGATATGCACCTACTCAGCATGCTAATTCAGCCGAAGAAGGAATGTCACCTCAGGAAGAAGCGAAGTTATTTAAATTAATAGAAGTGTATAATGCAGTATTCAGCGAGGTACCGATGCAGACCACAGTCTACGAACACGCTATTATGGTATCAGACCCTACAAAATTTGTCAGACGAACGTATCCAATACCCAGGAAGTACGAGGGAGAAGTTGAACTGGAAATACGACGGATGATAGAAAATAACGTCATTGAGCGGTCGAACAGCAACTTTCTTAATCCTCTAGTTGTAGTAAAGAAGAAGAGTGGAGAAGTACGTTTATGCCTGGACATGAGGAGTTTGAATAGCATTATTCTACGTGAATTCGATTGTGCACCACCTGCGGACGAGTTATTTGCCAAGTGTGAAGGAGCACGATATTTGACTAAGTTGGATTTAAGGTAAAGTTTCTGGCAAATTCCAATTAGAAGAGAAGATAGAAAATACACCACCTTCCTATATGAAAATAAATGCTATCAACACAAGGTAGTTCCATTTGGTTTGAGCACGAGTTTGGCTGCAATTGTAAAATGTCTGGAGAAAGCATTGGGACCAGAAGTGGAGCCGTACACCATAGTGTTTGTCGATGATATGCTGGTAGTATCAAAAACACTTGACGAACACATTGAACATCTTAACATTATATTCCACAAGTTTAAGGAAGCCCATATATCCCTTAACCTAGACAAGTGTGAATTCATAAAATCCTCAATCCAATTCCTAGGTCATATTATTTCATCCTCAGGTATTCAACCCGATCCCATAAAAATATCCAGTATTACCGATTTTCCTATACCTAAGAACATTAAAGGGTTACGAGCATTTTTTGGACTCACAGGGTATTATAGAAGATTCTCGCAACTATATGCAGAGCAACCCCAACCATTGCTGGAGTTAACAAGGAAAAATCACAAATGGAAATGGGAGAAGAAACATCAAGATGCCTTCGACCAAGTCAAGAATTTATTCATGGAAAACGTAATGCTTCATCATCCTCAGCGAGATGGAAGATTTGTTATCTACGCAGACGCTAGTGACTACGCGTGTGGAAGTGTACTGTATCAACAGGATGCTACAGGCGAACACCGTGTCATTGCATATGCTAGTAGAGTATTCAAAGGAGCAGAGAAGCAGTACTCTACATCTGAGAAGGAGATACTTGCTATAGTCTACGCTCTGAAACAGTTTCGATACTATATTTACGGAACGCATTTCGAAGTACATACGGACCATCAAGCGTTATCATTTCTATTAAAATGTAAAGTAACCAACGCTTGATTGTTACGATGGATCCTAGCAATCGGTGAGTATTCCTTTACTATAAAATATTGTAAAGGGAAAGATAATATTATAGCCGATACTTTGAGTAGATACGTCACAGAAAAGTGTGAAGAGGTCTATGAAAAGAACCATAATGAGTTACAACTGATACCTATTAAATTTACTATTGATAATGATATTAAACACATGTTGAAGAATCTAGCTCAACAACAAAACTTAGATGATGCTACGAGGGAATTTAAGCTACGAGATCACCTACCAGACAATTACAAGTTACAAAATGGAGTCTTATATAAACTAATGAGGTGGTATTAACAAATGATATGTTGCATAAATTAATTCGACCAACACACAAACGTTTAGCACATGCTGCTGCACTTAAATGTTACTTAAGCCTACGTGAAGATTTCACCATCAATAATATGTTCAGAAAGATTGAAAACGAACGTAAGAAATGTTGTGAGTGTCAAACAGCAAAAGGACCGAATCTACATACCTATGTGGAAATGCAGAGTACGGTATTCAAAAAGACCAAAAAGGAGAGCTAATTGCAGTGGATTTTCTTGGACCACTCCCGAGATCAAGTCGGGGAGTGAAACACATACTTGTTTGTATAGATGTATTTTCCAAAGCCGTCCATCTGTATCCAATTATGCGACCCACAACTAAAGTTGTTTTAAAATACTCTTGCAGAAATACATCCTGCATATGGTAAAATGAAGAAGGTACTTAGCGATCAAGGAGTACAGTTCCAAAGCGAGTTATGGGAGAGAACTCTTCGTGAAAATGGAATCCAACCTGTGCTCACATCAGTACGACACCCACAGGGAAATCTGGAGGAAAGAGTAAATAAAGAGTTAGGTAAATATCTACTGTAAACGATCAACACATCAAATGGGCAGAATACTTACCTTTCTTTGAGAAAGCAATAAATGAAAATTATAGCGAAGCAACAAGTTATACACCAATCGAGCTAGACGAAGACAAGAAACCTGTCAGATTCTGGACCAAATATGTAAGCAAGCCAGAGAATCAAAACGTACCTATTCCATTAAGTGTAAAGGTGGAGTATGCTAAACAACGCATCATAGAACAAGGTAACAAGAGGATAGAAAAATACAATAGAACACATAATAAATTACAACGATTTGATGTAGGAGAACAAATTCTGTTGAAAGCTAATCCTGTAGGAAAACGCAATGACAACACAGCGAAGAAATTTTTCCGGTTGTACAATGGACCTTATACGTTGAAGCAACGCGTAGGAAGACACACATTCATCGTATACGATGAAAGAAAGTATAAGGACATTGGCAAATATCATGCAACGTCATTCAAGAAATTTTACGTATGAATAATGAGAAGAGAGAGTAAGGGTGGGACAAGGCCACTGAATCAGTACAAGGTCAACGCACCGATCAGCTGTATAATGGGGGTGAATGTTGCATACCACCACGGTGAACGTTAGACTGACTTACTCATTATTATGTGTTTGTTTTACCGATGTATATATTTAAGTTAAATTAATATAATATGATTATGTTTGTCTAGAACAAATAGACAAAAAATTTAATAAATAAATATTTATTAAATTTTTTTCTTCTCTGGCAGAGGAATAATGCAACGATACAGCCATACGCTGTATTAGGCATTAATTTAAATAAATATAAATTTTGTATAATTTGTATAAGTTACGGGTAAATGGACAGGTCTGAGATTGCAAAAATATTTCATTGTTAGATTAGGGGAGAATTAACCTGTTTCGACAAGCAGTGAACACCTGCTCAATTGTATGTGTGTTACACGTGTATCTTGTGTGTGTTAGTGATGCAGGCATAGACAGGAATCTCAGCAACCCGCCCCAAGTAATCAATAAAATAATTATTTTAATTCACTGTGCGGAAACTAATTAGTGTATGATCAAACCAAAGGCACCAAAGTGTGTGTAAAATTTATAGTTATCCCCAGTGAAAAGATGACGTTAATAGAACACGTTATGCGAAGACAGTGCAAAGTAAATGTGCCAAAAATACGCAAATTAACCTAAGATGCTCAAATTAATATAGTGAGTGCTTAATCGAAATAGCTATGATTTGTGGTATCTCTATTCCGTGCAAAACATTGCTATTTGCTAATAATTGCAAATAGATGAAAAGGTTCGGGAGTGGGGGCTGTCACGAGATATGCAGGTATCGACAGGAAGATTTTGTAGCCGACTGGCGCGGAATCTCGAGAGGGTATAAATTAAGATTTCGACCAAAAACCCTTCCCTTCATTTCAAGACACAGTTGCAGCCGGACATGCTGTCCTTCGGCAAAACAGTTTATTTTTATTCTATTACAAGTCGCAGTAACAAACGAAATAACGTTTATTAAATTAACGACAATATTACGGAAAAAGTAAATACCGCAATAGTAAGTCTACCAAGAGATGACAAAGACCGTACGGGAAAGCTGCTTTAGAGCGACGCTGGACTGTAGACGTATCCAGGAACATGCTGCCGTAGAACGACGCTGGACTCTAGACGCATGGAGGAACATGCTGTCGTAGAACGACGCTGGACTCTAGACGCATCCAGGAACATGCTGCCGTAGAACGACGCTGGACTCTAGACGCATCCAGGAACATGCTGCCGTAGAGCGACGCTGGACTCTAGACGTATCCAAGAACACATGCTGCCGTAGAACGGCGCTGGACTCTAGACGTATCCAGGAACATGCTAGGACAAGAGGAATGGGAAACTAACTCTGGACAACGCTGGACCCCGGACAACAGTCGTACGATCATCAGAAATCGAGGTGACATGCGTAATGCATTTTTAAATGATTTGTAAAAAAAAAGAGCTCATAAAGACGATTTCAAAAGACAGTAAAGTAAAACAAAGAAAAGTTTATACTTAGTAATAATTTGTTAAAATGTAAATAAATGTTTAGTCGTAAGAATGAGCGATCACATATATATAAAAGCATTCATAAATGAAAGAGAATTTAAAGTAAAGAGAGTAGAGTTTATTATCAAAATAGATAGTAAAGTGAGTAGATATTTTAAGTATAGAAAGATTAATTTAAAGTTGAATATTAAAACAAGGCCAGTCTACAAGCAATTAATATAAATTTAAATTGAATTTTAAACCTTGGTATAGACTGAGCGAGTAGGGGTCAGATCTGAGACAAGACAATTTATTTCAATATAAAAATATTTTAATTTTATAATAAATTAATAAACCAATTACTTAAAATGTCTAGATATAACATTATTAACATGTTTATATATAAGAGATTTTTTAAATATGTGTAATGTTGCATATCATAAGATATAAACATTTAATAATGAGCAATATCTTGATCGACAATTATTAATGATGTTTATGAATATTTATAATATTGAATAAATCTTAAATATGAGTTTTAAATACTGATAAATAAAAATACTCCTATTATAAATACACCTGGTATAATTATACAACCTGCATGAATTACTGTATATCGAATTTACATATAAATTCGTTGTATAAGTTTGTACCCCTTGAACGTGAGGCCTGACATGCCTACATTTATATGTATGTATATGTAACGTTGTATAATTTTTGCGCACTGAGATCGTGGGGCTCCACAAATTTAAATTATATAATAAATTTGTTGTATAACTTTGGCTCCCAACGTGGGGCCCGATCCCCACCATTTAACTATTAGAAATTTTGTAGTTAAATGGGTGCTCTAAAAATAAATTTGTGTTAAATGAAAAATATATTATATGTAATAATTATTTATATTAAACATTAACTGTATGTTATGTTAATTGTTGTGTACTAAAACACAACTGGCGCTCAAGAAAATAAACAGGTGTAATTGTAACATGGGTAAATAAAAATAAATAAATAATAACAGTTCAACGATAAATAAATAAAAGCTTGCATACGGTTAACTAATAATAATAATAAATTATAAATAAATATTTAAATACAAAATAATTCAAAATGACGACTCCTGGAAATTTAGACATGGAGGCATTTCAGACCATGATGCGTGCTTGGGTAGATGAAATAAACACAAAACAAACAGAAAATATAAATGCTATACTTAAAGAACAAACAAAAAATTTAGAAAATAAATTAGAACAACAGACTGAAAATTTTAAACAGGAACCATAAAAATAATGGAGAGTAGAAGAATTAACAGAAAAAATTGTTGATACTAACTTACGAATTGATACTTTAGAGAATAATTTTAAACAAGCCTTACATGAGCAAGTTGTACGGATTGAAAATAAACAAAAAGAATTACGTCTCGAGTGGAGAAAAGATTTAATAGAAACGCGTAAACAAATACATGATAATATAAATGATACATTAAATACTATGACGCGAGAGCAGGATGATAAAATACAAACTGTTAGTAATATGTCACAAGCAAATACCAGTAAACTTAGAGACATAGAAACTCGTACTATAGTCATTGAGAATAGAATTGAAGAAACTACGAAGGACCGTTCGGGAGACGTCTCACATATGAAAGAAGAAATCCAAGAGGAAATGATCAGCTACGAAGTGAGTTGAGAAGACGACAGAACCAAATGACCATGTTTCCTATACCAATGGAAGAAAGGACCAGACTTAAATTCTCAGGTGGTAAATGGGCGAACAGTATGGAATTCCTAGCTAGAGTGGAGAAGGAAATAGAGAAGATTGGCAGTGCAATAAATGACGACGAAAAGATAGACTTCGTCACGCGATATCTTAAAGATTCAGCCAGTCAATGATATTCTATTATTAGAGATAACGTCAGTACATATCAACAGTTTCGTGAGGCATTCGAAAACAGATACTGGAACGTGCATACCCAAAGACAGGTGAGGGATCAACTCGAGTATGGAAAATTCAACGCACAAGGACAACAGAGTATTGAACAGTACGCAATTGGGCAAATCGAATGCGTAAAACATTTAAAACCAAAATTTTCTGAATATGAGATAGTGTCTAAGTTGTCTTACCATTTCCATAGAGATATCCAATTAGCTGTATATACGCAGGGTGTCAAAACGATTGAACAATTCTTAATACTTGTCACTCAATCACAAAATATTAACAAGAGTAACACATCACCACACTATCAACAAACACGGATTAATTATCACAATAATTACGAAGGTGATGATAAGCAAAATCGTGATAATTATAGGCGAAATTTCACACCGCCAGCGTACAATGTAAAGCAACACACAGCTGTGAATAACACGCGGAACGTTGTAACGATACAATTAAGCCAAATCCCGTACCAGTGATAAAAAAGATAATTCTTGATATAAAAATACTTCATGTAAAATAAAATGTTTAAAAAATGATTAAAATATAAATATTTTGACGCGACGTACAATGATATTACCCAACCCAAGTGATTGAGCCAAAAACACAAACATAAAGAAGGGAACCACGTAACATACTTAAGAAAAAATATGATAGACAAAACAATGATGAACACAGAACTAAAGAAGAACCAGAAGAAGAGAACAGATCCCTACAATTAAACAGAATTTAAACCAGAAGAGAAGAAGAGGAGAACCGAACCGGGATGAAGACGACTGAAGATGAAGAAAATGAAGAAGAGGAAGAATGAAGAGGAGACAGGTTAAACCCAAGGGGAAACTAACACACATAAAAAAGGGAAAGATTTAATACTTAAAGATAGAATACGGTCAATAAACCTTGAATAATTATGTATTAATGAAACCAATGTTATTATTATCATTAACTTAACCTATGTACCCATTTTAAAGACAATACAATTGTAAAATATAATAATATAGAAAAAGTACACTAACCCAGTCAGAAAGGTTAGATTTAACAAAACACAAATAACCTAATATTGTTAATAGTAAATGTCATACTAAAACAAAATAGTGAGAAATTGTAGGAGGAAGTATAGGGATTACCCATTAAATAACACTAAATACAAAACAGTGAACCAAAGTGAAGTGCTTTAGTGAAGTGTAAATACCCTAAAAAATAGTGAAAGTGTATGTGAAACATTCAAAATAGAATGATAAGTAAGCAGACACTCTGTGAAACATTGATAAACAACCAATGATTGGAGTGATATTATAAACAGTAATATATCTAGAAGTAATTAGAAATAGTAGTCCAAATTAATATAAGGGAAGCTTGTGATATTATTCAGGGAGAAAGCCCAGACAAATAACTTGTGTTAACATGGTATGATAGAATAGAATTAAAGTTTTGTTATTAAAATTAAGATTGCAAAGAATACAACACCCCATGTTGAAAGGGGAATCAACTTTCATAATTTTATGAAAAGTGACAATGTTTATCACTTTAGTTTGTAACAAAAGAAAGAAATCAATGTTAGAACTAATAATAACTCATGATTTGTAAAGAATAGTTGGTTCAATGTTAAAGGAGGAATATGGCTGAAAGGAACCTACAGTCCATAAACCTAATTATGATATTTTAAAGGAAGAGTAATGAAAATATATGTTGAATAGTAGTTAAAACACAAACAAATAAGTGAAGCCCATCAGGCTGAATTCAGGATGTAATTTAAAAAGTAAATACACTAAAAAACAATCATGGCTGATTTTGACTATGAAGACATTTAACTGCCAAAGACATTCAAAAGTAAATTGTATCAATTTCACAAGAAATCTTACTAATCTAAGACCAGTGAATGGAGAGTAATTATATATCAGTTATTTTAACACAGAAATATTATTGTAATAGTTTAATTTAAGAAAGATATGTTATTTATTAAATGTCAAATAATTAGACTATAGTTAATGTATAACAGAATATGACCTTATGAGGTATCATTGTAAACTTTGAAAGGAAAGAAAGATAATAGTGATGTTATTTATTATCCCAAAGGAATTATAAAGGAATAAAATCATTAGGAAAATACTTAATAAATTTGAATAAAAATTCAAATATTTTAACAATGTCCTAAAGGAGCAATTAACCAATCATCGAATTATGGTTACTATGACAACGAGACGTTTGAGGGCTTATTTTCCGTTAAATTATATAGACTCTGAAAAACGAAGCGTGGGTAAGCGACGCGCAAAATTGGAACGATTAAAATTTTGATTTAAACAGTTATAAAAAGTCGAATCAGTGAACCAAGATGACCCAAAATGAAGAGACGTCGATCTATAAAGAATACATGATGTCCAGGAACCAGATTAACTAAATTAATTAAAGAAAAAACCCAAGACCAGATGAAGAAGATGTTAGAAGTTTAAAACCAGCCCAAATTCGAAGAATATGACTGTCTTGATGACGACATTTCAACGTGAGATGAACTGATAAGTACCGAATAAATTCCTTATTCCCAAAACCCTAAATTACTTAAATTATTTTCAAATGATAAAATTTCTCACTATTTAAAAAGTAATATTTTCTTTCAAAGGTAAAGGCATAATTTACTTACATAAAAAACATTTTTACTAAATTCAATATAACCTTACTTGAGAACAAAATTTTTGTAACAGAAATACGACACTACCGAACAAATTGTATAAACACATAACTTCTAAGTACGTATAAGGTATGGTAGTGTACTTTTTTAATGTAACCAACGTTTATGTCTATTTTCATGATCAAAAGAACTCCAGATTTTAGACATTGTAATTTATTAAAAGTGACGGATGTCATTTCGTCAAACGATAATGTTTTGAAATCATTTTTGCCAACTCTGAGATATTTTGTGTTTCAAGCTCTAAGCCAGAGCCGAATATTATAAAATTATTTGTAATTCATTTGTCATATTTATTGATGACCCAATTTGTATTAAAAAATACAGTACAGATCATTACTATCTTGTTATTTCATAGGATTTTGTAGAATATATGTGTGTTAGCGAAGTTTTAAGCAACAGCCAACTAGCGCTCATCACGAGTGGACGAGTTGACAACCTGACTAGCAGCGGGAACAATTCGAACGCCACAGCTGTCCATGCTAATATCACGTATTATCTTAGAAATTAAATATTTTAATTGTTTTAACAGAAACAATATGGCGCCACCCGGGAATAACAATCCCTATGAATTAACAGGTAGGTTGTACTGGTAACATTGACAACGCTACGGACTCCAGTAGTGACTTCGATTTATGTAACGACCAGTGTGAGGCAAACACACTACATTCACACAAATACACAATATAAACAAGTGTGATACATTTCAACAGGTACGACCTCGTTTTATTGTTACATATTGACGAACCCAACCAATTAGGCGTCACCCTAATTCTAGCGTTACAACGTACAGAAGGAACCACACTCGGAGAGAAACGTGCGTGATACAAATTGGAAGAAAAGATTTAAGAAAACATATGATCACTCCGTATCCACAATGCAGAGCAAGAGAGAGAGTGCAGAGGGAGAAATCAAAGCGAAACCGCAACACAGCTCTGTTCAACCATCCTGTTCCCATGACACAGAACAATTACTGAAACACAAGACGTACGAGTACACAATGAACAATATATTTCCGTGCGATGTGAGAAATGAGTTATTAGCCACCGACAGAAAGGTGACACCAAATCAACCAGAAATAAAGTGTCCGCTAATTAATGTACAAATTAATGGAAGTAAAATTAAAATGTTAATCGATACAGGTAGCCAATTAACTGTACTAAGTAATAAGTGGGTACAACAAAATAAAAAATATTTTAAACAAACGGCTATTTTACCTGTCAGTAATATGAATGTTATTACAGACATGAATAAGAGAGAAAAAGTTAGACAGCAAGCTTACGTAACTTTAAATTGTAAGGACATAGAAATAATATATCCTATGATCATAATGCATAAACTTATTTATGATGGAATTATTGGAATGGATTTGTTAAATACTTTAAGTGCAAGAATTGATATCAATAACAATAAGATGTTATGTAATTATAAGAATGTTCTATATGAATTAATTATGAATGAAGATGAAGAAAATGGTGAGGTAAGTGAAAATCCTATTGTCATATCCAAGCCATGTATACGATATGCACCTACTCAGCATGCTAATTCAGCCGAAGAAGGAATGTCACCTCAGGAAGAAGCGAAGTTATTTAAATTAATAGAAGTGTATAATGCAGTATTCAGCGAGGTACCGACGCAGACCACAGTCTACGAACACGCTATTATGGTATCAGACCCTACAAAATTTGTCAGACGAACGTATCCAATACCCAGGAAGTACGAGGGAGAAGTTGAACTGGAAATACGACGGATGATAGAAAATAACGTCATTGAGCGGTCGAACAGCAACTTTCTTAATCCTCTAGTTGTAGTAAAGAAGAAGAGTGGAGAAGTACGTTTATGCCTGGACATGAGGAGTTTGAAATAGCGTTATTCTACGTGAATTCGATTGTGTACCACCTGCGGACGAGTTATTTGCCAAGTGTGAAGGAGCACGATATTTGACTAAGTTGGATTTAAGGTAAAGTTTCTGGCAAATTCCAATTAGAAGAGAAGATAGAAAATACACCACCTTCCTATATGAAAATAAATGCTATCAACACAAGGTAGTTCCATTTGGTTTGAGCACGAGTTTGGCTGCAATTGTAAAATGTCTGGAGAAAGCATTGGGACCAGAAGTGGAGCCGTACACCATAGTGTTTGTCGATGATATGCTGCTAGTATCAAAAACACTTGGCGAACACATTGAACATCTTAACATTATATTCCACAAGTTTAAGGAAGCCCATATATCCCTTAACCTAGACAAGTGTGAATTCATAAAATCCTCAATCCAATTCCTAGGTCATATTATTTCATCCTCAGGTATTCAACTCGATCCCATAAAAATATCCAGTATTACCGATTTTCCTATACCTAAGAACATTAAAGGGTTACGAGCATTTTTTGGACTCACAGGGTATTATAGAAGATTCTCGCAACTATATGCAGAGCAACCCCAACCATTGCTGGAGTTAACAAGGAAAAATCACAAATGGAAATGGGAGAAGAAACATCAAGATGCCTTCGACCAAGTCAAGAATTTATTCATGGAAAACGTAATGCTTCATCATCCTCAGCGAGATGGAAGATTTGTTATCTACGCAGACGCTAGTGACTACGCGTGTGGAAGTGTACTGTATCAACAGGATGCTACAGGCGAACACCGTGTCATTGCATATGCTAGTAGAGTATTCAAAGGAGCAGAGAGGCAGTACTCTACATCTGAGAAGGAGATACTTGCTATAGTCTACGCTCTGAAACAGTTTCGATACTATATTTACGGAACGCATTTCGAAATACATACGGACCATCAAGCGTTATCATTTCTATTAAAATGTAAAGTAACCAACGCTCGATTGTTACGATGGATCCTAGCAATCGGTGAGTATTCCTTTACTATAAAATATTGTAAAGGGAAAGATAATATTATAGCCGATACATTGAGTAGATACGTCACAGAAAAGTGTGAAGAGGTCTATGAAAAGAACCATAATGAGTTACAACTGTTACCTATTAAATTTACTATTTATAATGATATTAAACACATGTTGAAGAATCTAGCTCAACAACAAAACTTAGATGATGCTACGAGGGAATTTAAGCTACGAGATCACCTACCAGACAATTACAAGTTACAAAATGGAGTCTTATATAAACTAATGAGGTGGTATTAACAAATGATATGTTGCATAAATTAATTCGACCAACACACATACGTTTAGCACATGCTGCTGCACTTAAATGTTACTTAAGCCTACGTGAAGATTTCACCATCAATAATATGTTCAGAAAGATTGAAAACGAACGTAAGAAATGTTATGAGTGTCAAACAGCAAAAGGACCGAATCTACATACCTATGTGGAAATGCAGAGTACGGTATTCAAAGAGACCAAATAGGAGAGCTAATTGCAGTGGATTTTCTTGGACCAATCCCGAGATCAAGTCGGGGAGTGAAACACATACTTGTTTGTATAGATGTATTTTCCAAAGCCGTCCATCTGTATCCAATTATGCGACCCACAACTAAAGTTGTTTTAAAATACTCTTGCAGAAATACATCCTGCATATGGTAAAATGAAGAAGGTACTTAGCGATCAAGGAGTACAGTTCCAAAGCGAGTTATGGGAGAGAACTCTCCGTGAAAATGGAATCCAACTTGTGCTCACATCAGTACGACACCCACAGGGAAATCTGGCGGAAAGAGTAAATAAATAGTTAGGTAAATATCTACTGTAAACGATCAACACAACAAATGGGCAGAATACTTACCTTTCTTTGAGAAAGCAATAAATGAAAATTATAGCGAAGCAACAAGTTATACACCAATCGAGCTAGACGAAGACAAGAAACCTGTCAGATTCTGGACCAAATATGTAAGCAAGCCAGAGAATCAAAACGTACCTATTCCATTAAGTGTAAAGGTGGAGTATGCTAAACAACGCATCATAGAACAAGGTAACAAGAGGATAGAAAAATACAATAGAACACATAAATTACAACGATTTGATGTAGGAGAACAAATTCTGTTGAAAGCTAATCCTGTAGGAAAACGCAATGACAACACAGCGAAGAAATTTTTCCGGTTGTACAATGGACCTTATACGTTGAAGCAACACGTAGGAAGACACACATTCATCGTATACGATGAAAGAAAGGATAAGGACATTGGCAAATATCATGCAACGTCATTCAAGAAATTTTACGTATGAATAATGAGAAGAGAGAGTAAGGGTGGGACAAGGCCACTGAATCAGTACAAGGTCAACGCACCGATCAGCTGTATATTGGGGGTGAATATTGCATACCACCACGGTGAACGTTAGACTGACTTACTCATTATTATGTGTTTGTTTTACCGATGTATATATTAAAGTTAAATTAATATAATATGATTGTATTTGTCTAGAACAAATAGACAAAAAATTTAATAAATAAATATTTATTAAATTTTTTTCTTCTCTGGCAGAGGAATAATGCAACGATACAGCCATACGCTGTATTAGGCATTAATTTAAATAAATATAAATTTTGTATAATTTGTATAAGTTACGGGTAAATGGACAGGTCTGAGATTGCAAAAATATTTCATTGTTAGATTAGGGGAGAATTAACGTGTTTCGACAAGCAGTGAACACCTGCTCAATTGTATGTGTGTTACACGTGTATCTTGTGTGTGTTAGTGATGCAGGCATAGACAGGATCTCAGCAACCCGCCCCAAGTAATAAATAAAATAATTATTTTAATTCACTGTGCGAAAACTAATTAGTGTGTGATCAAACCAAAGGCACCAAAGTGTGTGTAAAATTTATAGTTATCCCCAGTGAAAAGATGACGTTAATAGAACACGTTATGCGAAGACAGTGCAAAGTAAATGTGCCAAAAATACGCAAATTAACCTAAGACGCTCAAATTAATATAGTGAGTGCTTAATCGAAATAGCTATGATTTGTGCTATCTCGATTCCGTGCAAAACATTGCTATTTGCTAATAATTGCAAATAGATGAAAAGGTTCGGGAGTGGGGGCTGTCACGAGATATGCAGGTATCGACAGGAAGATTTTGGAGCCGACTGGCGCGGAATCTCGAGAGGGTATAAATTAAGATTTCTACCAAAAACCCTTCCCTTCATTTCAAGACACAGTTGCAGCCGGACATGCTGTCCTTCGGCAAAACAGTTTATTTTTATTCTATTACAAGTCGCAGTAACAAACGAAATAACGTTCGTTAAATTAACGACAATATTACGGAAAAAGTAAATACCGCAATAGTAAGTCTACCAAGAGTATATACGGGAAAGCTGCTGTAGAGCGACGCTGGACTGTAGACGCATCCAGGAACATGCTGCCGTAGAACGACGCTGGACTCTAGACGCATGCAGGAACATGATGTCGTAGAACGACGCTGGACTCTAGACGCATCCAGGAACATGCTGCCGTAGAGCGATGCTGGGCTCTAGACGTATCCAGGAACACATGCTGCCGTAGAACGACGCTGGACTCTAGACGTATCCAGGAACATGCTAGGACAAGAGGAATGGAAAACTAACTCTGGACAACGCTGGACCCCGGACAACAGTCGTAAGATCATGAGAAATCGAGGTGACATGCGTAATGCATTTTTAAATGATTTGTAAAAAAAAAAGAGCTCATAAAGACGATTTCAAAAGACAGTAAAGTAAAACAAAGAAAAGTTTGTACTTAGTAATAATATGTTAAAATGTAAATAAATGTTTAGTCGTAAGAATGAGCGATCGCATATATATAAAAGCATTCATAAATGAAAGAGAATTTAAAGTAAAGAGAGTAGAGTTTATTATCAAAATAGATAGTAAAGTGAGTAGATATTTGAAGTATAGAAAGATTAATTTAAAGTTGAATATTAAAACAAGGCCAGTCTACAAGCAATTAATATAAATTTAAATTGAATTTTAAACCTTGGTATAGACTGAGCGAGTAGAGGTCAGATCTGAGACAAGACAATTTATTTCAATATAAAAATATTTTATTTTAATAATAAATTAATAAACCAATTACTTGAAATATCTAGATATAACATTATTAACATGTTTATATATAAGAGATTTTTTAAATATGTGTAATGTTGCATATCATAAGATATAAACATTTAATAATGAGCAATATCTTAATCGACAATTATTAATGATGTTTATGAATATTTATAATAATGAATAAATCTTATATATGAGTTTTAAATACTGATAAATAAAAATACTCCTATTATAAATACACCTGGTATAATTATACAACCTGCATGAATTACTGTATATCGAATTTACATATAAATTCGTTGTATAAGTTTGTATTCCTTGAACGTGAGGCCTGACATGCCTACATGTATATGTATGTATATGTAACGTTGTATAATTTTGGCGCACCAAGATCGTGGGGCTCCACAAATTTAAATTATATAATAAATTTGTTGTATAACTTTGGCTCCCAACGTGGGGCCCGATCCCCACCATTTAACTATTAGAAATTTTGTAGTTAAATGGGTGCTCTAAAAATAAATTTGTGTTAAATGAAAAATATATTATATGTAATAATTATTTATATTAAACATTAACTGTATGTTATGTTAATTGTTGTGTAGTAAAACACAACTGGCGCTCAAGAAAATAAACAGGTGTAATTGTAACATGGGTAAATAAAAATAAATAAATAATAACAGTTCAACGATAAATAAATAAAAGCTTGCATACGGTTCACTAATAATAATAATAAATTATAAATAAATATTTAAATACAAAATAATTCAAAATGACGACTCCTGAAAATTTAGACATGGAGGCATTTCAGACCATGATGCGTGCTTGGGTAGATGAAATAAACAGAAAACAAACATAAAATTTAAATGCTATACTTAAAGAACAAACAAAAAATTTAGAAAATAAATTAGAACAACAGACTGAAAATTTTAAACAGGAACCATAAAAATAATGGAGAGTTAGAAGAATTAACAGAAAAAATTGTTGATACTAACTTACGTATTGATACTTTAGAGAATAATTTTAAACAAGCCTTACATGAGCAAGTTGTACGGATTGAAAATAAACAAAAAGAATTACGTCTCGGGTGGAGAAAAGATTTAATAGAAACGCGTAAACAAATACATGATAATATAAATGATACGTTAAATACTATGACGCGAGAGCAGGATGATAAAATTCAAACTGTTAGTAATATGTCACAAGCAAATACCAGTAAACTTAGAGACATAGAAACTCGTACTATAGTCATTGAGAATAGAATTGAAGAAACTACGAAGGACCGTTCGGGAGACGTCTCACATATGAAAGAAGAAATCCAAGAGGAAATGATCAGCTACGAAGTGAGTTGAGAAGACGACAGAACCAAATGACCATGTTTCCTACACCAATGGAAGAAAGGACCAGACTTAAATTCTCAGGTGGTAAATGGGCGAACAGTATGGAATTCCTAGCTAGAGTGGAGAAGGAAATAGAGAAGATTGGCAGTGCAATAAATGACGACGAAAAGATAGACTTCGTCACGCGATATCTTAAAGATTCAGCCAGTCAATGATATTCTATTATTAGAGATAACGTCAGTACATATCAGCAGTTTCGTGAGGCATTCGAAAACAGATACTGGAACGTGCATACCCAACGACAGGTGAGGGATTAACTCGAGTATGGAAAAATCAACGCACAAGGACAACAGAGTATTGAACAGTACGCGATTGGGCAAATCGATCGCGTAAAACATTTAAAACCAAAATTTTCTGAATATGAGATAGTGTCTAAGTTGTCGTACCATTTCCATAGAGATATCCAATTAGCTGTATATACGCAGGGTGTCAAAACGATTGAACAATTCTTAATACTTGTCACTCAATCACAAAATATTAACAAGAGTAACACATCACCACACTATCAACAAACACGGATTAATTATCACAATAATTACGAAGGTGATGATATACAAAATCGTTATAATTATAGGCGAAATTTCACACCGCTAGCGCTCAATGTAAAGCAACACACAGCTGTGAATAACACGCGGAACGTATAGAAGGAACCACACTCGGAGAGAAACGTGCGTGATACAAATTGGAAGAAAGGTTTAAGAAAACATATGATCACTCCGTATCCACAATGCAGAGCAAGAGAGAGAGTGCAGAAGGAGAAATCAAAGCGAACCCGCAACACAGCTCTGTTCAACCATCCTGTTCCCATGACACAGAACAATGACTGAAACACAAGACGTACGAGTACAGAATGAACAATATATTTCCGTGCGATGTGAGAAATGAGTTATTAGCCACCGACAGAAGGGTGACACCAAATCAACCAGAAATAAAGTGTCCGCTAATTAATGTACAAATTAATGGAAGTAAAATTAAAATGTTAATCGATACAGGTAGCCAATTAACTGTACTAAGTAATAAGTGGGTACAACAAAATAAAAAATATTTTAAACAAACGGCTATTTTACCTGTCAGTAATATGAATGTTATTACAGCCATAAATAAGAGAGAAAAAGTTAGACAGCAAGCTTACGTAACTTTAAATTGTAAGGACATAGAAATAATATATCCTATGATCATAATGCATAAACTTATTTATGATGGAATTATTGGAATGGATTTGTTAAATACTTTAAGTGCAAGAATTGATATCAATAACAATAAGATGTTATGTAATTATAAGAATGTTCAATATGAATTAATTATGAATGAAGATGAAGAAAATGGTGAGGTAAGTGAAAATCCTAATGTCATATCCAGCCATGTATACGATATGCACCTACTCAGCATGCTAATTCAGCCGAAGAAGGAATGTCACCTCAGGGAGAAGCGAAGTTATTTAAATTAATAGAAGTGTATAATGCAGTATTCAGCGAGGTACCGACGCAGACCACAGTCTACGAACACGCTATTATGGTATCAGACCCTACAAAATTTGTCAGACGAACGTATCCAATACCCAGGAAGTACGAGGGAGAAGTTGAACTGGAAATACGACGGATGATAGAAAATAACGTCATTGAGCGGTCGAACAGCAACTTTCTTAATCCTCTAGTTGTAGTAAAGAAGAAGAGTGGAGAATTACGTTTATGCCTGGACTTGAGGAGTTTGAAATATCGTTATTCTACGTGAATTCGATTGTGCACCACCTGCGGACGAGTTATTTGGCAAGTGTGAAGGAGCACGATACAAAGAAATCGAAATTTACTAATAGAAAGAATGACTTTAAATCTGTAAGGAAACCCATATAATGAATAAGGGGAAAGTCTATGTTGAATGTTGCACTGTAGGCATGCCAGTCTCTGAGCTGACAATTTTACCAGAAATTTACTGAAATTTACAATTTATTTTGCACCCAGTCCACACACTAAACTGTCCCATCAATTGGGGATCCAATTAAATGTTTAAAACTTGAAATGTTGTAGTTGATAGATATATATAGAACTAGTCACTGGGTATTATTGAGTGCTGACTCTATGTGTAATTAATAATTGGTTTTGTATCACCTGATTTCGTCCATGAGGGTTTTTTTTATTAAGGTGACAATCTCGTGGTCGACATTTTAGGTGTTGGTGTGGTCCTCCAAATTCCTCCGGTATTGAAGAGTAGAGCTTAGGATGTTAATCGCTCAGCCATGTAGTAGGTCTTGTTCTCGTCTATTGCGGTGAACCCTAATTACACACCGTTATATTTATTAGCCAGAGTACACAACACAATGCCCCACTAAAGTTTGCACACCCCCCCCAAAATATATATATAAACTTAACATAGCTTTAGAGCCACTTAAATTTAACTTGACAAAATTTGTATGGCCAACATGCCTTATTTGAAAATCTTTATAACAGTAATTCTTCATAATATTAACTTCACCCTAATGCGGGTTACCATGTTTGCAATTTGACAATTAATTATGGCTTTGTAACATTTCATAAACTTTATACATAGTGTGAATATGTAGATACCACGTGGTTAAGAAGTTGTTTCAAATACATAGTTTTTACTATAGAAAATAATATGAATTGGTGGTTATTTACTTTCAAAACGTGCCTGAGTAAGTTACCAGATATTAATAATGTTTTACTGTTAATTGTAGTAAAACTTGTATGCCATCCAAAACAACTACGCCTTGTGCAATAACCTAGATGAACGTAACACGAATCTCGTTACATCGATGTTAGATAAATTTTAAACTTAAATATTTGTATTTAAATTTACTTTACTTTTCAGTGCCGAAATTCTGACACGTGAATGGAATGTTTTATAAAGTTTTAAACACTTTTACGCTCAAAAGTATATTGCACAACCGCATGGTTGCATACAGGTGAACAGAAATCAACCTACTCAGGCTCATTAAAAACACAGTTTTCTTCAGTGATATATTATAGTCTATTAATATGAAAGTAAGTGAGACTCACCGCAGTCGTGTAGAGAATTAGCTAATCATAGCGTGAAGAAGATGTATTTAAAATCATTTTCTCTACCGGAGTAAAAATGGCGTCGACCTTCAGCCACGGAGTATTTTGTGAGACGAACTTAATCAGAAGTACCGGCTCCTTCCTCGTTTGCTTACATCACTTGTCGCCAGAAAGCAGCACCTGGAGTTTTCATACCGCGGGCAGGCGGCAGGTGCCGACACCGATCAAGATGTTAATCTGTAGGGCTTATCTTCACGGAAAGAGTGCAGCACGAATTACACCACTGTAATTCCGTTCTGCCTATAACTACAGGCCGTATATTCAGTTGTTTGGCGCTGTCTCTCCGCTAGAGATCAGCCCAACCTCCAATTGTAAATTACTGAAATCGCGCTGAATCTTACAGGTTCGGCGCATTACCTATTACATTTACTATTGATAATGATATTAAACACATGTTGAAGAATCTAGCTCAACAACAAAACTTAGATGATGCTACGAGGGAATTTAAGCTACGAGATCACCTACCAGACAATTACAAGTTACAAAAT
This sequence comes from Magicicada septendecula, assembly GCA_034769895.1. Taxonomy (NCBI): domain Eukaryota; kingdom Metazoa; phylum Arthropoda; class Insecta; order Hemiptera; family Cicadidae; genus Magicicada; species Magicicada septendecula. The sequence goes on from CM068367.1 coordinate 888,678,173, forward strand.
GGAGTCTTATATAAACTAATGAGGTGGTATTAACAAACGATATGTTGCATAAATTAATTCGACCAACACACAAACGTTTAGCACATGCTGCTGCACTTAAATGTTACTTAAGCCTACGTGAAGATTTCACCATCAATAATATGTTCAGAAAGATTAAAAACGAACGTAAGAAATGTTATGAGTGTCAAACAGCAAAAGGACCGAATCTACATATCTATGTGGAAATGCAGAGTACGGTATTCAAAGAGACCAAAAAGGAGAGCTAATTGCAGTGGATTTTCTTGGACCACTCCCGAGATCAAGTCGGGGAGTGAAACACATACTTGTTTGTATAGATGTATTTTCCAAAGCCGTCCATCTGTATCCAATTATGCGACCCACAACTAAAGTTGTTTTAAAATACTCTTGCAGAAATACATCCTGCATATGGTAAAATGAAGAAAGTACTTAGCGATCAAGGAGTACAGTTCCAAAGCGAGTTATGGGAGAGAACTCTTCGTGAAAATGGAATCCAACCTGTGCTCACATCAGTACGACACCCACAGGGAAATCTGGCGGAAAGAGTAAATAAATAGTTAGGTAAATATCTACTGTAAACGATCAACACAACAAATGGGCAAATACTTACCTTTCTTTGAGAAAGCAATAAATGAAAATTATAGCGAAGCAACAAGTTATACACCAATCGAGCTAGACGAAGACAAGAAACCTGTCAGATTCTGGACCAAATATGTAAGCAAGCCAGAGAATCAAAACGTACCTATTCCTTTAAGTGTAAAGGTGGAGTATGCTAAACAACGCATCATAGAACAAGGTAACAAGAGGATAGAAAAATACAATAGAACACATAAATTACAACGATTTGATGTTGGAGAACAAATTCTGTTGAAAGCTAATCCTGTAGGAAAACGCAGTGACAACACTGCGAAGAAATTTTTCCGGTTGTACAATGGACCTTATACGTTGAAGCAACGCGTAGGAAGACACACATTCATCGTATACGATGAAAGAAAGGATAAGGACATTGGCAAATATCATGCAACGTCATTCAAGAAATTTTACGTATGAATAATGAGAAGAGAGAGTAAGGGTGGGACAAGGCCACTGAATCAGTACAAGGTCAACGCACCGATCAGCTGTATAATGGGGGTGAATATTGCATACCACCACGGTGAACGTTAGACTGACTTACTCATTATTATGTGTTTGTTTTACCGATGTATATATTTAAGTTAAATTAATTAATATAATATGATTATATTTGTCTAGAACAAATAGACAAAAAATTTAATAAATAAATATTTATTAAATTTTTGTCTTCTCTGGCAGAGGAATAATGCAACGATACAGCCATACGCTGTATTAGGCATTAATTTAAATAAATATAAATTTTGTATAATTTGTATAAGTTACGGGTAAATGGACAGGTCTGAGATTGCAAAAATATTTCATTGTTAGATTAGGGGAGAATTAACGTGTTTCGACAAGCAGTGAACACCTGCTCAATTGTATGTGTGTTACACGTGTATCTTGTGTGTGTTAGTGATGCAGGCATAGACAGGAATCTCAGCAACCCGCCCCAAGTAATCAATAAAATAATTATGTTAATTCACTGTGCGAAAACTAATTAGTGTATGATCAAACCAAAGGCACCAAAGTGTGTGTAAAATTTATAGTTATCCCCAGTGAAAAGATGACGTTAATAGAACACGTTATGCGAAGACAGTGCAAAGTAAATGTGCCAAAAATACGCAAATTAACCTAAGACGCTCAAATTAATATAGTGAGTGCTTAATCGAAATAGCTATGATTTGTGCTATCTCGATTCCGTGCAAAACATTGCTATTTGCTAATAATTGCAAATAGATGAAAAGGTTCGGGAGTGGGGGCTGTCACGAGATATGCAGGTATCGACAGGAAGATTTTGGAGCCGACTGGCGCGGAATCTCGAGAGGGTATAAATTAAGATTTCGACCAAAAACCCTTCCCTTCATTTCAAGACACAGTTGCAGCCGGACATGCTGTCCTTCGGCAAAACAGTTTATTTTTATTCTATTACAAGTCGCAGTAACAAACGAAATAACGTTCGTTAAATTAACGACAATATTACGGAACAAGTAAATACCGCAATAGTAAGTCTACCAAGAGTATATACGGGAAAGCTGCTGTAGAGCGACGCTGGACTGTAGACGCATCCAGGAACATGCTGCCGTAGAACGACGCTGGACTCTAGACGCATGCAGGAACATGCTGTCGTAGAACGACGCTGGACTCTAGACGCATCCAGGAACATGCTGCCGTAGAACGACGCTGGACTCTAGACGCATCCAGGAACATGCTGCCGTAGAGCGACGCTGGACTCTAGACGTATCCAGGAACACATGCTGCCGTAGAACGACGCTGGACTCTAGACGTATCCAGGAACATGCTAGGACAAGAGGAATGGAAAACTAACTCTGGACAACGCTGGAGCCCGGACAACAGTCGTACGATCATCAGAAATCGAGGTGACATGCGTAATGCATTTTTAAATGATTTGTAAAAAAAAAAGAGCTCATAAAGACGATTTCAAAAGACAGTAAAGTAAAACAAAGAAAAGTTTATACTTAGTAATAATTTGTTAAAATGTAAATAAATGTTTAGTCGTAAGAATGAGCGATCACATATATATAAAAGCATTCATAAATGAAAGAGAATTTAAAGTAAAGAGAGTAGAGTTTATTATCAAAATAGATAGTAAAGTGAGTAGATATTTGAAGTATAGAAAGATTAATTTAAAGTTGAATATTAAAACAAGGCCAGTCTACAAGCAATTAATATAAATTTAAATTGAATTTTAAACCTTGGTATAGACTGAGCGAGTAGAGGTCAGATCTGAGACAAGACAATTTATTTCAATATAAAAATATTTTAATTTTATAATAAATTAATAAACCAATTACTTAAAATGTCTAGATATAACATTATTAACATGTTTATATATAAGAGATTTTTTAAATATGTGTAATGTTACATATCATAAGATATAAACATTTAATAATGAGCAATATCTTGATCGACAGTTATTAATGATGTTTATGAATATTTATAATAATGAATAAATCTTAAATATGAGTTTTAAATACTAATAAATAAAAATACTCCTATTATAAATACACCTGGTATAATTATACAACCTGCATGAATTACTGTATATCGAATTTACATATAAATTCGTTGTATAAGTTTGTATCCCTTGAACGTGAGGCCTGACATGCCTACATGTATATGTATGTATATGTAACGTTGTATAATTTTGGCGCACTAAGATCGTGGGGCTCCACAAATTTAAATTATATAATAAATTTGTTGTATAACTTTGGTTCCCAACGTGGGGCCCGATCCCCACCATTTAACTATTAGAAATTTTGTAGTTAAATGGGTGCTCTAAAAATAAATTTGTGTTAAATGAAAAATATATTATATGTAATAATTATTTATATTAAACATTAACTGTATGTTAAGTTAATTGTTGTGTACTAAAACACAACTGGCGCTCAAGAAAATAAACAGGTGTAATTGTAACATGGGTAAATAAAAATAAATAAATAATAACAGTTCAACGATAAATAAATAAAAGCTTGCATACGGTTCACTAATAATAATAATAAATTATAAATAAATATTAAAATACAAAATAATTCAAAATGACGACTCCTGGAAATTTAGACATGGAGGCATTTCAGACCATGATGCGTGCTTGGGTAGATGAAATAAACACAAAACAAACAGAAAATATAAATGCTATACTTAAAGAACAAACAAAAAATTTAGAAAATAAATTAGAACAACAGACTGAAAATTTTAAACAGGACACCATAAAAATAACGGAGAGTTAGAAGAATTAACAGAAAAAATTGTTGATACTAACTTACGTATTGATACTTTAGAGAATAATTTTAAACAAGCCTTACATGAGCAAGTTGTACGGATTGAAAATAAACAAAAAGAATTACGTCTCGAGTGGAGAAAAGATTTAATAGAAACGCGTAAACAAATACATGATAATATAAATGATATGTTAAATACTATGACGCGAGAGCAGGATGATAAAATTCAAACTGTTAGTAATATGTCACAAGCAAATACCAGTAAACTTAGAGACATAGAAACTCGTACTATAGTCATTGAGAATAGAATTGAAGAAACTACGAAGGACCGTTCGGGAGACGTCTCACATATGAAAGAAGAAATCCAAGAGGAAATGATCAGCTACGAAGTGAGTTGAGAAGACGACAGAACCAAATGACCATGTTTCCTACACCAATGGAAGAAAGGACCAGACTTAAATTCTCAGGTGGTAAATGGGCGAACAGTATGGAATTCCTAGCTAGAGTGGAGAAGGAAATAGAGAAGATTGGCAGTGCAATAAATGACGACGAAAAGATAGACTTCGTCACGCGATATCTTAAAGATTCAGCCAGTCAATGATATTCTATTATTAGAGATAACGTCAGTACATATCAACAGTTTCGTGAGGCATTCGAAAACAGATACTGGAACGTGCATACCCAACGACAGGTGAGGGATCAACTCGAGTATGGAAAATTCAACGCACAAGGACAACAGAGTATTGAACAGTACGCAATTGGGCAAATCGAATGCGTAAAACATTTAAAACCAAAATTTTCTGAATATGAGATAGTGTCTAAGTTGTCTTACCATTTCCATAGAGATATCCAATTAGCTGTATATACGCAGGGTGTCAAAACGATTGAACAATTCTTAATACTTGTCACTCAATCACAAAATATTAACAAGAGTAACACATCACCACACTATCAACAAACACGGATTAATTATTACAATAATTACGAAGGTGATGATAAGCAAAATCGTGATAATTATTGGCGAAATTTCACACCGCCAGCGCACAATGTAAAGCAACACACAGATGTGAATAAGACGCGGAACGTACAGAAGGAACCACAGTCGGAGAGAAACGTGCGTGATACAAATTGGAAGAAAAGATTTAAGAAAACATATGATCACTCCGTATCCACAATGCAGAGCAAGAGAGAGAGTGCAGAGGGAGAAATCAAAGCGAAACCGCAACACAGCTCTGTTCAACCATCCTGTTCCCATGACACAGAACAATGACTGAAACACAAGACGTACGAGTACAGAATGAACAATATATTTCCGTGCGATGTGAGAAATGAGTTATTAGCCACCGACAGAAGGGTGACACCAAATCAACCAGAAATAAAGTGTCCGCTAATTAATGTACAAATTAATGGAAGTAAAATTAAAATGTTAATCGATACAGGAAGCCAATTAACTGTACTAAGTAATAAGTGGGTACAACAAAATAAAAAATATTTTAAACAAACGGCTATTTTACCTGTCAGTAATATGAATGTTATTACAGCCATGAGTAAAAGAGAAAAAGTTAGACAGCAAGCTTACGTAACTTTAAATTGTAAGGACATAGAAATAATATATCCTATGATCATAATGCATAAACTTATTTATGATGGAATTATTGGAATGGATTTGTTAAATACTGTAAGTGCAAGAATTGATATCAATAACAATAACATGTTATGTAATTATAAGAATGTTCAATATGAATTAATTATGAATGAAGATGAAGAAAATGGTGAGGTAAGTGAAAATCCTATTGTCATATCCAAGCCATGTATACGATATGCACCTACTCAGCATGCTAATTCAGCCGAAGAAGGAATGTCATCTCAGGAAGAAGCGAAGTTATTTAAATTAATAGAAGTGTATAATGCAGTATTCAGCGAGGTACCGACGCAAACCACAGTCTACGAACACGCTATTATGGTATCAGATCCTACAAAATTTGTCAGACTAACGTATCCAATACCCAGGAAGTACGATGGAGAAGTTGAACTGGAAATACGAGGGATGATAGAAAATAACGTCATTGAGCGGTCGAACAGCAATTTTCTTTATCCTCTAGTTGTAGTAAAGAAGAAGAGTGGAGAAGTACGTTTATGCCTGGACATGAGGAGTTTGAATAGCGTTATTCTACGTGAATTCGATTGTGTACCACCTGCGGACGAGTTATTTGCCAAGTGTGAAAGAGCACGATATTTGACTAAGTTGGACTTAAGGTAAAGTTACTGGCAAATACCAATTAGAAGAGAAGATAGAAAATACACCGCCTTCCTATATAAAAATAAATGCTATCAACACAAGGTAGTTCCATTTGGTTTGAGCACGAGTTTGGCTGCAATTGTAAAATGTCTGGAGAAAGCATTGGGACCACAAGTGGAGCCGTACACCATAGTGTTTGTGGATGATATCCTGGTAGTATCAAAAACACTTGACCAACACATTGAACATCTTAACATTATATTCCACAAGTTTAAGGAAAACCATATATCCCTTAACCTAGACAAGTGTGAATTCATAAAATCCTCAATCCAATTCCTAGGTGATATTATTTCATTCTCAGGTATTCAACCCGATCCCATAAAAATATGGGACAACTTTCTTAATCCTCTAGTTGTAGTAAAGAAGAAGAGTGGAGAAGTACGTTTATGCCTGGACTTGAGGAGTTTGAATAGCGTTATTCTACGTGAATTCGATTGTGCACCACCTGCGGACGAGTTATTTGGCAAGTGTGAAGGAGCACGATAGAAAGAAATAGAAATTTACTAATAGAAAGAATGACTTTAAATCTGTAAGGAAACCCATATAATGAATAAGGGGAAAGTCTATGTTGAATGTTGCACTGTAGGCATGCCAGTCTCTGAGCTGACAATTTTACCAGAAATTTACTGAAATTTACAATTTATTTTGCACCCAGTCCACACACTAAACTGTCCCATCAATTGGGGATCCAATTAAATGTTTAAAACTTGAAATGTTGTAGTTGATAGATATATATAGAACTAGTCACTGGGTATTATTGAGTGCTGACTCTATGTGTAATTAATAATTGGTTTTGTATCACCTGATTTCGTCCATGAGGTTTTTTTTTATTAAGGTGACAATCTCGTGGTCGACATTTTAGGTGTTGGTGTGGTCCTCCAAATTCCTCCGGTATTGAAGAGTAGAGCTTAGGATGTTAATCGCTCAGCCATGTAGTAGGTCTTGTTCTCGTCTATTGCGGTGAACCCTAATTACACACCGTTATATTTATTAGCCAGAGTACACAACACAATGCCCCACTAAAGTTTGCACACCCCCCCCAAAATATATATATAAGCTTAACATAGCTTTAGAGCCACTTAAATTTAACTTGACAAAATTTGTATGGCCAACATGCCTTATTTGAAAATCTTTATAACAGTAATTCTTCATAATATTAACTTCACCCTAATGCGGGTTACCATGTTTGCAATTTGACAATTAATTATGGCTTTGTAACATTTCATAAACTTTATACATAGTGTGAATATGTAGATACCACGTGGTTAAGAAGTTGTTTCAAATACATAGTTTTTACTATAGAAAATAATATGAATTGGTGGTTATTTACTTTCAAAACGTGCCTGAGTAAGTTACCAGATATTAATAAAGTTTTACTGTTAATTGTAGTAAAACTTGTATGCCATCCAAAACAACTACGCCTTGTGCAATAACCTAGATGAACGTAACACGAATCTCGTTACATCGATGTTAGATAAATTTTAAACTTAAATATTTGTATTTAAATTTACTTTACTTTTCAGTGCCGAAATTCTGACACGTGAATGGAATGTTTTATAAAGTTTTAAACACTTTTACGCTCAAAAGTATATTGCACAACCGCATGGTTGCATACAGGTGAACAGAAATCAACCTACTCAGGCTCATTAAAAACACAGTTTTCTTCAGTGATATATTATAGTCTATTAATATGAAAGTAAGTGAGACTCACCGCAGTCGTGTAGAGAATTAGCTAATCATAGCGTGAAGAAGATGTATTTAAAATCATTTTCTCTACCGGAGTAAAAATGGCGTCGACCTTCAGCCACGGAGTATTTTGTGAGACGAACTTAATCAGAAGTACCGGCTCCTTCCTCGTTTGCTTACAGCACTTGTCGCCAGAAAGCAGCACCTGGAGTTTTCATACCGCGGGCAGGCGGCAGGTGCCGACACCGATCAAGATGTTAATCTGTAGGGCTTATCTTCACGGAAAGAGTGCAGCACGAATTACACCACTGTAATTCCGTTCTGCCTATAACTACAGGCCGTATATTCAGTTGTTTGGCGCTGTCTCTCCGCTAGAGATCAGCCCAACCTCCAATTGTAAATTACTGAAATCGCGCTGAATCTTACAGGTTCGGCGCATTACCTATTACATTTACTATTGATAATGATATTAAACACATGTTGAAGAATCTAGCTCAACAACAAAACTTAGATGATGCTACGAGGGAATTTAAGCTACGAGATCACCTACCAGACAATTACAAGTTACAAAATGGAGTCTTATATAAACTAATGAGGTGGTATTAACAAATGATATGTTGCATAAATTAATTCGACCAACACACAAACGTTTAGCACATGCTGCTGCACTTAAATGTTACTTAAGCCTACGTGAAGATTTCACCATCAATAATATGTTCAGAAAGATTGAAAACGAACGTAAGAAATGTTATGAGTGTCAAACAGCAAAAGGACCGAATCTACATACCTATGTGGAAATGCAGAGTACGGTATTCAAAGAGACCAAAAAGGAGAGCTAATTGCAGTGGATTTTCTTGGACCACTCCCGAGATCAAGTAGGGGAGTGAAACACATACTTGTTTGTATAGATGTATTTTCCAAAGCCGTCCATCTGTATCCAATTATGCGACCCACAACTAAAGTTGTTTTAAAATACTCTTGCAGAAATACATCCTGCATATGGTAAAATGAAGAAGGTACTTAGCGATCAAGGAGTACAGTTCCAAAGCGAGTTATGGGAGAGAACTCTTCGTGAAAATGGAATCCAAACTGTGCTCACATCAGTACGACACACACAGGGAAATCTGGCGGAAAGAGTAAATAAAGAGTTAGGTAAATATCTACTGTCAACGATCAACACAACAAATGGGCAGAATACTTACCTTTCTTTGAGAAAGCAATAAATGAAAATTATAGCGAAGCAACAAGTTATACACCAATCGAGCTAGACGAAGACAAGAAACCTGTCAGATTCTGGACGAAATATGTAAGCAAGCCAGAGAATCAAAACGTACCTATTCCATTAAGTGTAAAGGTGGAGTATGCTAAACAACGCATCATAGAACAAGGTAACAAGAGGATAGAAAAATACAATAGAACACATAAATTACAACGATTTGATGTAGGAGAACAAATTCTGTTGAAAGCTAATCCTGTAGGAAAACGCAGTGACAACACTGCGAAGAAATTTTTCCGGTTGTACAATGGACCTTATACGTTGAAGCAACGCGTAGGAAGACACACATTCATCGTATACGATGAAAGAAAGTGTAAGGACATTGGCAAATATCATGCAACGTCATTCAAGAAATTATACGTATGAATAATGAGAAGAGAGAGTAAGGGTGGGACAAGGCCACTGAATCAGTACAAGGCCAACGCACCGATCAGCTGTATAATGGGGGTGAATATTGCATACCACCACGGTGAACGTTAGACTGACTTACTCATTATTATGTGTTTGTTTTACCGATGTATATATTTTAGTTAAATTAATTAATATAATATGATTATATTTGTCTAGAACAAATAGACAAAAAATTTAATAAATAAATATTTATTAAATTTTTGTCTTCTCTGGCAGAGGAATAATGCAACGATACAGCCATACGCTGTATTAGGCATTAATTTAAATAAATATAAATTTTGTATAATTTGTATAAGTTACGGGTAAATGGACAGGTCTGAGATTGCAAAAATATTTCATTGTTAGATTAGGGGAGAATTAACGTGTTTCGACAAGCAGTGAACACCTGCTCAATTGTATGTGTGTTACACGTGTATCTTGTGTGTGTTAGTGATGCAGGCATAGACAGGAATCTCAGCAACCCGCCCCAAGTAATCAATAAAATAATTATGTTAATTCACTGTGCGAAAACTAATTAGTGTATGATCAAACCAAAGGCACCAAAGTGTGTGTAAAATTTATAGTTATCCCCAGTGAAAAGATGACGTTAATAGAACACGTTATGCGAAGACAGTGCAAAGTAAATGTGCCAAAAATACGCAAATTAACCTAAGACGCTCAAATTAATATAGTGAGTGCTTAATCGAAATAGCTATGATTTGTGCTATCTCGATTCCGTGCAAAACATTGCTATTTGCTAATAATTGCAAATAGATGAAAAGGTTCGGGAGTGGGGGCTGTCACGAGATATGCAGGTATCGACAGGAAGATTTTGGAGCCGACTGGCGCGGAATCTCGAGAGGGTATAAATTAAGATTTCGACCAAAAACCCTTCCCTTCATTTCAAGACACAGTTGCAGCCGGACATGCTGTCCTTCGGCAAAACAGTTTATTTTTATTCTATTACAAGTCGCAGTAACAAACGAAATAACGTTCGTTAAATTAACGACAATATTACGGAACAAGTAAATACCGCAATAGTAAGTCTACCAAGAGTATATACGGGAAAGCTGCTGTAGAGCGACGCTGGACTGTAGACGCATCCAGGAACATGCTGCCGTAGAACGACGCTGGACTCTAGACGCATGCAGGAACATGCTGTCGTAGAACGACGCTGGACTCTAGACGCATCCAGGAACATGCTGCCGTAGAACGACGCTGGACTCTAGACGCATCCAGAAACATGCTGCCGTAGAGCGACGCTGGACTCTAGACGTATCCAGGAACACATGCTGCCGTAGAACGACGCTGGACTCTAGACGTATCCAGGAACATGCTAGGACAAGAGGAATGGAAAACTAACTCTGGACAACGCTGGAGCCCGGACAACAGTCGTACGATCATCAGAAATCGAGGTGACTTGCGTAATGCATTTTTAAATGATTTGTAAAAAAAAAAGAGCTCATAAAGACGATTTCAAAAGACAGTAAAGTAAAACAAAGAAAAGTTTATACTTAGTAATAATTTGTTAAAATGTAAATAAATGTTTAGTCGTAAGAATGAGCGATCACATATATATAAAAGCATTCATAAATGAAAGAGAATTTAAAGTAAAGAGAGTAGAGTTTATTATCAAAATAGATAGTAAAGTGAGTAGATATTTGAAGTATAGAAAGATTAATTTAAAGTTGAATATTAAAACAAGGCCAGTCTACAAGCAATTAATATAAATTTAAATTGAATTTTAAACCTTGGTATAGACTGAGCGAGTAGAGGTCAGATCTGAGACAAGACAATTTATTTCAATATAAAAATATTTTAATTTTATAATAAATTAATAAACCAATTACTTAAAATGTCTAGATATAACATTATTAACATGTTTATATATAAGAGATTTTTTAAATATGTGTAATGTTACATATCATAAGATATAAACATTTAATAATGAGCAATATCTTGATCGACAATTATTAATGATGTTTATGAATATTTATAATAATGAATAAATCTTAAATATGAGTTTTAAATACTAATAAATAAAAATACTCCTATTATAAATACACCTGGTATAATTATACAACCTGCATGAATTACTGTATATCGAATTTACATATAAATTCGTTGTATAAGTTTGTATCCCTTGAACGTGAGGCCTAACATGCCTACATGTATATGTAACGTTGTATAATTTTGGCGCACTAAGATCGTGGGGCTCCACAAATTTAAATTATATAATAAATTTGTTGTATAACTTTGGCTCCCAACGTGGGGCCCGATCCCCACCATTTAACTATTAGAAATTTTGTAGTTAAATGGGTGCTCTAAAAATAAATTTGTGTTAAATGAAAAATATATTATATGTAATAATTATTTATATTAAACATTAACTGTATGTTATGTTAACTGTTGTGTACTAAAACACAACTGGCGCTCAAGAAAATAAACAGGTGTAATTGTAACATGGGTAAATAAAAATAAATAAATAATAACAGTTCAACGATAAATAAATAAAAGCTTGCATACGGTTCACTAATAATAATAATAAATTATAAAAAAATATTTAAATACAAAATAATTCAAAATGACGACTCCTGGAAATTTAGACATGGAGGCATTTCAGACCATGATGCGTGCTTGGGTAGATGAAATAAACACAAAACAAACAGAAAATATAAATGCTATACTTAAAGAACAAACAAAAAATTTAGAAAATAAATTAGAACAACAGACTGAAAATTTTAAACAGGACACCATAAAAATAACGGAGAGTTAGAAGAATTAACAGAAAAAATTGTTGATACTAATTTACGTATTGATACTTTAGAGAATAATTTTAAACGAGCCTTACATGAGCAAGTTGTACGGATTGAAAATAAACAAAAAGAATTACGTCTCGAGTGGAGAAAAGATTTAATAGAAACGCGTAAACAAATACATGATAATATAAATGATATGTTAAATACTATGACGCGAGAGCAGGATGATAAAATTCAAACTGTTAGTAATATGTCACAAGGAAATACCAGTAAACTTAGAGACATAGAAACTCGTACTATAGTCATTGAGAATAGAATTGAAGAAACTACGAAGGACCGTTCGGGAGACGTCTCACATATGAAAGAAGAAATCCAAGAGGAAATGATCAGCTACGAAGTGAGTTGAGAAGACGACAGAACCAAATGACCATGTTTCCTACACCAATGGAAGAAAGGACCAGACTTAAATTCTCAGGTGGTAAATGGGCGAACAGTATGGAATTCCTAGCTAGAGTGGAGAAGGAAATAGAGAAGATTGGCAGTGCAATAAATGACGACGAAAAGATAGACTTCGTCACGCGATATCTTAAAGATTCAGCCAGTCAATGATATTCTATTATTAGAGATAACGTCAGTACATATCAACAGTTTCGTGAGGCATTCGAAAACAGATACTGGAACGTGCATACCCAACGACAGGGAGGGATCAACTCGAGTATGGAAAATTCAACGCACAAGGACAACAGAGTATTGAACAGTACGCAATTGGGCAAATCGAATGCGTAAAACATTTAAAACCAAAATTTTCTGAATATGAGATAGTGTCTAAGTTGTCTTACCATTTCCATAGAGATATCCAATTAGCTGTATATACGCAGGGTGTCAAAACGATTGAACAATTCTTAATACTTGTCACTCAATCACAAAATATTAACAAGAGTAACACATCACCACACTATCAACAAACACGGATTAATTATTACAATAATTACGAAGGTGATGATAAGCAAAATCATGATAATTATAGGCGAAATTTCACACCGCCAGCGCACAATGTAAAGCAACACACAGATGTGAATAAGACGCGGAACGTACAGAAGGAACCACACTCGGAGAGAAACGTGCGTGATACAAATTGGAAGAAAAGATTTAAGAAAACATATGATCACTCCGTATCCACAATGCAGAGCAAGAGAGAGAGTGCAGAAGGAGAAATCAAAGCGAAACCGCAACACAGCTCTGTTCAACCATCCTGTTCCCATGACACAGAACAATGACTGAAACACAAGACGTACGGGTACACAATGAACAATATATTTCCGTGCGATGTGAGAAATGAGTTATTAGCCACCGACAGAAGGGTGACACCAAATCAACCAGAAATAAAGTGTCCGCTAATTAATGTACAAATTAATGGAAGTAAAATTAAAATGTTAATCGATACAGGTAGCCAATTAACTGTACTAAGTAATAAGTGGGTACAACAAAATAAAAAATATTTTAAACAAACGGCTATTTTACCTGTCAGTAATATGAATGTTATTACAGCCATGAATAAAAGAGAAAAAGTTAGACAGCAAGCTTACGTAACTTTAAATTGTAAGGACATAGAAATAATATATCCTATGATCATAATGCATAAACTTATTTATGATGGAATTATTGGAATGGATTTGTTAAATACTTTAAGTGCAAGAATTGATATCAATAACAATAAGATGTTATGTAATTATAAGAATGTTCAATATGAATTAATTATGAATGAAGATGAAGAAAATGGTGAGGTAAGTGAAAATCCTATTGTCATATCCAAGCCATGTATACGATATGCACCTACTCAGCATGCTAATTCAGCCGAAGGAGGAATGTCATCTCAGGAAGAAGCGAAGTTATTTAAATTAATAGAAGTGTATAATGCAGTATTCAGCGAGGTACCGACGCAGACCACAGTCTACGAACACGCTATTATGGTATCAGACCCTACAAAATTTGTCAGACGAATGTATCCAATACCCAGGAAGTACGAGGGAGAAGTTGAACTGGAAATACGACGGATGATAGAAAATAACGTCATTGAGCGGTCGAACAGCAACTTTCTTAATCCTCTAGTTGTAGTAAAGAAGAAGAGTGGAGAAGTACGTTTATGCCTGGACATGAGGAGTTTGAATAGCGTTATTCTACGTGAATTCGATTGTGCACCCCCTGCGGACGAGTTACTTGGCAAGTGTGAAGGAGCACGATAGAAAGAAATAGAAATTTACTAATAGAAAGAATGACTTTAAATCTGTAAGGAAACCCATACAATGAATAAGGGGAAAGTCTATGTTGAATGTTGCACTGTAGGCATGCCAGTCTCTGAGCTGACAATTTTACCAGAAATTTACTGAAATTTACAATTTATTTTGCACCCAGTCCACACACTAAACTGTCCCATCAATTGGGGATCCAATTAAATGTTTAAAACTTGAAATGTTGTAGTTGATAGGTATATATAGAACTAGTCACTGGGTATTATTGAATGCTGACTCTATGTGTAATTAATAATTGGTTTTGTATCACCTGATTTCGTCCATGAGGGTTTTTTTTTATTAAGGTGACAATCTCGTGGTCGACATTTTAGGTGTTGGTGTGGTCCTCCAAATTCCTCCGGTATTGAAGAGTAGAGCTTAGAATGTTAATCGTTCAGCCATGTAGTAGGTCTTGTTCTCGTCTATTGCGGTGAACCCTAATTACACACCGTTATATTTATTAGCCAGAGTACACAACACAATGCCCCACTAAAGTTTGCACACCCCCCAAAATATATATATAAGCTTAACATAGCTTTAGAGCAACTTAAATTTAACTTGACAAAATTTGTATGGCCAACATGCCTTATTTGAAAATCTTTATAACAGTAATTCTTCATAATATTAACTTCACCCTAATGCGGGTTACCATGTTTGCAATTTGACAATTAATTATGGCTTTGTAACATTTCATAAACTTTATACATAGTGTGAATATGTAGATACCACGTGGTTAAGAAGTTGTTTCAAATACATAGTTTTTACTATAGAAAATAATATGAATTGGTGGTTATTTACTTTCAAAACGTGCCTGAGTAAGTTACCAGATATTAATAAAGTTTTACTGTTAATTGTAGTAAAACTTGTATGCCATCCAAAACAACTACGCCTTGTGCAATAACCTAGATGAACGTAACACGAATCTCGTTACATCGATGTTAGATAAATTTTAAACTTAAATATTTGTATTTAAATTTACTTTACTTTTCAGTGCCGAAATTCTGACACGTGAATGGAATGTTTTATAAAGTTTTAAACACTTTTACCCTCAAAAGTATATTGCACAACCGCATGGTTGCATACAGGTGAACAGAAATCAACCTACTCAGGCTCATTAAAAACACAGTTTTCTTCAGTGATATATTATAGTCTATTAATACGAAAGTAAGTGAGACTCACCGCAGTCGTGTAGAGAATTAGCTAATCATAGCGTGAAGAAGATGTATTTAAAATCATTTTCTCTACCGGAGTAAAAATGGCGTCGACCTTCAGCCACGGAGTATTTTGTGAGACGAACTTAATCAGAAGTACCGGCTCCTTCCTCGTTTGCTTACAGCACTTGTCGCCAGAAAGCAGCACCTGGAGTTTTCATACCGCGGGCAGGCGGCAGGTGCCGACACCGATCAAGATGTTAATCTGTAGGGCTTATCTTCACGGAAAGAGTGCAGCACGAATTACACCACTGTAATTCCGTTCTGCCTATAACTACAGGCCGTATATTCAGTTGTTTGGCGCTGTCTCTCCGCTAGAGATCAGCCCATCCTCCAATTGTAAATTACTGAAATCGCGCTGTCTCTTACAGGTTCGGCACATTACCTATTACATTTACTATTGATAATGATATTAAACACATGTTGAAGAATCTAGCTCAACAACAAAACTTAGATGATGCTACGAGGGAATTTAAGCTACGAGATCACCTACCAGACAATTACAAGTTACAAAATGGAGTCTTATATAAACTAATGAGGTGGTATTAACAAATGATATGTTGCATAAATTAATTCGACCAACACACAAACGTTTAGCACATGCTGCTGCACTTAAATGTTACTTAAGCCTACGTGAAGATTTCACCATCAATAATATGTTCAGAAAGATTGAAAACGAACGTAAGAAATGTTATGAGTGTCAAACAGCAAAAGGACCGAATCTACATACCTATGTGGAAATGCAGAGTACGGTATTCAAAGAGACCAAAAAGGAGAGCTAATTGCAGTGGATTTTCTTGGACCACTCCCGAGATCAAGTCGGGGAGTGAAACACATACTTGTTTGTATAGATGTATTTTCCAAAGCCGTCCATCTGTATCCAATTATGCGACCCACAACTAAAGTTGTTTTAAAATACTCTTGCAGAAATACATCCTGCATATGGTAAAATGAAGAAGGTACTTAGCGATCAAGGAGTTCAGTTCCAAAGCGAGTTATGGGAGAGAACTCTTCGTGAAAATGGAATCCAACCTGTGCTCACATCAGTACGACACCCACAGGGAAATCTGGCGGAAAGAGTAAATAAAGAGTTAGGTAAATATCTACTGTCAACGATCAACACAACAAATAGGCAGAATACTTACCTTTCTTTGAGAAAGCAATAAATGAAAACTCTAGCGAAGCAACAAGTTATACACCAATCGAGCTAGACGAAGACAAGAAACCTGTCAGATTCTGGACCAAATATGTAAGCAAGCCAGAGAATCAAAACGTACCTATTCCATTAAGTGTAAAGGTGGAGTATGCTAAACAACGCATCATAGAACAAGGTAACAAGAGGATAGAAAAATACAATAGAACACATAAATTACAACGATTTGATGTAGGAGAACAAATTCTGTTGAAAGCTAATCCTGTAGGAAAACGCAGTGACAACACTGCGAAGAAATTTTTCCGGTTGTACAATGGACCTTATACGTTGAAGCAACGCGTAGGAAGACACACATTCATCGTATACGATGAAAGAAAGGATAAGGACATTGGCAAATATCATGCAACGTCATTCAAGAAATTTTACGTATGAATAATGAGAAGAGAGAGTAAGGGTGGGACAAGGCCACTGAATCAGTACAAGGCCAACGCACCGATCAGCTGTATAATGGGGGTGAATATTGCATACCATCACGGTGAACGTTAGACTGACTTACTCATTATTATGTGTTTGTTTTACCGATGTATATATTTTAGTTAAATTAATATAATATGATTATATTTGTCTAGAACAAATAGACAAAAAATTTAATAAATAAATATTTATTAAATTTTTTTCTTCTCTGGCAGAGGAATAATGCAACGATACAGCCATACGCTGTATTAGGCATTAATTTAAATAAATATAAATTTTGTATAATTTGTATAAGTTACGGGTAAATGGACAGGTCTGAGATTGCAAAAATATTTCATTGTTAGATTAGGGGAGAATTAACGTGTTTCGACAAGCAGTGAACACCTGCTCAATTGTATGTGTGTTACACGTGTATCTTGTGTGTGTTAGTGATGCAGGCATAGACAGGAATCTCAGCAACCCGCCCCAAGTAATCAGTAAAATAATTATTTTAATTCACTGTGCGAAACTAATTATTGTATGATCAAACCAAAGGCACCAAAGTGTGTGTAAAATTTATAGTTATCCCCAGTGAAAAGATGACGTTAATAGAACACGTTATGCGAAGACAGTGCAAAGTAAATGTGCCAAAAATACGCAAATTAACCTAAGACGCTCAAATTAATATAGTGAGTGCTTAATCGAAATAGCTATGATTTGTGCTATCTCGATTCCGTGCAAAACATTGCTATTTGCTAATAATTGCAAATAGATGAAAAGGTTCGGGAGTGGGGGCTGTCACGAGATATGCAGGTATCGACAGGAAGATTTTGGAGCCGACTGGCGCGGAATTTCGAGAGGGTATAAATTAAGATTTCTACCAAAAACCCTTCCCTTCATTTCAAGACACAGTTGCAGCCGGACATGCTGTCCGTCGGCAAAACAGTTTATTTTTATTCTATTTCAAGTCGCAGTAACAAACGAAATAACGTTCGTTAAATTAACGACAATATTACGGAAAAAGTAAATACCGCAATAGTAAGTCTACCAAGAGTATATACGGGAAAGCTGCTGTAGAGCGACGCTGGACTGTAGACGCATCCAGGAACATGCTGCCGTAGAGCGACGCTGGACTCTAGAGGTATCCAGGAACACATGCTGCCGTAGAACGACGCTGGACTCTAGACGTATCCAGGAACATGCTAGGACAAGAGGAATGGAAAACTAACTCTGGACAACGCTGGAGCCAGGACAACAGTCGTACGATCATCAGAAATCGAGGTGACTTGCGTAATGCATTTTTAAATGATTTGTAAAAAAAAAAGAGCTCATAAAGACGATTTCAAAAGACAGTAAAGTAAAACAGAAAAGTTTATACTTAGTAATAATTTGTTAAAATGTAAATAAATGTTTAGTCGTAAGAATGAGCGATCACATATATATAAAAGCATTCATAAATGAAAGAGAATTTAAAGTAAAGAGAGTAGAGTTTATTATCAAAATAGATAGTAAAGTGAGTAGATATTTGAAGTATAGAAAGATTAATTTAAAGTTGAATATTAAAACAAGGCCAGTCTACAAGCAATTAATATAAATTTAAATTGAATTTTAAACCTTGGTATAGACTGAGCGAGTAGAGGTCAGATCTGAGACAAGACAATTTATTTCAATATAAAAATATTTTAATTTTATAATAAATTAATAAACCAATTACTTAAAATGTCTAGATATAACATTATTAACATGTTTATATATAAGAGATTTTTTAAATATGTGTAATGTTGCATATCATAAGATATAAACATTTAATAATGAGCAATATCTTGATCGACAATTATTAATGATGTTTATGAATATTTATAATAATGAATAAATCTTAAATATGAGTTTTAAATACTGATAAATAAAAATACTCCTATTATAAATACACCTGGTATAATTATACAACCTGCATGAATTACTGTATATCGAATTTACATATAAATTCGTTGTATAAGTTTGTATCCCTTGAACGTGAGGCCTGACATGCCTACATGTATATGTAACGTTGTATAATTTTGGCGCACTAAGATCGTGGGGCTCCACAAATTTAAATTATATAATAAATTTGTTGTATAACTTTGGCTCCCAACGTGGGGCCCGATCCCCACCATTTAACTATTAGAAATTTTGTAGTTAAATGGGTGCTCTAAAAATAAATTTGTGTTAAATGAAAAATATATTATATGTAATAATTATTTATATTAAACATTAACTGTATGTTATGTTAACTGTTGTGTACTAAAACACAACTGGCGCTCAAGAAAATAAACAGGTGTAATTGTAACATGGGTAAATAAAAATAAATAAATAATAACAGTTCAACGATAAATAAATAAAAGCTTGCATACGGTTAACTAATAATAATAATAAATTATAAATAAATATTAAAATACAAAATAATTCAAAATGACGACTCCTGGAAATGTAGACATGGAGGCATTTCAGACCATGATGCGTGCTTGGGTAGATGAAATAAACACAAAACAAACAGAAAATATAAATGCTATACTTAAAGAACAAACAAAAAATTTAGAAAATAAATTAGAACAACAGACTGAAAATTTTAAACAGGACACCATAAAATAACGGAGAGTTAGAAGAATTAACAGAAAAAATTGTTGATACTAACTTACGTATTGATACTTTAGAGAATAATTTTAAACAAGCCTTACATGAGCAAGTTGTACGGATTGAAAATAAACAAAAAGAATTACGTCTCGAGTGGAGAAAAGATTTAATAGAAACGCGTAAACAAATACATGATAATATAAATGATACGTTAAATACTATGACGCGAGAGCAGGATGATAAAATTCAAACTGTTGGTAATATGTCACAAGGAAATACCAGTAAACTTAGAGAAATAGAAACTCGTACTATAGTCATTGAGAATAGAATTGAAGAAACTACGAAGGACCGTTCGGGAGACGTCTCACATATGAAAGAAGAAATCCAAGAGGAAATGATCTGCTACGAAGTGAGTTGAGAAGACGACAGAACCAAATGACCATGTTTCCTACACCAATGGAAGAAAGTACCAGACTTAAATTCTCAGGTGGTAAATGGGCGAACAGTATGGAATTCCTAGCTAGAGTGGAGAAGGAAATAGAGAAGATTGGCAGTGCAATAAATGACGACGAAAAGATAGACTTCGTCATGATATCTTAAAGATTCAGCCAGTCAATGATATTCTATTATTAGAGATAACGTCAGTACATATCAACAGTTTCGTGAGGCATTCGAAAACAGATACTGGAACGTGCATACCCAACGACAGGTGAGGGATCAACTCGAGTATGGAAAATTCAACGCACAAGGACAACAGAGTATTGAACAGTACGCAATTGGGCAAATCGAACGCGTAAAACATTTAAAACCAAAATTTTCTGAATATGAGATAGTATCTAAGTTGTCTTACCATTTCCATAGAGATATCCAATTAGCTGTATATACGCAGGGTGACAAAACGATTGAACAATTCTTAATACTTGTCACTCAATCACAAAATATTAACAAGAGTAACACATCACCACACTATCAACAAACACGGATTAATTATCACAATAATTACGAACGTGATGATAAGTAAAATCGTGATAATTATAGGCGAAATTTCACACCGCCAGTGCACAATGTAAAGCAACACACAGCTGTGAATAACACGCGGAACGTACAGAAAGAACCACACTCGGAGAGAAAAGTGCGTGATACAAATTGGAAGAAAAGATTTAAGAAAACTTATGATCACGCCGTATCCACAATGCAGAGCAAGAGAGAGAGTGCAGAGGGAGAAATCAAAGCGAAACCGCAACACAGCTCTGTTCAAACATCCTGTTCCCATGACACAGAACAATGACTGAAACACAAGACGTACGAGTACACAATGAACAATATATTTCCGTGCGATGTGAGAAATGAGTTATTAGCCACCGACAGAAGAGTGACACCAAATCAACCAGAAATAAAGTGTCCGCTAATTAATGTACAAATTAATGGAAGTAAAATTAAAATGTTAATCGATACAGGTAGCCAATTAACTGTACTAAATAATAAGTGGTTACAACAAAATAAAAAATATTTTAAACAAACGGCTATTTTACCTGTCAGTAATATGAATGTTATTACAGCCATGAATAAAAGAGAAAAAGTTAGACAGCAAGCTTACGTAACTTTAAATTGTAAGGACATAGAAATAATATATCCTATGATCATAATGCATAAACTTATTTATGATGGAATTATTGGAATGGATTTGTTAAATACTTTAAGTGCAAGAATTGATATCAATAACAATAAGATGTTATGTAATTATAAGAATGTTCAATATGAATTAATTATGAATGAAGATGAAGAAAATGGTGAGGTAAGTGAAAATCCTATTGTCATATCCAAGCCATGTATACGATATGCACCTACTCAGCATGCTAATTCAGCCGAAGAAGGAATGTCATCTCAGGAAGAATCGAAGTTATTTAAATAAATAGAAGTGTATAATGCAGTATTCAGCGAGGTACCGACGCAGACCACAGTCTACGAACACGCTATTATGGTATCAGACCCTACAAAATTTGTCAGACGAATGTATCCAATACCCAGGAAGTACGAGGGAGAAGTTGAACTGGAAATACGACGGATGATAGAAAATAACGTCATTGAGCGGTCGAACAGCAACTTTCTTAATCCTCTAGTTGTAGTAAAGAAGAAGAGTGGAGAAGTACGTTTATGCCTGGACATGAGGAGTTTGAATAGCGTTATTCTACGTGAATTCGATTGTGCACCACCTGCGGACGAGTTATTTGGCAAGTGTGAAGGAGCACGGTAGAAAGAATTAGAAATTTACTAATAGAAAGAATGACTTCAAATCTGTAAGGAAACCCATATAATGAATAAGGGGAAAGTCTATGTTGAATGTTGCACTGTAGGCATGGCAGTCTCTGAGCTGACAATTTTACCAGAAATTTACTGAAATTTACAATTTATTTTGCACCCAGTCCACACACTAAACTGTCCCATCAATTGGGGATCCAATTAAATGTTTAAAACTTGAATGTTGTAGTTGATAGGTATATATAGAACTAGTCACTGGGTATTATTGAATGCTGACTCTATGTGTAATTAATAATTGGTTTTGTATCACCTGATTTCGTCCATGAGGGTTTTTTTTTATTAAGGTGACAATCTCGTGGTCGACATTTTAGGTGTTGGTGTGGTCCTCCAAATTCCTCCGGTATTGAAGAGTAGAGCTTAGAATGTTAATCGTTCAGCCATGTAGTAGGTCTTGTTCTCGTCTATTGCGGTGAACCCTAATTACACACCGTTATATTTATTAGCCAGAGTACACAACACAATGCCCCACTAAAGTTTGCACACCCCCCAAAAAATATATATAAGCTTAACATAGCTTTAGAGCATCTTAAATTTAACTTGACAAAATTTGTATGGCCAACATGCCTTATTTGAAAATCTTTATAACAGTAATTCTTCATAATATTAACTTCACCCTAATGCGGGTTACCATGTTTGCAATTTGACAATTAATTATGGCTTTGTAACATTTCATAAACTTTATACATAGTGTGAATATGTAGATACCACGTGGTTAAGAAGTTGTTTCAAATACATAGTTTTTACTATAGAAAATAATATGAATTGGTGGTTATTTACTTTCAAAACGTGCCTGAGTAAGTTACCAGATATTAATAAAGTTTTACTGTTAATTGTAGTAAAACTTGTATGCCATCCAAAACAACTACGCCTTGTGCAATAACCTAGATGAACGTAACACGAATCTCGTTACATCGATGTTAGATAAATTTTAAACTTAAATATTTGTATTTAAATTTACTTTACTTTTCAGTGCCGAAATTCTGACACGTGAATGGAATGTTTTATAAAGTTTTAAACACTTTTACGCTCAAAAGTATATTGCACAACCGCATGGTTGCATACAGGTGAACAGAAATCAACCTACTCAGGCTCATTAAAAACACAGTTTTCTTCAGTGATATATTATAGTCTATTAATATGAAAGTAAGTGAGACTCACCGCAGTCGTGTAGAGAATTAGCTAATCATAGCGTGAAGAAGATGTATTTAAAATCATTTTCTCTACCGGAGTAAAAATGGCGTCGACCTTCAGCCACGGAGTATTTTGTGAGACGAACTTAATCAGAAGTACCGGCTCCTTCCTCGTTTGCTTACAGCACTTGTCGCCAGAAAGCAGCACCTGGAGTTTTCATACCGCGGGCAGGCGGCAGGTGCCGACACCGATCAAGATGTTAATCTGTAGGGCTTATCTTCACGGAAAGAGTGCAGCACGAATTACACCACTGTAATTCCGTTCTGCCTATAACTACAGGCCGTATATTCAGTTGTTTGGCGCTGTCTCTCCGCTAGAGATCAGCCCAACCTCCAATTGTAAATTACAGAAATCGCGCTGAATCTTACAGGTTCGGCGCATTATCTATTACATTTACTATTGATAATGATATTAAACACATGTTGAAGAATCTAGCTCAACAACAAAACTTAGATGATGCTACGAGGGAATTTAAGCTACGAGATCACCTACCAGACAATTACAAGTTACAAAATGGAGTCTTATATAAACTATTGAGGTGGTATTAACAAATGATATGTTGCATAAATTAATTCGACCAACACACAAACGTTTAGCACATGCTGCTGCACTTAAATGTTACTTAAGCCTACGTGAAGATTTCACCAACAATAATATGTTCAGAAAGATTGAAAACGAACGTAAGAAATGTTATGAGTGTCAAACAGCAAAAGGACCGAATCTACATACCTATGTGGAAATGCAGAGTACGGTATTCAAAGAGACCAAAAAGGAGAGCTAATTGCAGTGGATTTTCTTGGACCACTCCCGAGATCAAGTAGGGGAGTGAAACACATACTTGTTTGTATAGATGTATTTTCCAAAGCCGTCCATCTGTATCCAATTATGCGACCCACAACTAAAGTTGTTTTAAAATACTCTTGCAGAAATACATCCTGCATATGGTAAAATGAAGAAGGTACTTAGCGATCAAGGAGTACAGTTCCAAAGCGAGTTATGGGAGAGAACTCTTCGTGAAAATGGAATCCAAACTGTGCTCACATCAGTACGACACACACAGGGAAATCTGGCGGAAAGAGTAAATAAAGAGTTAGGTAAATATCTACTGTCAACGATCAACACAACAAATGGGCAGAATACTTACCTTTCTTTGAGAAAGCAATAAATGAAAATTATAGCGAAGCAACAAGTTATACACCAATCGAGCTAGACGAAGACAAGAAACCTGTCAGATTCTGGACCAAATATGTAAGCAAGCCAGAGAATCAAAACGTACCTATTCCATTAAGTGTAAAGGTGGAGTATGCTAAACAACGCATCATAGAACAAGGTAACAAGAGGATAGAAAAATACAATAGAACACATAAATTACAACGATTTGATGTAGGAGAACAAATTCTGTTGAAAGCTAATCCTGTAGGAAAACGCAGTGACAACACTGCGAAGAAATTTTTCCGGTTGTACAATGGACCTTATACGTTGAAGCAACGCGTAGGAAGACACACATTCATCGTATACGATGAAAGAAAGTGTAAGGACATTGGCAAATATCATGCAACGTCATTCAAGAAATTTTACGTATGAATAATGAGAAGAGAGAGTAAGGGTGGGGCAAGGCCACTGAATCAGTACAAGGCCAACGCACCGATCAGCTGTATAATGGGGGTGAATATTGCATACCACCACGGTGAACGTTAGACTGACTTACTCATTATTATGTGTTTGTTTTACCGATGTATATATTTTAGTTAAATTAATTAATATAATATGATTATATTTGTCTAGAACAAATAGACAAAAAATTTAATAAATAAATATTTATTAAATTTTTGTCTTCTCTGGCAGAGGAATAATGCAACGATACAGCCATACGCTGTATTAGGCATTAATTTAAATAAATATAAATTTTGTATAATTTGTATAAGTTACGGGTAAATGGACAGGTCTGAGATTGCAAAAATATTTCATTGTTAGATTAGGGGAGAATTAACGTGTTTCGACAAGCAGTGAACACCTGCTCAATTGTATGTGTGTTACACGTGTATCTTGTGTGTGTTAGTGATGCAGGCATAGACAGGAATCTCAGCAACCCGCCCCAAGTAATCAATAAAATAATTATTTTAATTCACTGTGCGAAAACTAATTAGTGTATGATCAAACCAAAGGCACCAAAGTGTGTGTAAAATTTATAGTTATCCCCAGTGAAAAGATGACGTTAATAGAACACGTTATGCGAAGACAGTGCAAAGTAAATGTGCCAAAAATACGCAAATTAACCTAAGACGCTCAAATTAATATAGTGAGTGCTTAATCGAAATAGCTATGATTTGTGCTATCTCGATTCCGTGCAAAACATTGCTATTTGCTAATAATTGCAAATAGATGAAAAGGTTCGGGAGTGGGGGCTGTCACGAGATATGCAGGTATCGACAGGAAGATTTTGGAGCCGACTGGCGCGGAATCTCGAGAGGGTATAAATTAAGATTTCGACCAAAAACCCTTCCCTTCATTTCAAGACACAGTTGCAGCCGGACATGCTGTCCTTCGGCAAAACAGTTTATTTTTATTCTATTACAAGTCGCAGTAACAAACGAAATAACGTTCGTTAAATTAACGACAATATTACGGAACAAGTAAATACCGCAATAGTAAGTCTACCAAGAGTATATACGGGAAAGCTGCTGTAGAGCGACGCTGGACTGTAGACGCATCCAGGAACATGCTGCCGTAGAACGACGCTGGACTCTAGACGCATGCAGGAACATGCTGTCGTAGAACGACGCTGGACTCTAGACGCATCCAGGAACATGCTGCCGTAGAACGACGCTGGAATCTAGACGCATCCAGAAACATGCTGCCGTAGAGCGACGCTGGACTCTAGACGTATCCAGGAACACATGCTGCCGTAGAACGACGCTGGACTCTAGACGTATCCAGGAACATGCTAGGACAAGAGGAATGGAAAACTAACTCTGGACAACGCTGGAGCCCGGACAACAGTCGTACGATCATCAGAAATCGAGGTGACTTGCGTAATGCATTTTTAAATGATTTGTAAAAAAAAAAGAGCTCATAAAGACGATTTCAAAAGACAGTAAAGTAAAACAAAGAAAAGTTTATACTTAGTAATAATTTGTTAAAATGTAAATAAATGTTTAGTCGTAAGAATGAGCGATCACATATATATAAAAGCATTCATAAATGAAAGAGAATTTAAAGTAAAGAGAGTAGAGTTTATTATCAAAATAGATAGTAAAGTGAGTAGATATTTGAAGTATAGAAAGATTAATTTAAAGTTGAATATTAAAACAAGGCCAGTCTACAAGCAATTAATATAAATTTAAATTGAATTTTAAACCTTGGTATAGACTGAGCGAGTAGAGGTCAGATCTGAGACAAGACAATTTATTTCAATATAAAAATATTTTAATTTTATAATAAATTAATAAACCAATTACTTAAAATGTCTAGATATAACATTATTAACATGTTTATATATAAGAGATTTTTTAAATATGTGTAATGTTACATATCATAAGATATAAACATTTAATAATGAGCAATATCTTGATCGACAATTATTAATGATGTTTATGAATATTTATAATAATGAATAAATCTTAAATATGAGTTTTAAATACTAATAAATAAAAATACTCCTATTATAAATACACCTGGTATAATTATACAACCTGCATGAATTACTGTATATCGAATTTACATATAAATTCGTTGTATAAGTTTGTATCCCTTGAACGTGAGGCCTGACATGCCTACATGTATATGTAACGTTGTATAATTTTGGCGCACTAAGATCGTGGGGCTCCACAAATTTAAATTATATAACAAATTTTTTGTATAACTTTGGCTCCCAACGTGGGGCCCGATCCCCACCATTTAACTATTAGAAATTTTGTAGTTAAATGGGTGCTCTAAAAATAAATTTGTGTTAAATGAAAAATATATTATATGTAATAATTATTTATATTAAACATTAACTGTATGTTATGTTAACTGTTGTGTACTAAAACACAACTGGCGCTCAAGAAAATAAACAGGTGTAATTGTAACATGGGTAAATAAAAATAAATAAATAATAACAGTTCAACGATAAATAAATAAAAGCTTGCATACGGTTCACTAATAATAATAATAAATTATAAAAAAATATTTAAATACAAAATAATTCAAAATGACGACTCCTGGAAATTTAGACATGGAGGCATTTCAGACCATGATGCGTGCTTGGGTAGATGAAATAAACACAAAACAAACAGAAAATATAAATGCTATACTTAAAGAACAAACAAAAAATTTAGAAAATAAATTAGAACAACAGACTGAAAATTTTAAACAGGACACCATAAAAATAACGGAGAGTTAGAAGAATTAACAGAAAAAATTGTTGATACTAATTTACGTATTGATACTTTAGAGAATAATTTTAAACGAGCCTTACATGAGCAAGTTGTACGGATTGAAAATAAACAAAAAGAATTACGTCTCGAGTGGAGAAAAGATTTAATAGAAACGCGTAAACAAATACATGATAATATAAATGATATGTTAAATACTATGACGCGAGAGCAGGATGATAAAATTCAAACTGTTAGTAATATGTCACAAGGAAATACCAGTAAACTTAGAGACATAGAAACTCGTACTATAGTCATTGAGAATAGAATTGAAGAAACTACGAAGGACCGTTCGGGAGACGTCTCACATATGAAAGAAGAAATCCAAGAGGAAATGATCAGCTACGAAGTGAGTTGAGAAGACGACAGAACCAAATGACCATGTTTCCTACACCAATGGAAGAAAGGACCAGACTTAAATTCTCAGGTGGTAAATGGGCGAACAGTATGGAATTCCTAGCTAGAGTGGAGAAGGAAATAGAGAAGATTGGCAGTGCAATAAATGACGACGAAAAGATAGACTTCGTCACGCGATATCTTAAAGATTCAGCCAGTCAATGATATTCTATTATTAGAGATAACGTCAGTACATATCAACAGTTTCGTGAGGCATTCGAAAACAGATACTGGAACGTGCATACCCAACGACAGGGAGGGATCAACTCGAGTATGGAAAATTCAACGCACAAGGACAACAGAGTATTGAACAGTACGCAATTGGGCAAATCGAATGCGTAAAACATTTAAAACCAAAATTTTCTGAATATGAGATAGTATCTAAGTTGTCTTACCATTTCCATAGAGATATCCAATTAGCTGTATATACGCAGGGTGTCAAAACGATTGAACAATTCTTAATACTTGTCACTCAATCACAAAATATTAACAAGAGTAACACATCACCACACTATCAACAAACACGGATTAATTATTACAATAATTACGAAGGTGATGATAAGCAAAATCATGATAATTATAGGCGAAATTTCACACCGCCAGCGCACAATGTAAAGCAACACACAGCTGTGAATAACACGCGGAACGTACAGAAGGAACCACACTCGGAGAGAAACGTGCGTGATACAAATTGGAAGAAAAGATTTAAGAAAACATATGATCACTCCGTATCCACAATGCAGAGCAAGAGAGAGAGTGCAGAAGGAGAAATCAAAGCGAAACCGCAACACAGCTCTGTTCAACCATCCTGTTCCCATGACACAGAACAATGACTGAAACACAAGACGTACGGGTACACAATGAACAATATATTTCCGTGCGATGTGAGAAATGAGTTATTAGCCACCGACAGAAGGGTGACACCAAATCAACCAGAAATAAAGTGTCCGCTAATTAATGTACAAATTAATGGAAGTAAAATTAAAATGTTAATCGATACAGGTAGCCAATTAACTGTACTAAGTAATAAGTGGGTACAACAAAATAAAAAATATTTTAAACAAACGGCTATTTTACCTGTCAGTAATATGAATGTTATTACAGCCATGAATAAAAGAGAAAAAGTTAGACAGCAAGCTTACGTAACTTTAAATTGTAAGGACATAGAAATAATATATCCTATGATCATAATGCATAAACTTATTTATGATGGAATTATTGGAATTGATTTGTTAAATACTTTAAGTGCAAGAATTGATATCAATAACAATAAGATGTTATGTAATTATAAGAATGTTCAATATGAATTAATTATGAATGAAGATGAAGAAAATGGTGAGGTAAGTGAAAATCCTATTGTCATATCCAAGCCATGTATACGATATGCACCTACTCAGCATGCTAATTCAGCCGAAGGAGGAATGTCATCTCAGGAAGAAGCGAAGTTATTTAAATTAATAGAAGTGTATAATGCAGTATTCAGCGAGGTACCGACGCAGACCACAGTCTACGAACACGCTATTATGGTATCAGACCCTACAAAATTTGTCAGACGAACGTATCCAATACCCAGGAAGTACGAGGGAGAAGTTGAACTGGAAATACGACGGATGATAGAAAATAACGTCATTGAGCGGTCGAACAGCAACTTTCTTAATCCTCTAGTTGTAGTAAAGAAGAAGAGTGGAGAAGTACGTTTATGCCTGGACATGAGGAGTTTGAATAGCGTTATTCTACGTGAATTCGATTGTGCCCCCCCTGCGGACGATTTATTTGGCAAGTGTGAAGGAGCACGATAGAAAGAAATAGAAATTTACTAATAGAAAGAATGACTTTAAATCTGTAAGGAAACCCATATAATGAATAAGGGGAAAGTCTATGTTGAATGTTGCACTGTAGGCATGCCAGTCTCTGAGCTGACAATTTTACCAGAAATTTACTGAAATTTACAATTTATTTTGCACCCAGTCCACACACTAAACTGTCCCATCAATTGGGGATCCAATTAAATGTTTAAAATTTGAAATGTTGTAGTTGATAGGTATATATAGAACTAGTCACTGGGTATTATTGAATGCTGACTCTATGTGTAATTAATAATTGGTTTTGTATCACCTGATTTCGTCCATGAGGGTTTTTTTTTATTAAGGTGACAATCTCGTGGTCGACATTTTAGGTGTTGGTGTGGTCCTCCAAATTCCTCCGGTATTGAAGAGTAGAGCTTAGAATGTTAATCGTTCAGCCATGTAGTAGGGCTTGTTCTCGTCTATTGCGGTGAACCCTAATTACACACCGTTATATTTATTAGCCAGAGTACACAACACAATGCCCCACTAAAGTTTGCACACCCCCCAAAATATATATATAAGCTTAACATAGCTTTAGAGCAACTTAAATTTAACTTGACAAAATTTGTATGGCCAACATGCCTTATTTGAAAATCTTTATAACAGTAATTCTTCATAATATTAACTTCACTCTAATGCGGGTTACCATGTTTGCAATTTGACAATTAATTATGGCTTTGTAACATTTCATAAACTTTATACATAGTGTGAATATGTAGATACCACGTGGTTAAGAAGTTGTTTCAAATACATAGTTTTTACTATAGAAAATAACATGAATTGGTGGTTATTTACTTTCAAAACGTGCCTGAGTAAGTTACCAGATATTAATAAAGTTTTACTGTTAATTGTAGTAAAACTTGTATGCCATCCAAAACAACTACGCCTTGTGCAATAACCTAGATGAACGTAACACGAATCTCGTTACATCGATGTTAGATAAATTTTAAACTTAAATATTTGTATTTAAATTTACTTTACTTTTCAGTGCCGAAATTCTGACACGTGAATGGAATGTTTTATAAAGTTTTAAACACTTTTACCCTCAAAAGTATATTGCACAACCGCATGGTTGCATACAGGTGAACAGAAATCAACCTACTCAGGCTCATTAAAAACACAGTTTTCTTCAGTGATATATTATAGTCTATTAATACGAAAGTAAGTGAGACTCACCGCAGTCGTGTAGAGAATTAGCTAATCATAGCGTGAAGAAGATGTATTTAAAATCATTTTCTCTACCGGAGTAAAAATGGCGTCGACCTTCAGCCACGGAGTATTTTGTGAGACGAACTTAATCAGAAGTACCGGCTCCTTCCTCGTTTGCTTACAGCACTTGTCGCCAGAAAGCAGCACCTGGAGTTTTCATACCGCGGGCAGGCGGCAGGTGCCGACACCGATCAAGATGTTAATCTGTAGGGCTTATCTTCACGGAAAGAGTGCAGCACGAATTACACCACTGTAATTCC
This sequence comes from Magicicada septendecula, assembly GCA_034769895.1. NCBI lineage: Eukaryota > Metazoa > Arthropoda > Insecta > Hemiptera > Cicadidae > Magicicada > Magicicada septendecula. The sequence goes on from CM068367.1 coordinate 888,709,804, forward strand.
GTTCTGCCTATAACTACAGGCCGTATATTCAGTTGTTTGGCGCTGTCTCTCCGCTAGAGATCAGCCCAACCTCCAATTGTAAATTACTAAAATCGCGCTGAATCTTACAGGTTCGGCACATTACCTATTACATTTACTATTGATAATGATATTAAACACATGTTGAAGAATCTAGCTCAACAACAAAACTTAGATGATGCTACGAGGGAATTTAAGCTACGAGATCACCTACCAGACAATTACAAGTTACAAAATGGAGTCTTATATAAACTATTGAGGTGGTATTAACAAATGATATGTTGCATAAATTAATTCGACCAACACACAAACGTTTAGCACATGCTGCTGCACTTAAATGTTACTTAAGCCTACGTGAAGATTTCACCATCAATAATATGTTCAGAAAGATTGAAAACGAACGTAAGAAATGTTATGAGTGTCAAACAGCAAAAGGACCGAATCTACATACCTATGTGGAAATGCAGAGTACGGTATTCAAAGAGACCAAAAAGGAGAGCTAATTGCAGTGGATTTTCTTGGACCACTCCCGAGATCAAGTCGGGGAGTGAAACACATACTTGTTTGTATAGATGTATTTTCCAAAGCCGTCCATCTGAATCCAATTATGCGACCCACAACTAAAGTTGTTTTAAAATACTCTTGCAGAAATACATCCTGCATATGGTAAAATGAAGAAGGTACATAGCGATCAAGGAGTTCAGTTCCAAAGCGAGTTATGGGAGAGAACTCTTCGTGAAAATGGAATCCAACCTGTGCTCACATCAGTACGACACCCACAGGGAAATCTGGCGGAAAGAGTAAATAAAGAGTTAGGTAAATATCTACTGTCAACGATCAACACAACAAATAGGCAGAGTACTTACCTTTCTTTGAGAAAGCAATAAATGAAAATTATAGCGAAGCAACAAGTTATACACCAATCGAGCTAGATGAAGACAAGAAATCTGTCAGATTCTGGACCAAATATGTAAGCAAGCCAGAGAATCAAAACGTACCTATTCCATTAAGTGTAAAGGTGGAGTATGCTAAACAACGCATCATAGAACAAGGTAACAAGAGGATAGAAAAATACAATAGAACACATAAATTACAACGATTTGATGTAGGAGAACAAATTCTGTTGAAAGCTAATCCTGTAGGAAAACGCAGTGACAACACTGCGAACAAATTTTTCCGGTTGTACAATGGACCTTATACGTTGAAGCAACGCGTAGGAAGACACACATTCATCGTATACGATGAAAGAAAGGATAAGGACATTGGCAAATATCATGCAACGTCATTCAAGAAATTTTACGTATGAATAATGAGAAGAGAGAGTAAGGGTGGGACAAGGCCACTGAATCAGTACAAGGCCAACGCACCGATCAGCTGTATAATGGGGGTGAATATTGCATACCATCACGGTGAACGTTAGACTGACTTACTCATTATTATGTGTTTGTTTTACCGATGTATATATTTTAGTTAAATTAATATAATATGATTATATTTGTCTAGAACAAATAGACAAAAAATTTAATAAATAAATATTTATTAAATTTTTGTCTTCTCTGGCAGAGGAATAATGCAACGATACAGCCATACGCTGTATTAGGCATTAATTTAAGTAAATATAAATTTTGTATAATTTGTATAAGTTACGGGTAAATGGACAGGTCTGAGATTGCAAAAATATTTCATTGTTAGATTAGGGGAGAATTAACGTGTTTCGACAAGCAGTGAACACCTGCTCAATTGTATGTGTGTTACACGTGTATCTTGTGTGTGTTAGTGATGCAGGCATAGACAGGAATCTCAGCAACCCGCCCCAAGTAATCAGTAAAATAATTATTTTAATTCACTGTGCGAAACTAATTATTGTATGATCAAACGAAAGGCACCAAAGTGTGTGTAAAATTTATAGTTATCCCCAGTGAAAAGATGACGTTAATAGAACACGTTATGCGAAGACAGTGCAAAGTAAATGTGCCAAAAATACGCAAATTAACCTAAGACGCTCAAATTAATATAGTGAGTGCTTAATCGAAATAGCTATGATTTGTGCTATCTCAATTCCGTGCAAAACATTGCTATTTGCTAATAATTGCAAATAGATGAAAAGGTTCGGGAGTGGGGGCTGTCACGAGATATGCAGGTATCGACAGGAAGATTTTGGAGCCGACTGGTGCGGAATTTCGAGAGGGTATAAATTAAGATTTCTACCAAAAACCCTTCCCTTCATTTCAAGACACAGTTGCAGCCGGACATGCTGTCCGTCGGCAAAACAGTTTATTTTTATTCTATTTCAAGTCGCAGTAACAAACGAAATAACGTTCGTTAAATTAACGACAATATTACGGAAAAAGTAAATACCGCAATAGTAAGTCTACCAAGAGTATATACGGGAAAGCTGCTGTAGAGCGACGCTGGACTGTAGACGCATCCAGGAACATGCTGCCGTAGAGCGACGCTGGACTCTAGAGGTATCCAGGAACACATGCTGCCGTAGAACGACGCTGGACTCTAGACGTATCCAGGAACATGCTAGGACAAGAGGAATGGAAAACTAACTCTGGACAACGCTGGAGCCCGGACAACAGTCGTACGATCATCAGAAATCGAGGTGACTTGCGTAATGCATTTTTAAATGATTTGTAAAAAAAAAAGAGCTCATAAAGACGATTTCAAAAGACAGTAAAGTAAAACAAAGAAAAGTTTATACTTAGTAATAATTTGTTAAAATGTAAATAAATGTTTAGTCGTAAGAATGAGCGATCACATATATATAAAAGCATTCATAAATGAAAGAGAATTTAAAGTAAAGAGAGTAGAGTTTATTATCAAAATAGATAGTAAAGTGAGTAGATATTTGAAGTATAGAAAGATTAATTTAAATTTGAATATTAAAACAAGGCCAGTCTACAAGCAATTAATATAAATTTAAATTGAATTTTAAACCTTGGTATAGACTGAGCGAGTAGAGGTCAGATCTGAGACAAGACAATTTATTTCAATATAAAAATATTTTAATTTTATAATAAATTAATAAACCAATTACTTAAAATGTCTAGATATAACATTATTAACATGTTTATATATAAGAGATTTTTTAAATATGTGTAATGTTACATATCATAAGATATAAACATTTAATAATGAGCAATATCTTGATCGACAATTATCAATGATGTTTATGAATATTTATAATAATGAATAAATCTTAAATATGAGTTTTAAATACTAATAAATAAAAATACTCCTATTATAAATACACCTGGTATAATTATACAACCAGCATGAATTACGGTATATCGAATTTACATATAAATTCGTTGTATAAGTTTGTATCCCTTGAACGTGAGGCCTGACATGCCTACATGTATATGTATGTATATGTAACGTTGTATAATTTTGGCGCACTAAGATCGTGGGGCTCCACAAATTTAAATTATATAATAAATTTGTTGTATAACTTTGGCTCCCAACGTGGGGCCCGATCCCCACCATTTAACTATTAGAAATTTTGTAGTTAAATGGGTGCTCTAAAAATAAATTTGTGTTAAATGAAAAATATATTATGTAATAATTATTTATATTAAACATTAACTGTATGTTATGTTAATTGTAGTGTACTAAAACACAACTGGCGCTCAAGAAAATAAACAGGTGTAATTGTAACATGGGTAAATAAAAATAAATAAATAATAACAGTTCAACGATAAATAAATAAAAGCTTGCATACGGTTAACTAATAATAATAATAAATTATAAATAAATATTGAAATACAAAATAATTCAAAATGACGACTCCTGGAAATGTAGACATGGAGGCATTTCAAACCATGATGCGTGCTTGGGTAGATGAAATAAACACAAAACAAACAGAAAATATAAATGCTATACTTAAAGAACAAACAAAAAATTTAGAAAATAAATTAGAACAACAAAAGTACGTTTATGCCTGGACATGAGGAGTTTGAATAGCGTTATTCTACGTGAATTCGATTGTGCACCACCTGCGGACGAGTTATTTGGCAAGTGTGAAGGAGCACGATAGAAAGAAATAGAAATTTACTAATAGAAAGAATGACTTCAAATCTGTAAGGAAACCCATATAATGAATAAGGGGAAAGTCTATGTTGAATGTTGCACTGTAGGCATGCCAGTCTCTGAGCTGACAAATTTACCAGAAATTTACTGAAATTTACAATTTATTTTGCACCCAGTCCACACACTAAACTGTCCCATCAATTGGGGATCCAATTAAATGTTTAAAACTTGAAATGTTGTAGTTGATAGGTATATATAGAACTAGTCACTGGGTATTATTGAATGCTGACTCTATGTGTAATTAATAATTGGTTTTGTATCACCTGATTTCGTCCATGAGGGTTTTTTTTTATTAAGGTGACAATCTCGTGGTCGACATTTTAGGTGTTGGTGTGGTCCTCCAAATTCCTCCGGTATTGAAGAGTAGAGCTTAGAATGTTAATCGTTCAGCCATGTAGTAGGTCTTGTTCTCGTCTATTGCGGTGAACCCTAATTACACACCGTTATATTTATTAGCCAGAGTACACAACACAATGCCCCACTAAAGTTTGCACACCCCCCAAAAAATATATATAAGCTTAACATAGCTTTAGAGCATCTTAAATTTAACTTGACAAAATTTGTATGGCCAACATGCCTTATTTGAAAATCTTTATAACAGTAATTCTTCATAATATTAACTTCACCCTAATGCGGGTTACCATGTTTGCAATTTGACAATTAATTATGGCTTTGTAACATTTCATAAACTTTATACATAGTGTGAATATGTAGATACCACGTGGTTAAGAAGTTGTTTCAAATACATAGTTTTTACTATAGAAAATAATATGAATTGGTGGTTATTTACTTTCAAAACGTGCCTGAGTAAGTTACCAGATATTAATAAAGTTTTACTGTTAATTGTAGTAAAACTTGTATGCCATCCAAAACAACTACGCCTTGTGCAATAACCTAGATGAACGTAACACGAATCTCGTTACATCGATGTTAGATAAATTTTAAACTTAAATATTTGTATTTAAATTTACTTTACTTTTCAGTGCCGAAATTCTGACACGTGAATGGAATGTTTTATAAAGTTTTAAACACTTTTACCCTCAAAAGTATATTGCACAACCGCATGGTTGCATACAGGTGAACAGAAATCAACATACTCAGGCTCATTAAAAACACAGTTTTCTTCAGTGATATATTATAGTCTATTAATACGAAAGTAAGTGAGACTCACCGCAGTCGTGTAGAGAATTAGCTAATCATAGCGTGAAGAAGATGTATTTAAAATCATTTTCTCTACCGGAGTAAAAATGGCGTCGACATTCAGCCACGGAGTATTTTGTGAGACGAACTTAATCAGAAGTACCGGCTCCTTCCTCGTTTGCTTACAGCACTTGTCGCCAGAAAGCAGCACCTGGAGTTTTCATACCGCGGGCAGGCGGCAGGTGCCGACACCGATCAAGATGTTAATCTGTAGGGCTTATCTTCACGGAAAGAGTGCAGCACGAATTACACCACTGTAATTCCGTTCTGCCTATAACTACAGGCCGTATATTCAGTTGTTTGGCGCTGTCTCTCCGCTAGAGATCAGCCCAACCTCCAATTGTAAATTACTGAAATCGCGCTGAATCTTACAGGTTCGGCACATTACCTATTACATTTACTATTGATAATGATATTAAACACATGTTGAAGAATCTAGCTCAACAACAAAACTTAGATGATGCTACGAGGGAATTTAAGCTACGAGATCACCTACCAGACAATTACAAGTTACAAAATAGAGTCTTATATAAACTAATGAGGTGGTATTAACAAATGATATGTTGCATAAATTAATTCGACCAACACACAAACGTTTAGCACATGCTGCTGCACTTAAATGTTACTTAAGCCTACGTGAAGATTTCACCATCAATAATATGTTCAGAAAGATTGAAAACGAACGTAAGAAATGTTATGAGTGTCAAACAGCAAAAGGACCGAATCTACATACCTATGTGGAAACGCAGAGTACGGTATTCAAAAAGACCAAAAAGGAGAGCTAATTGCAGTGGATTTTCTTGGACCACTCCCGAGATCAAGTAGGGGAGTGAAACACATACTTGTTTGTATAGATGTATTTTCCAAAGCCGCCCACCTGTATCCAATTATGCGACCCACAACTAAATTTGTTTTAAAATACTCTTGCAGAAATACATCCTGCATATGGTAAAATGAAGAAGGTACTTAGCGATCAAGGAGTTCAGTTCCAAAGCGAGTTATGGGAGAGAACTCTTCGTGAAAATGGAATCCAACCTTTGCTCACATCAGTACGACACCCACAGGGAAATCTGGCGGAAAGAGTAAATAAAGAGTTAGGTAAATATCTACTGTCAACGATCAACACAACAAATGGGCAGAATACTTACCTTTCTTTGAGAAAGCAATAAATGAAAATTATAGCGAAGCAACAAGTTATACACCAATCGAGCTAGACGAAGACAAGAAACCTGTCAGATTCTGGACCAAATATGTAAGCAAGCCAGAGAATCAAAACGTACCTATTCCATTAAGTGTAAAGGTGGAGTATGCTAAACAACGCATCATAGAACAAGGTAACAAGAGGATAGAAAAATACAATAGAACACATAAATTACAACGATTTGATGTAGGAGAACAAATTCTGTTGAAAGCTAATCCTGTAGGAAAACGCAGTGACAACACAGCGAAGAAATTTTTCCGGTTGTACAATGGACCTTATACGTTGAAGCAACGCGTAGGAAGACACACATTCATCGTATACGATGAGAGAAAGGATAAGGACATTGGCAAATATCATGCGACGTCATTCAAGAAATTCTACGTATGAATAATGAGAAGAGAGTGTAAGGATGGGACAAGGCCACTGAATCAGTACAAGGTCAACGCACCGATCAGCTGTATAATGGGGGTGAATATTGCATACCACCACGGTGAACGTTAGACTGACTTACTCTTTATTATGTGTTTGTTTTACCGATGTATAAATTTAAGTTTAGTTAATATAACATGATTATATTGGTCCAGAACAAATAGTCAAAAAATTTAATAAATAAATATTTATTAAATTTTTTTCTTCTCAGGCAGAGGAATAATGCAACGATACAGCCATACGCTGTATTGGGCATTAATTTAAATAAGTATAAATTTTGTATAATTTGTATAAGTTACGGGTAAATGGACAGGTCTGAGATTGCAAAAATATTTCATTGTTAGATTAGGGGAGAATTAACCTGTTTCGTCAAGCAGTGAACACCTGCTCAATTGTATATGTTTTACACGTGTATCTTGTGTGTGTTAGTGATGCAGGCATAGACAGGAATCTCAGCAACCCGCCCCAAGTAATCAATAACATAATTATTTTAATTCACTGTGCGAAACTAATTAGTGTATGATCAAACCAAAGGCACCAAAGTGTGTGTAAAATTTATGGTTATCCCCAGTGAAAAGATGACGTTAATAGAACACGTTATGCGAAGACAGTGCAAAGTAAACGTGCCAAAAAATACGCAAATTACCCTAAGGCGCTCAAATTAATATAGTGAGTGCTTAATCGAAATAGCTATGATTTGTGCTATTTCGATTCCGTGCAAAACATTTCTATTTGCTAATAATTGCAAATAGATGAAAAGGTTCGGGAGTGGGGGCTGTCACGAGATATGCAGGTATCGACAGGAAGATTTTGGAGCCGACTGGCGCGGAATCTCGAGAGGGTATAAATTAAGGGTTCGACTAAAACCCTTCTCTTCATTTCAAGACACAGTTGCAGCCGGACATGCTGTCCGTCGGCAAAACAGTTTATTTTTATTCTATTTCAAGTCGCAGTAACAAACGAAGTAACGTTCGTTAAATTCACGACAATATTACGGAAAAAGTAAATACCGCAATAGTAAGTCTACCAAGAGTATATACGGGAAAGCTGCCGTAGAGCGACGCTGGGCTCTAGACGTATCCAGGAACATGCTGCCGTAGAATGACGCTGGACTGTAGACGTATCCAGGAATATGCTGCTGTAGAGCGACGCTGGACTCTAGACGCATCCAGGAACATGCTGCTGTAGAGCGACGCTGGACTCTAGACGTATCCAGGAACACATGCTGCCGTAGAACGACGCTGGACTCTAGACGTATCCAGGAACATGCTAGGACAAGAGGAATGGAACCTAATTCCGGACAACGCTGGACCCCGAACAACAGTCGTAAGATCATCAGAAATCGAGGTGACATGCGTAATGCATTTTTAAATGATTTGTAAAAAAAAAGAGCTCATAAAAGCGATTTCAAAAGACAGTAAAGTAAAACAAAGAAAAGTTTGTACTTAGTAATAATATGTTAAAATGTAAATAAATGTTTAGTCGTAAGAATGAGCGATCGTATATATATAAAAGCATTCATAAATGAAAGAGAATTTAAAGTAAAGAGAGTAGAGTTTATTATCAAAATAGATAGTAAAGTGAGCAGATATTTGAAGTATAGAAAGATTAATTTAAAGTTGAATATTAAAACAAGGCCAGTCTACAAGCAATTAATATAAATTTAAATTGAATTTTAAACCTTGGTATAGACTGAGCGAGTAGAGGTCAGATCTGAGACAATACAATTTATTTCAATATAAAAATATTTTAATTTTGTAATAAAATAATAAACCAATTACTTAAAATGTCTAGATATAACATTATTAATATGTTTATATATAAGAGATTTTTTAAATTTGTGTAATGTTGCATATCATAAGATATAAACATTTAATAAAGAGCAATATCTTGATTGACAATTATTTATGATGTTTATGAATATTTATAATAATGAATAAATCTTAAATATGAGTTTTAAATACTGATAAATAAAAATACTCCTATTATAAATACACCTGGTATAATTATACAACCTGCATGAATTACTGTATATCGAATTTACATATAAATTCGTTGTATAAGTTTGTATCCCTTGAACGTGAGGCCTGACATGCCCACATGTATATGTATGTATATGTAACGTTGTATAATTTTGGCGCACCAAGATCGTGGGGCTCCACAAATTTAAATTATATAATAAATTTGTTGTATAACTTTGGCTCCCAACGTGGGGCGCGATGCCCAACATTTAACTATTAGAAATTTTGTAGTTAAATGGATGCTCTAAAATAAATTTGTGTTAAATGAAAAATATATTATATGTAATAATTATTTATATTAAACATTAACTGTATGTTATGTTAATTGTTGTGTACTAAAACACAACTGGCGCTCAAGAAAATAAACAGGTGTAATTGTACCATGGGTAAATAAAAATTAATAAATAATAACAGTTCAACGATAAATAAATAAAAGCTTGCATACGGTTCACTAATAATAATAAATTATAAATAAATATTGAAATACAAAATAATTCAAAATGGCGACTCATGGAAATGTAGACATGGAGGCATTTCAAACCATGATGCGTGCTTGGGTAGATGAAATAAACACAAAACAAACAGAAAATATAAATGCTATACTTAAAGAACAAACAAAAAATTTAGAAAATAAATTAGAACAACAGACTGAAAATTTTAAACAGGACACCATAAAAATAACGGAAAGGTAGAAGAATTAACAGAAAAAATTGTTGATACTAACATACGTATTGATACTTTAGGGAATAATTTTAAACAAGCCTTACATGAGCAAGTTGTACGGATTGAAAATAAACAAAAAAATTACGTCTCGAGTGGAGAAAAGATTTAATAGAAACGCGTAAACAAATACATGATAATATAAATGATACGTTAAATACTATGACGCGAGAGCAGGATGATAAAATTCAAACTGTTAGTAATATGTCACAAGCAAATACCAGTAAACTTAGAAACATAGAAACGCGTACTATAGTCATTGAGAATAGAATTGAAGAAACTACGAAGGACCGTTCGGGAGACGTCTCACATATGAAAGAAGAAATCCAAGAGGAAATGAATCAGCTACGAAGTGAGTTGGGAAGACGACAGAACCAAATGACCATGTTTCCTACACCAATGGAAGAAAGGACCAGACTTAAATTCTCAGGTGGTAAATGGGCGAAAAGTATGGAATTCCTAGCTAGAGTGGAGAAGGAATAGAGAAGATTGGCAGTGCAATAAATGACGACGAAAAGATAGACTTCGTCACGCGATATCTTAAAGATTCAGCCAGTCAATGGTATTCTATTATTAGAGATAACGTCAGTACATATCAGCAGTTTCGTGAGGCATTCGAAAACAGATACTGGAACGTGCATACCCAACGACAGGTGAGGGATCAACTCGAGTATGGAAAATTCAACGCACAAGGACAACAGAGTATTGAACAGTACGCAATTGGGCAAATCGAACGCGTAAAACATTTAAAACCAAAATTTTCTAATTATGAGATAGTGTCTAAGTTGTCTTACCATTTCCATAGAGATATCCAATTAGGTGTATATACGCAGGGTGTCAAAACGATTGAACAATTCTTAATACTTGTCACTCAATCACAAAATATTAACAAGAGTAACACATCACCACACTATCAACAAACACGGATTAATTATCACAATAATTACGAACGTGATGATAAGCAAAATCGTGATAATTATAGGCGAAATTTCACACCGCCAGCGCACAATGTAAAGCAACACACAGCTGTGAATAACACGCGGAACGTACAGAAGGAACCACACTCGGAGAGAAACGTGCGTGATACAAATTGGAAGAAAATATTTAAGAAAACGTATGATCGCTCCGTATCCACAATGCAGAGCAAGAGAGAGAGTGCAGAGGGAGAAATCAAAGCGAAACCGCAACACAGCTCTGTTCAACCATCCTGTTCCCATGACACAGAACAATTACTGAAACATAAGACGTACGAGTACACAATGAACAATATATTTCCGTGCGATGTTAGAAATGAGTTGTTAGCCACCGACAGAAGGGTGACACCAAATCAACCAGAAATAAAGTGTCCGCTAATTAATGTACAAATTAATGGAAGTAAAATTAAAATGTTAATCGATACAGGTAGCCAATTAACTGTACTAAGTAATAAGTGGGTACAACAAAATAAAAAATAATTTAAACAAACGGCTATTTTACCTGTCAGTAATATGAATGTTATTACAGCCATGAATAAGAGAGAAAAAGTTAGACAGCAAGCTTACGTAACTTTAAATTGTAAGGACATAGAAATAATATATCCTATGATCATAATGCATAAACTTATTTATGATGGAATTATTGGAATTGATTTGTTAAATACTTTAAGTGCAAGAATTGATATCAATAACAATAAGATGTTATGTAATTATAAGAATGTTCTATATGAATTAATTATGAATGAAGATGAAGAAAATGGTGAGGTAAGTGAAAATCCTATTGTCATATCCAAGCCATGTATACGATATGCACCTACTCAGCATGCTAATTCAGCCGAAGAAGGAATGTTATCTCAGGAAGAAGCGAAGTTATTTAAATTAATAGAAGTGTATAATGCAGTATTCAGCGAGGTACCGACGCAGACCACAGTCTACGAACACGCTATTATGGTATCAGACCCTACAAAATTTGTCAGACGAACGTATCCAATACCCAGGAAGTACGATGGAGAAGTTGAACTGGAAATACGACGGATGATAGAAAATAACGTCATTGAGCGGTCGAACAGCAACTTTCTTAATCCTCTAGTTGTAGTAAAGAAGAAGAGTGGAGAAGTACGTTTATGCCTGGACATGAGGAGTTTGAATAGCGTTATTCTACGTGAATTCGATTGTGCATCACCTGCGGACGAGTTATTTGGCAAGTGTGAAGGAGCACAATATTTGACTAAGTTGGATTTAAGGTAAAGTTTCTGGCAAATTCCAATTAGAAGAGAAGATAGAAAATACACCGCCTTCCTATATAAAAATAAATGCTATCAACACAAGGTAGTTCCATTTGGTTTGAGGACGAGTTTGGCTGCAATTGTAAAATGTCTGGAGAAAGCATTGGGACCAGAAGTGGAGCCGTACACCATAGTGTTTGTCGATGATATCCTGGTAGTATCAAAAACACTTGACGAACACATTGAACATCTTAACATTATATTCCACAAGTTTAAGGAAGCCCATATATCCCTTAACCTAGACAAGTGTGAATTCATAAAATCCTCAATCCAATTCCTAGGTCATATTATTTCATCCTCAGGTATTCAACCCGATCCCATAAAAATATCCAGTATTACCGATTTTCCTATACCTAAGAACATTAAAGGGTTACGAGCATTTTTGGGACTCACAGGATATTATAGAAGATTCGCGCAACTATATGCAGAGCAACCCCAACCATTGCTGGAGTTAACAAGGAAAAATCACAAATGGAAATGGGAGAAGAAACATCAAGATGCCTTCGACCAAGTCAAGAATTTATTCATGGAAAACGTAATGCTTCATCATCCTCAGCGAGATGGAAGATTTGTTATCTACGCAGACGCTAGTGACTACGCGTGTGGAAGTGTACTGTATCAACAGGATGCTACAGGCGAACACCGTGTCATTGCATATGCTAGTAGAGTATTCAAAGGAGCAGAGAAGCAGTACTCTACATCTGAGAAGGAGATACTTGCTATAGTCTACGCTCTGAAAAAGTTTCGATACTATATTTACGGAACGCATTTCGAAATACATACGGACCATCAAGCGTTATCATTTCTATTAAAATGTAAAGTAACCAACGCTCGATTGTTACGATGGATCCTAGCAATCGGTGAGTATTCCTTTACTATAAAATATTGTAAAGGGGAAGATAATATTATAGCCGATACTTTGAGTAGATACGTCACAGAAAAGTGTGAAGAGGTCTATGAAAAGAACCATAATGAGTTACAACTGTTACCTATTAAATTTACTATTGATAATGATATTAAACACATGTTGAAGAATCTAGCTCAACAACAAAACTTAGATGATGCTACGAGGGAATTTAAGCTACGAGATCACCTACCAGACAATTACAAGTTACAAAATGGAGTCTTATATAAACTAATGAGGTGGTATTAACAAACGATATGTTGCATAAATTAATTCGACCAACACACAAACGTTTAGCACATGCTATTGCACTTAAATGTTACTTAAGCCTACGTGAAGATTTCACCATCAATAATATGTTCAGAAAGATTAAAAACGAACGTAAGAAATGTTAAGAGTGTCAAACAGCAAAAGGACCGAATCTACATACCTATGTGGAAATGCAGAGTACAGTATTCAAAAAGACCAAAAAGGAGAGCTAATTGCAGTGGATTTTCTTGGACCACTCCCGAGATCAAGTCGGGGAGTGAAACACATACTTGTTTGTATAGATGTATTTTCCAAAGCCGCCCACCTGTATCCAATTATGCGACCCACAACTAAATTTGTTTTAAAATACTCTTGCAGAAATACATCCTGCATATGGTAAAATGAAGAAGGTACTTAGCGATCAAGGAGTACAGTTCCAAAGCGAGTTATGGGAGAGAACTCTTCGTGAAAATGGAATCCAACCTGTGCTCACATCAGTACGACACCCACAGGGAAATCTGGCGGAAAGAGTAAATAAAGAGTTAGGTAAATATCTACTGTCAACGATCGACACAACAAATGGGCAGAATGATTATCTTTCTTTGAGAAAGCAATAAATGAAAATTATAGCGAAGCAACAAGTTATACACCAATCGAGCTAGACGAAGACAAGAAACCTGTCAGATTCTGGACCAAATATGTAAGCAAGCCAGAGAATCAAAACGTACCTATTCCATTAAGTGTAAAGGTGGAGTATGCTAAACAACGCATCATAGAACAAGGTAACAAGAGGATAGAAAAATACAATAGAACACATAAATTACAACGATTTGATGTAGGAGAACAAATTCTGTTGAATGCTAATCCTGTAGGAAAACGCAGTGACAACACAGCGAAGAAATTTTTCCGGTTGTACAATGGACCTTATACGTTGAAGCAACGCGTAGGAAGACACACATTCATCGTATACGATGAGAGAAAGGATAAGGACATTGGCAAATATCATGCGACGTCATTCAAGAAATTCTACGTATGAATAATGAGAAGAGAGTGTAAGGATGGGACAAGGCCACTGAATCAGTACAAGGTCAACGCACCGATCAGCTGTATAATGGGGGTGAATATTGCATACCACCACGGTGAACGTTAGACTGACTTACTCTTTATTATGTGTTTGTTTTACCGATGTATAAATTTAAGTTTAGTTAATATAACATGATTATATTGGTCCAGAACAAATAGTCAAAAAATTTAATAAATAAATATTTATTAAATTTTTTTCTTCTCAGGCAGAGGAATAATGCAACGATACAGCCATACGCTGTATTGGGCATTAATTTAAATAAATATAAATTTTGTATAATTTGTATAAGTTACGGGTAAATGGACAGGTCTGGGATTGCAAAAATATTTCATTGTTAGATTAGGGGAGAATTAACCTGTTTCGTCAAGCAGTGAACACCTGCTCAATTGTATATGTTTTACACGTGTATCTTGTGTGTGTTAGTGATGCAGGCATAGACAGGAATCTCAGCAACCCGCCCCAAGTAATCAATAACATAATTATTTTAATTCACTGTGCGAAACTAATTAGTGTATGATCAAACCAAAGGCACCAAAGTGTGTGTAAAATTTATAGTTATCCCCAGTGAAAAGATGACGTTAATAGAACACGTTATGCGAAGAAAGTGCAAAGTAAACGTGCCAAAAAATACGCAAATTACCCTAAGGCGCTCAAATTAATATAGTGAGTGCTTAATCGAAATAGCTATGATTTGTGCTATTTCGATTCCGTGCAAAACATTTCTATTTGCTAATAATTGCAAATAGATGAAAAGGTTCGGGAGTGGGGGCTGTCACGAGATATGCAGGTATCGACAGGAAGATTTTGGAGCCGACTGGCGCGGAATCTCGAGAGGGTATAAATTAAGATTTCGACCAAAAACCCTTCCCTTCATTTCAAGACACAGTTGCAGCCGGACATGCTGTCCGTCGGCAAAACAGTTTATTTTTATTCTATTTCAAGTCGCAGTAACAAACGATATAACGTTCGTTAAATTCACGACAATATTACGGAAAAAGTAAATACCGCAATAGTAAGTCTACCAAGAGTATATACGGGAAAGCTGCTGTAGAGCGACGCTGGGCTCTAGACGTATCCAGGAACATGCTGCCGTAGAACGACGCTGGACTGTAGACGCATCCAGGAACATGCTGCCGTAGAACGACGCTGGACTCTAGACGCATCCAGTAACATGCTGCTGTAGAGCGACCCTGGACTCTAGACGCATCCAGGAACATGCTGCCGTAGAGCGACGCTGGATTCTAGACGTATCCAGGAACACATGCTGCCGTAGAACGACGCTGGACTCTAGACGTATCCAGGAACATGCTAGGACAAGAGGAATGGAACCTAATTCCGGACAACGCTGGACCCCGATCAACAGTCGTAAGATCATCAGAAATCGAGGTGACATGCGTAATGCATTTTTAAATGATTTGTAAAAAAAAAGAGCTCATAAAAGCGATTTCAAAAGACAGTAAAGTAAAACAAAGAAAAGTTTGTACTTAGTAATAATATGTTAAAATGTAAATAAATGTTTAGTCGTAAGAATGAGCGATCGCATATATATAAAAGCATTCATAAATGAAAGAGAATTTAAAGTAAAGAGAGTAGAGTTTATTATCAAAATAGATAGTAAAGTGAGTAGATATTTGAAGTATAGAAAGATTAATTTAAAGTTCAATATTAAAACAAGACCAGTCTACAAGCAATTAATATAAATTTAAATTGAATTTTAAACCTTGGTATAGACTGAGCGAGTAGAGGTCAGATCTGAGACAATACAATTTATTTCAATATAAAAATATTTTAATTTTATAATAAAATAATAAACCAATTACTTAAAATGTCTAGATTTAACATTATTAACATGTTTATATATAAGAGATTTTTTAAATATGTGTAATGTTGCATATCATAAGATATAAACATTTAATAATGAGCAATATCTTGATCGACAATTATTAATGATGTTTATGAATATTTATAATAATGAATAAATCTTAAATATGAGTTTTAAATACTGATAAATAAAAATACTCCTATTATAAATACACCTGGTATAATTATACAACCTGCATGAATTACTGTATATCGAATTTACATATAAATTCGTTGTATAAGTTTGTATCCCTTGAACGTGAGGCCTGACATGCCCACATGTATATGTATGTATATGTAACGTTGTATAATTTTGGCGCACCAAGATCGTGGGGCTCCACAAATTTAAATTATATAATAAATTTGTTGTATAACTTTGGCTCCCAACGTGGGGCCCGATGCCCAACATTTAACTATTAGAAATTTTGTAGTTAAATGGATGCTCTAAAATAAATTTGTGTTAAATGAAAAATATATTATATGTAATAATTATTTATATTAAACATTAACTGTATGTTATGTTAATTGTTGTGTACTAAAACACAACTGGCGCTCAAGAAAATAAACAGGTGTAATTGTACCATGGGTAAATAAAAATAAATAAATAATAACAGTTCAACGATAAATAAATAAAAGGTTGCATACGGTTCACTAATAATAATAAATTATAAATAAATATTGAAATACAAAATAATTCAAAATGACGACTCCTGGAAATGTAGACATGGAGGCATTTCAGACCATGATGCGTGCTTGGGTAGATGAAATAAACACAAAACAAACAGAAAATATAAATGCTATACTTAAAGAACAAACAAAAAATTTAGAAAATAAATTAGAACAACAGACTGAAAATTTTAAACAGGACACCATAAAAATAACGGAGAGGTAGAAGAATTAACAGAAAAAATTGTTGATACTAACATACGTATTGATACTTTAGGGAATAATTTTAAACAAGCCTTACATGAGCAAGTTGTACGGATTGAAAATAAACAAAAAGAATTACGTCTCGAGTGGAGAAAAGATTTAATAGAAACGCGTAAACAAATACATGATAATATAAATGATACGTTAAATACTATGACGCGAGAGCAGGATGATAAAATTCAAACTGTTAGTAATATGTCACAAGCAAATACCAGTAAACTTAGAAACATAGAAACGCGTACTATAGTCATTGAAAATAGAATTGAAGAAACTACGAAGGACCGTTCGGGAGACGTCTCACATATGAAAGAAGAAATCCAAGAGGAAATGAATCAGCTACGAAGTGAGTTGAGAAGACGACAGAACCAAATGACCATGTTTCCTACACCAATGGAAGAAAGGACCAGACTTAAATTCTCAGGTGGTAAATGGGCGAACAGTATGGAATTCCTAGCTAGAGTGGAGAAGGAATAGAGAAGATTGGCAGTGCAATAAATGACGACGAAAAGATAGACTTCGTCACGCGATATCTTAAAGATTCAGCCAGTCAATGGTATTCTATTATTAGAGATAACGTCAGTACATATCAGCAGTTTCGTGAGGCATTCGAAAACAGATACTGGAACGTGCATACCCAACGACAGGTGAGGGATCAACTCGAGTATGGAAAATTCAACGCACAAGGACAACAGAGTATTGAACAGTACGCAATTGGGCAAATCGAACGCGTAAAACATTTAAAACCAAAATTTTCTAATTATGAGATAGTGTCTAAGTTGTCTTACCATTTCCATAGAGATATCCAATTAGGTGTATATACGCAGGGTGTCAAAACGATTGAACAATTCTTAATACTTGTCACTCAATCACAAAATATTAACAAGAGTAACACATCACCACACTATCAACAAACACGGATTAATTATCACAATAATTACGAACGTGATGATAAGCAAAATAGTGATAATTATAGGCGAAATTTCACACCGCCAGCGCACAATGTAAAGCAACACACAGCTGTGAATAACACGCGGAACGTACAGAAGGAACCACACTCGGAGAGAAACGTGCGTGATACAAATTGGAAGAAAATATTTAAGAAAACATATGATCGCTCCGTATCCACAATGCAGAGCAAGAGAGAGTGCAGAGGGAGAAATCAAAGCGAAACCGCAACACAGCTCTGTTCAACCATCCTGTTCCCATGACACAGAACAATGACTGAAACACAAGACGTACGAGTACACAATGAACAATATATTTCCGTGCGATGTTAGAAATGAGTTATTAGCCACCGAAAGAAGGGTGACACCAAATCAACCAGAAATAAAGTGTCCGCTAATTAATGTACAAATTAATGGAAGTAAAATTAAAATGTTAATCGATACAGGTAGCCAATTAACTGTACTAAGTAATAAGTGGGTACAACAAAATAAAAAATAATTTAAACAAACGGCTATTTTACCTGTCAGTAATATGAATGTTATTACAGCCATGAATAAGAGAGAAAAAGTTAGACAGCAAGCTTACGTAACTTTAAATTGTAAGGACATAGAAATAATATATCCTATGATCATAATGCATAAACTTATTTATGATGGAATTATTGGAATTGATTTGTTAAATACTTTAAGTGCAAGAATTGATATCAATAACAATAAGATGTTATGTAATTATAAGAATGTTCTATATGAATTAATTATGAATGAAGATGAAGAAAATGGTGAGGTAAGTGAAAATCCTATTGTCATATCCAAGCCATGTATACGATATGCACCTACTCAGCATGCTAATTCAGCCGAAGAAGGAATGTTATCTCAGGAAGAAGCGAAGTTATTTAAATTAATAGAAGTGTATAATGCAGTATTCAGCGAGGTACCGACGCAGACCACAGTCTACGAACACGCTATTATGGTATGAGACCCTACAAAATTTGTCAGACGAACGTATCCAATACCCAGGAAGTACGAGGGAGAAGTTGAACTGGAAATACGACGGATGATAGAAAATAACGTCATTGAGCGGTCGAACAGCAACTTTCTTAATCCTCTAGTTGTAGTAAAGAAGAAGAGTGGAGAAGTACGTTTATGCCTGGACATGAGGAGTTTGAATAGCGTTATTCTACGTGAATTCGATTGTGCATCACCTGCGGACGAGTTATTTGGCAAGTGTGAAGGAGCACAATATTTGACTAAGTTGGATTTAAGGTAAAGTTTCTGGCAAATTCCAATTAGAAGAGAAGATAGAAAATACACCGCCTTCCTATATAAAAATAAATGCTATCAACACAAGGTAGTTCCATTTGGTTTGAGGACGAGTTTGGCTGCAATTGTAAAATGTCTGGAGAAAGCATTGGGACCAGAAGTGGAGCCGTACACCATAGTGTTTGTCGATGATATCCTGGTAGTATCAAAAACACTTGACGAACACATTGAACATCTTAACATTATATTCCACAAGTTTAAGGAAGCCCATATATCCCTTAACCTAGACAAGTGTGAATTCATAAAATCCTCAATCCAATTCCTAGGTCATATTATTTCATCCTCAGGTATTCAACCCGATCCCATAAAAATATCCAGTATTACCGATTTTCCTATACCTAAGAACATTAAAGGGTTACGAGCATTTTTGGGACTCACAGGATATTATAGAAGATTCGCGCAACTATATGCAGAGCAACCCCAACCATTGCTGGAGTTAACAAGGAAAAATCACAAATGGAAGTGGGAGAAGAAACATCAAGATGCCTTCGACCAAGTCAAGAATTTATTCATGGAAAACGTAATGCTTCATCATCCTCAGCGAGATGGAAGATTTGTTATCTACGCAGACGCTAGTGACTACGCGTGTGGAAGTGTACTGTATCAACAGGATGCTACAGGCGAACACCGTGTCATTGCATATGCTAGTAGAGTATTCAAAGGAGCAGAGAAGCAGTACTCTACATCTGAGAAGGAGATACTTGCTATAGTCTACGCTCTGAAAAAGTTTCGATACTATATTTACGGAACGCATTTCGAAATACATACGGACCATCAAGCGTTATCATTTCTATTAAAATGTAAAGTAACCAACGCTCGATTGTTACGATGGATCCTAGCAATCGGTGAGTATTCCTTTACTATAAAATATTGTAAAGGGGAAGATAATATTATAGCCGATACTTTGAGTAGATACGTCACAGAAAAGTGTGAAGAGGTCTATGAAAAGAACCATAATGAGTTACAACTGTTACCTATTAAATTTACTATTGATAATGATATTAAACACATGTTGAAGAATCTAGCTCAACAACAAAACTTAGATGATGCTACGAGGGAATTTAAGCTACGAGATCACCTACCAGACAATTACAAGTTACAAAATGGAGTCTTATATAAACTAATGAGGTGGTATTAACAAACGATATGTTGCATAAATTAATTCGACCAACACACAAACGTTTAGCACATGCTATTGCACTTAAATGTTACTTAAGCCTACGTGAAGATTTCACCATCAATAATATGTTCAGAAAGATTAAAAACGAACGTAAGAAATGTTATGAGTGTCAAACAGCAAAAGGACCGAATCTACATACCTATGTGGAAATGCAGAGTACGGTATTCAAAAAGACCAAAAAGGAGAGCTAATTGCAGTGGATTTTCTTGGACCACTCCCGAGATCAAGTCGGGGAGTGAAACACATACTTGTTTGTATAGATGTATTTTCCAAAGCCGCCCACCTGTATCCAATTATGCGACCCACAACTAAATTTGTTTTAAAATACTCTTGCAGAAATACATCCTGCATATGGTAAAATGAAGAAGGTACTTAGCGATCAAGGAGTACAGTTCCAAAGCGAGTTATGGGAGAGAACTCTTCGTGAAAATGGAATCCAACCTGTGCTCACATCAGTACGACACCCACAGGGAAATCTGGCGGAAAGAGTAAATAAAGAGTTAGGTAAATATCTACTGTCAACGATCGACACAACAAATGGGCAGAATGATTATCTTTCTTTGAGAAAGCAATAAATGAAAATTATAGCGAAGCAACAAGTTATACACCAATCGAGCTAGACGAAGACAAGAAACCTGTCAGATTCTGGACCAAATATGTAAGCAAGCCAGAGAATCAAAACGTACCTATTCCATTAAGTGTAAAGGTGGAGTATGCTAAACAACGCATCATAGAACAAGGTAACAAGAGGATAGAAAAATACAATAGAACACATAAATTACAACGATTTGATGTAGGAGAACAAATTCTGTTGAATGCTAATCCTGTAGGAAAACGCAGTGACAACACAGCGAAGAAATTTTTCCGGTTGTACAATGGACCTTATACGTTGAAGCAACGCGTAGGAAGACACACATTCATCGTATACGATGAGAGAAAGGATAAGGACATTGGCAAATATCATGCGACGTCATTCAAGAAATTCTACGTATGAATAATGAGAAGAGAGTGTAAGGATGGGACAAGGCCACTGAATCAGTACAAGGTCAACGCACCGATCAGCTGTATAATGGGGGTGAATATTGCATACCACCACGGTGAACGTTAGACTGACTTACTCTTTATTATGTGTTTGTTTTACCGATGTATAAATTTAAGTTTAGTTAATATAACATGATTATATTGGTCCAGAACAAATAGTCAAAAAATTTAATAAATAAATATTTATTAAATTTTTTTCTTCTCAGGCAGAGGAATAATGCAACGATACAGCCATACGCTGTATTGGGCATTAATTTAAATAAATATAAATTTTGTATAATTTGTATAAGTTACGGGTAAATGGACAGGTCTGGGATTGCAAAAATATTTCATTGTTAGATTAGGGGAGAATTAACCTGTTTCGTCAAGCAGTGAACACCTGCTCAATTGTATATGTTTTACACGTGTATCTTGTGTGTGTTAGTGATGCAGGCATAGACAGGAATCTCAGCAACCCGCCCCAAGTAATCAATAACATAATTATTTTAATTCACTGTGCGAAACTAATTAGTGTATGATCAAACCAAAGGCACCAAAGTGTGTGTAAAATTTATAGTTATCCCCAGTGAAAAGATGACGTTAATAGAACACGTTATGCGAAGACAGTGCAAAGTAAACGTGCCAAAAAATACGCAAATTACCCTAAGGCGCTCAAATTAATATAGTGAGTGCTTAATCGAAATAGCTATGATTTGTGCTATTTCGATTCCGTGCAAAACATTTCTATTTGCTAATAATTGCAAATAGATGAAAAGGTTCGGGAGTGGGGGCTGTCACGAGATATGCAGGTATCGACAGGAAGACTTTGGAGCCGACTGGCGCGGAATCTCGAGAGGGTATAAATTAAGATTTCGACCAAAAACCCTTCCCTTCATTTCAAGACACAGTTGCAGCCGGACATGCTGTCCGTCGGCAAAACAGTTTATTTTTATTCTATTTCAAGTCGCAGTAACAAACGATATAACGTTCGTTAAATTCACGACAATATTACGGAAAAAGTAAATACCGCAATAGTAAGTCTACCAAGAGTATATACGGGAAAGCTGCTGTAGAGCGACGCTGGGCTCTAGACGTATCCAGGAACATGCTGCCGTAGAACGACGCTGGACTGTAGACGCATCCAGGAACATGCTGCCGTAGAACGACGCTGGACTCTAGACGCATCCAGTAACATGCTGCTGTAGAGCGACCCTGGACTCTAGACGCATCCAGGAACATGCTGCCGTAGAGCGACGCTGGATTCTAGACGTATCCAGGAACACATGCTGCCGTAGAACGACGCTGGACTCTAGACGTATCCAGGAACATGCTAGGACAAGAGGAATGGAACCTAATTCCGGACAACGCTGGACCCCGAACAACAGTCGTAAGATCATCAGAAATCGAGGTGACATGCGTAATGCATTTTTAAATGATTTGTAAAAAAAAAGAGCTCATAAAAGCGATTTCAAAAGACAGTAAAGTAAAACAAAGAAACGTTTGTACTTAGTAATAATATGTTAAAATGTAAATAAATGTTTAGTCGTAAGAATGAGCGATCGCATATATATAAAAGCATTCATAAATGAAAGAGAATTTAAAGTAAAGAGAGTAGAGTTTATTATCAAAATAGATAGTAAAGTGAGTAGATATTTGAAGTATAGAAAGATTAATTTAAAGTTCAATATTAAAACAAGACCAGTCTACAAGCAATTAATATAAATTTAAATTGAATTTTAAACCTTGGTATAGACTGAGCGAGTAGAGGTCAGATCTGAGACAATACAATTTATTTCAATATAAAAATATTTTAATTTTATAATAAAATAATAAACCAATTACTTAAAATGTCTAGATTTAACATTATTAACATGTTTATATATAAGAGATTTTTTAAATATGTGTAATGTTGCATATCATAAGATATAAACATTTAATAATGAGCAATATCTTGATCGACAATTATTAATGATGTTTATGAATATTTATAATAATGAATAAATCTTAAATATGAGTTTTAAATACTGATAAATAAAAATACTCCTATTATAAATACACCTGGTATAATTATACAACCTGCATGAATTACTGTATATCGAATTTACATATAAATTCGTTGTATAAGTTTGTATCCCTTGAACGTGAGGCCTGACATGCCCACATGTATATGTATGTATATGTAACGTTGTATAATTTTGGCGCACCAAGATCGTGGGGCTCCACAAATTTAAATTATATAATAAATTTGTTGTATAACTTTGGCTCCCAACGTGGGGCCCGATGCCCAACATTTAACTATTAGAAATTTTGTAGTTAAATGGATGCTCTAAAATAAATTTGTGTTAAATGAAAAATATATTATATGTAATAATTATTTATATTAAACATTAACTGTATGTTATGTTAATTGTTGTGTACTAAAACACAACTGGCGCTCAAGAAAATAAACAGGTGTAATTGTACCATGGGTAAATAAAAATAAATAAATAATAACAGTTCAACGATAAATAAATAAAAGGTTGCATACGGTTCACTAATAATAATAAATTATAAATAAATATTGAAATACAAAATAATTCAAAATGACGACTCCTGGAAATGTAGACATGGAGGCATTTCAGACCATGATGCGTGCTTGGGTAGATGAAATAAACACAAAACAAACAGAAAATATAAATGCTATACTTAAAGAACAAACAAAAAATTTAGAAAATAAATTAGAACAACAGACTGAAAATTTTAAACAGGACACCATAAAAATAACGGAGAGGCTAGAAGAATTAACAGAAAAAATTGTTGATACTAACATACGTATTGATACTTTAGGGAATAATTTTAAACAAGCCTTACATGAGCAAGTTGTACGGATTGAAAATAAACAAAAAGAATTACGTCTCGAGTGGAGAAAAGATTTAATAGAAACGCGTAAACAAATACATGATAATATAAATGATACGTTAAATACTATGACGCGAGAGCAGGATGATAAAATTCAAACTGTTAGTAATATGTCACAAGCAAATACCAGTAAACTTAGAAACATAGAAACGCGTACTATAGTCATTGAAAATAGAATTGAAGAAACTACGAAGGACCGTTCGGGAGACGTCTCACATATGAAAGAAGAAATCCAAGAGGAAATGAATCAGCTACGAAGTGAGTTGAGAAGACGACAGAACCAAATGACCATGTTTCCTACACCAATGGAAGAAAGGACCAGACTTAAATTCTCAGGTGGTAAATGGGCGAACAGTATGGAATTCCTAGCTAGAGTGGAGAAGGAATAGAGAAGATTGGCAGTGCAATAAATGACGACGAAAAGATAGACTTCGTCACGCGATATCTTAAAGATTCAGCCAGTCAATGGTATTCTATTATTAGAGATAACGTCAGTACATATCAGCAGTTTCGTGAGGCATTCGAAAACAGATACTGGAACGTGCATACCCAACGACAGGTGAGGGATCAACTCGAGTATGGAAAATTCAACGCACAAGGACAACAGAGTATTGAACAGTACGCAATTGGGCAAATCGAACGCGTAAAACATTTAAAACCAAAATTTTCTAATTATGAGATAGTGTCTAAGTTGTCTTACCATTTCCATAGAGATATCCAATTAGGTGTATATACGCAGGGTGTCAAAACGATTGAACAATTCTTAATACTTGTCACTCAATCACAAAATATTAACAAGAGTAACACATAACCACACTATCAACAAACACGGACTAATTATCACAATAATTACGAACGTGATGATAAGCAAAATAGTGATAATTATAGGCGAAATTTCACACCGCCAGCGCACAATGTAAAGCAACACACAGCTGTGAATAACACGCGGAACGTACAGAAGGAACCACACTCGGAGAGAAACGTGCGTGATACAAATTGGAAGAAAATATTTAAGAAAACATATGATCGCTCCGTATCCACAATGCAGAGCAAGAGAGAGAGTGCAGAGGGAGAAATCAAAGCGAAACCGCAACACAGCTCTGTTCAACCATCCTGTTCCCATGACACAGAACAATGACTGAAACACAAGACGTACGAGTACACAATGAACAATATATTTCCGTGCGATGTTAGAAATGAGTTATTAGCCACCGAAAGAAGGGTGACACCAAATCAACCAGAAATAAAGTGTCCGCTAATTAATGTACAAATTAATGGAAGTAAAATTAAAATGTTAATCGATACAGGTAGCCAATTAACTGTACTAAGTAATAAGTGGGTACAACAAAATAAAAAATAATTTAAACAAACGGCTATTTTACCTGTCAGTAATATGAATGTTATTACAGCCATGAATAAGAGAGAAAAAGTTAGACAGCAAGCTTACGTAACTTTAAATTGTAAGGACATAGAAATAATATATCCTATGATCATAATGCATAAACTTATTTATGATGGAATTATTGGAATTCATTTGTTAAATACTTTAAGTGCAAGAATTGATATCAATAACAATAAGATGTTATGTAATTATAAGAATGTTCTATATGAATTAATTATGAATGAAGATGAAGAAAATGGTGAGGTAAGTGAAAATCCTATTGTCATATCCAAGCCATGTATACGATATGCACCTACTCAGCATGCTAATTCAGCCGAAGAAGGAATGTTATCTCAGGAAGAAGCGAAGTTATTTAAATTAATAGAAGTGTATAATGCAGTATTCAGCGAGGTACCGACGCAGACCACAGTCTACGAACACGCTATTATGGTATGAGACCCTACAAAATTTGTCAGACGAACGTATCCAATACCCAGGAAGTACGAGGGAGAAGTTGAACTGGAAATACGACGGATGATAGAAAATAACGTCATTGAGCGGTCGAACAGCAACTTTCTTAATCCTCTAGTTGTAGTAAAGAAGAAGAGTGGAGAAGTACGTTTATGCCTGGACATGAGGAGTTTGAATAGCGTTATTCTACGTGAATTCGATTGTGCATCACCTGCGGACGAGTTATTTGGCAAGTGTGAAGGAGCACGATATTTGACTAAGTTGGATTTAAGGTAAAGTTTCTGGCAAATTCCAATTAGAAGAGAAGATAGAAAATACACCGTCTTCCTATATAAAAATAAATGCTACCAACACAAGGTAGTTCCATTTGGTTTGAGGACGAGTTTGGCTGCAATTGTAAAATGTCTGGAGAAAGCATTGGGACCAGAAGTGGAGCCGTACACCATAGTGTTTGTCGATGATATCCTGGTAGTATCAAAAACACTTGACGAACACATTGAACATCTTAACATTATATTCCACAAGTTTAAGGAAGCCCATATATCCCTTAAACTAGCCAAGTGTGAATTCATAAAATCCTCAATCCAATTCCTAGGTCATATTATTTCATCCTCAGGTATTCAACCCGATCCCATAAAAATATCCAGTATTACCGATTTTCCTATACCTAAGAACATTAAAGGGTTACGAGCATTTTTGGGACTCACAGGATATTATAGAAGATTCGCGCAACTATATGCAGAGCAACCCCAACCATTGCTGGAGTTAACAAGGAAAAATCACAAATGGAAATGGGAGAAGAAACATCAAGATGCCTTCGACCAAGTCAAGAATTTATTCATGGAAAACGTAATGCTTCATCATCCTCAGCGAGATGGAAGATTTGTTATCTACGCAGACGCTAGTGACTACGCGTGTGGAAGTGTACTGTATCAACAGGATGCTACAGGCGAACACCGTGTCATTGCATATGCTAGTAGAGTATTCAAAGGAGCAGAGAAGCAGTACTCTACATCTGAGAAGGAGATACTTGCTATAGTCTACGCTCTGAAAAAGTTTCGATACTATATTTACGGAACGCATTTCGAAATACATACGGACCATCAAGCGTTATCATTTCTATTAAAATGTAAAGTAACCAACGCTCGATTGTTACGATGGATCCTAGCAATCGGTGAGTATTCCTTTACTATAAAATATTGTAAAGGGGAAGATAATATTATAGCCGATACTTTGAGTAGATACGTCACAGAAAAGTGTGAAGAGGTCTATGAAAAGAACCATAATGAGTTACAAATGTTACCTATTAAATTTACTATTGATAATGATATTAAACACATGTTGAAGAATCTAGCTCAACAACAAAACTTAGATGATGCTACGAGGGAATTTAAGCTACGAGATCACCTACCAGACAATTACAAGTTACAAAATGGAGTCTTATATAAACTAATGAGGTGGTATTAACAAACGATATGTTGCATAAATTAATTCGACCAACACACAAACGTTTACCACATGCTATTGCACTTAAATGTTACTTAAGCCTACGTGAAGATTTCACCATCAATAATATGTTCAGAAAGATTAAAAACGAACGTAAGAAATGTTATGAGTGTCAAACAGCAAAAGGACCGAATCTACATACCTATGTGGAAATGCAGAGTACGGTATTCAAAAAGACCAAAAAGGAGAGCTAATTGCAGTGGATTTTCTTGGACCACTCCCGAGATCAAGTCGGGGAGTGAAACACATACTTGTTTGTATAGATGTATTTTCCAAAGCCGCCCACCTGTATCCAATTATGCGACCCACAACTAAATTTGTTTTAAAATACTCTTGCAGAAATACATCCTGCATATGGTAAAATGAAGAAGGTACTTAGCGATCAAGGAGTACAGTTCCAAAGCGAGTTATGGGAGAGAACTCTTCGTGAAAATGGAATCCAACCTGTGCTCACATCAGTACGACACACACAGGGAAATCTGGCGGAAAGAGTAAATAAAGAGTTAGGTAAATATCTACTGTCAACGATCGACACAACAAGTGGGCAGAATGATTATCTTTCTTTGAGAAAGCAATAAATGAAAATTATAGCGAAGCAACAAGTTATACACCAATCGAGCTAGACGAAGACAAGAAACCTGTCAGATTCTGGACCAAATATGTAAGCAAGCCAGAGAATCAAAACGTACCTATTCCATTAAGTGTAAAGGTGGAGTATGCTAAACAACGCATCATAGAACAAGGTAACAAGAGGACAGAAAAATACAATAGAACACATAAATTACAACGATTTGATGTAGGAGAACAAATTCTGTTGAAAGCTAATCCTGTAGGAAAACGCAGTGACAACACAGCGAAGAAATTTTTCCGGTTGTACAATGGACCTTATACGTTGAAGCAACGCGTAGGAAGACACACATTCATCGTATACGATGAGAGAAAGGATAAGGACATTGGCAAATATCATGCGACGTCATTCAAGAAATTCTACGTATGAATAATGAGAAGAGAGTGTAAGGATGGGACAAGGCCACTGAATCAGTACAAGGTCAACGCACCGATCAGCTGTATAATGGGGGTGAATATTGCATACCACCACGGTGAACGTTAGACTGACTTACTATTTATTATGTGTTTGTTTTACCGATGTATAAATTTAAGTTTAGTTAATATAACATAATTATATTGGTCCAGAACAAATAGTCAAAAAATTTAATAAATAAATATTTATTAAATTTTTTTCTTCTCAGGCAGAGGAATAATGCAACGATACAGCCATACACTGTATTGGGCATTAATTTAAATAAGTATAAATTTTGTATAATTTGTATAAGTTACGGGTAAATGGACAGGTCTGAGATTGCAAAAATATTTCATTGTTAGATTAGGGGAGAATTAACCTGTTTCGTCAAGCAGTGAACACCTGCTCAATTGTATATATTTTACACGTGTATCTTGTGTGTGTTAGTGATGCAGGCATAGACAGGAATCTCAGCAACCCGCCCCAAGTAATCAATAACATAATTATTTTAATTCACTGTGCGAAACTAATTAGTGTATGATCAAACCAAAGGCACCAAAGTGTGTGTAAAATTTATAGTTATCCCCAGTGAAAAGATGACGTTAATAGAACACGTTATGCGAAGACAGTGCAAAGTAAACGTGCCAAAAAATACGCAAATTACCCTAAGGCGCTCAAATTAATATAGTGAGTGCTTAATCGAAATAGCTATGATTTGTGCTATTTCGATTCCGTGCAAAACATTTCTATTTGCTAATAATTGCAAATAGATGAAAAGGTTCGGGAGTGGGGGCTGTCACGAGATATGCAGGTACCGACAGGAAGATTTTGGAGCCGACTGGCGCGGAATCTCGAGAGGGTATAAATTAAGGGTTCGACAAAAACCCTTCTCTTCATTTCAAGACACAGTTGCAGCCGGACATGCTGTCCGTCGGCAAAACAGTTTATTTTTATTCTATTTCAAGTCGCAGTAACAAACGAAGTAACGTTCGTTAAATTCACGACAATATTACGGAAAAAGTAAATACCGCAATAGTAAGTCTACCAAGAGTATATACGGGAAAGCTGCTGTAGAGCGACGCTGGGCTCTAGACGTATCCAGGAACATGCTGCCGTAGAATGACGCTGGACTGTAGACGTATCCAGGAATATGCTGTCGTAGAACGACGCTGGACTCTAGACGCATCCAGGAACATGCTGCCGTAGAACGACGCTGGACTCTAGACGCATCCAGTAACATGCTGCTGTAGAGCGACCCTGGACTCTAGACGCATCCAGGAACATGCTGCCGTAGAGCGACGCTGGATTCTAGACGTATCCAGGAACATGCTAGGACAAGAGGAATGGAACCTAATTCCGGACAACGCTGGACCCCGAACAACAGTCGTAAGATCATCAGAAATCGAGGTGACATGCGTAATGCATTTTTAAATGATTTGTAAAAAAAAAGAGCTCATAAAAGCGATTTCAAAAGACAGTAAAGTAAAACAAAGAAAAGTTTGTACTTAGTAATAATATGTTAAAATGTAAATAAATGTTTAGTCGTAAGAATGAGCGATCGCATATATATAAAAGCATTCATAAATGAAAGAGAATTTAAAGTAAAGAGAGTAGAGTTTATTATCAAAATAGATAGTAAAGTGAGTAGATATTTGAAGTATAGAAAGATTAATTTAAAGTTCAATATTAAAACAAGACCAGTCAACAAGCAATTAATATAAATTTAAATTGAATTTTAAACCTTGGTATAGACTGAGCGAGTAGAGGTCAGATCTGAGACAATACAATTTATTTCAATATAAAAATATTTTAATTTTATAATAAAATAATAAACCAATTACTTAAAATGTCTAGATTTAACATTATTAACATGTTTATATATAAGAGATTTTTTAAATATGTGTAATGTTGCATATCATAAGATATAAACATTTAATAATGAGCAATATCTTGATCGACAATTATTAATGATGTTTATGAATATTTATAATAATGAATAAATCTTAAATATGAGTTTTAAATACTGATAAATAAAAATACTCCTATTATAAATACACCTGGTATAATTATACAACCTGCATGAATTACTGTATATCGAATTTACATATAAATTCGTTGTATAAGTTTGTATCCCTTGAACGTGAGGCCTGACATGCCCACATGTATATGTATGTATATGTAACGTTGTATAATTTTGGCGCACCAAGATCGTGGGGCTCCACAAATTTAAATTATATAATAAATTTGTTGTATAACTTTGGCTCCCAACGTGGGGCCCGATGCCCAACATTTAACTATTAGAAATTTTGTAGTTAAATGGATGCTCTAAAATAAATTTGTGTTAAATGAAAAATATATTATATGTAATAATTATTTATATTAAACATTAACTGTATGTTATGTTAATTGTTGTGTACTAAAACACAACTGGCGCTCAAGAAAATAAACAGGTGTAATTGTACCATGGGTAAATAAAAATAAATAAATAATAACAGTTCAACGATAAATAAATAAAAGCTTGCATACGGTTCACTAATAATAATAAATTATAAATAAATATTGAAATACAAAATAATTCAAAATGACGACTCCTGGAAATGTAGACATGGAGGCATTTCAGACCATGATGCGTGCTTGTGTAGATGAAATAAACACAAAACAAACAGAAAATATAAATGCTATACTTAAAGAACAAACAAAAAATTTAGAAAATAAATTAGAACAACAGACTGAAAATTTTAAACAGGACACCATAAAAATAACGGAGAGGTAGAAGAATTAACAGAAAAAATTGTTGATACTAACATACGTATTGATACTTTAGGGAATAATTTTAAACAAGCCTTACATGAGCAAGTTGTACGGATTGAAAATAAACAAAAAGAATTACGTCTCGAGTGGAGAAAAGATTTAATAGAAACGCGTAAACAAATGCATGATAATATAAATGATACGTTAAATACTATGACGCGAGAGCAGGATGATAAAATTCAAACTGTTAGTAATATGTCACAAGCAAATACCAGTAAACTTAGAAACATAGAAACGCGTACTATAGTCATTGAAAATAGAATTGAAGAAACTACGAAGGACCGTTCGGGAGACGTCTCACATATGAAAGAAGAAATCCAAGAGGAAATGAATCAGCTACGAAGTGAGTTGAGAAGACGACAGAACCAAATGACCATGTTTCCTACACCAATGGAAGAAAGGACCAGACTTAAATTCTCAGGTGGTAAATGGGCGAACAGTATGGAATTCCTAGCTAGAGTGGAGAAGGAATAGAGAAGATTGGCAGTGCAATAAATGACGACGAAAAGATAGACTTCGTCACGCGATATCTTAAAGATTCAGCCAGTCAATGGTATTCTATTATTAGAGATAACGTCAGTACATATCAGCAGTTTCGTGAGGCATTCGAAAACAGATACTGGAACGTGCATACCCAACGACAGGTGAGGGATCAACTCGAGTATGGAAAATTCAACGCACAAGGACAACAGAGTATTGAACAGTACGCAATTGGGCAAATCGAACGCGTAAAACATTTAAAACCAAAATTTTCTAATTATGAGATAGTGTCTAAGTTGTCTTACCATTTCCATAGAGATATCCAATTAGGTGTATATACGCAGGGTGTCAAAACGATTGAACATTCTTAATACTTGTCACTCAATCACAAAATATTAACAAGAGTAACACATCACCACATTATCAACAAACACGGATTAATTATCACAATAATTACGAACGTGATGATAAGCAAAATAGTGATAATTATAGGCGAAATTTCACACCGCCAGCGCACAATGTAAAGCAACACACAGCTGTGAATAACACGCGGAACGTACAGAAGGAACCACACTCGGAGAGAAACGTGCGTGATACAAATTGGAAGAAAATATTTAAGAAAACATATGATCGCTCCGTATCCACAATGCAGAGCAAGAGAGAGTGCAGAGGGAGAAATCAAAGCGAAACCGCAACACAGCTCTGTTCAACCATCCTGTTCCCATGACACAGAACAATGACTGAAACACAAGACGTACGAGTACACAATGAACAATATATTTCCGTGCGATGTTAGAAATGAGTTATTAGCCACCGACAGAAGGGTGACACCAAATCAACCAGAAATAAAGTGTCCGCTAATTAATGTACAAATTAATGGAAGTAAAATTAAAATGTTAATCGATACAGGTAGCCAATTAACTGTACTAAGTAATAAGTGGGTACAACAAAATAAAAAATAATTTAAACAAACGGCTATTTTACCTGTCAGTAATATGAATGTTATTACAGCCATGAATAAGAGAGAAAAAGTTAGACAGCAAGCTTACGTAACTTTAAATTGTAAGGACATAGAAATAATATATCCTATGATCATAATGCATAAACTTATTTATGATGGAATTATTGGAATTGATTTGTTAAATACTTTAAGTGCAAGAATTGATATCAATAACAATAAGATGTTATGTAATTATAAGAATGTTCTATATGAATTAATTATGAATGAAGATGAAGAAAATGGTGAGGTAAGTGAAAATCCTATTGTCATATCCAAGCCATGTATACGATATGCACCTACTCAGCATGCTAATTCAGCCGAAGAAGGAATGTTATCTCAGGAAGAAGCGAAGTTATTTAAATTAATAGAAGTGTATAATGCAGTATTCAGCGAGGTACCGTCGCAGACCACAGTCTACGAACACGCTATTATGGTATCAGACCCTACAAAATTTGTCAGACGAACGTATCCAATACCCAGGAAGTACGAGGGAGAAGTTGAACTGGAAATACGACGGATGATAGAAAATAACGTCATTGAGCGGTCGAACAGCAACTTTCTTAATCCTCTAGTTGTAGTAAAGAAGAAGAGTGGAGAAGTACGTTTATGCCTGGACATGAGGAGTTTGAATAGCGTTATTCTACGTGAATTCGATTGTGCATCACCTGCGGACGAGTTATTTGGCAAGTGTGAAGGAGCACGATATTTGACTAAGTTGGATTTAAGGTAAAGTTTCTGGCAAATTCCAATTAGAAGAGAAGATAGAAAATACACCGCCTTCCTATATAAAAATAAATGCTATCAACACAAGGTAGTTCCATTTGGTTTGAGGACGAGTTTGGCTGCAATTGTAAAATGTCTGGAGAAAGCATTGGGACCAGAAGTGGAGCCGTACACCATAGTGTTTGTCGATGATATCCTGGTAGTATCAAAAACACTTGACGAACACATTGAACATCTTAGCATTATATTCCACAAGTTTAAGGAAGCCCATATATCCCTTAACCTAGCCAAGTGTGAATTCATAAAATCCTCAATCCAATTCCTAGGTCATATTATTTCATCCTCAGGTATTCAACCCGATCCCATAAAAATATCCAGTATTACCGATTTTCCTATACCTAAGAACATTAAAGGGTTACGAGCATTTTTGGGACTCACAGGATATTATAGAAGATTCGCGCAACTATATGCAGAGCAACCCCAACCATTGCTGGAGTTAACAAGGAAAAATCACAAATGGAAATGGGAGAAGAAACATCAAGATGCCTTCGACCAAGTCAAGAATTTATTCATGGAAAACGTAATGCTTCATCATCCTCAGCGAGATGGAAGATTTGTTATCTACGCAGACGCTAGTGACTACGCGTGTGGAAGTGTACTGTATCAACAGGATGCTACAGGCGAACACCGTGTCATTGCATATGCTAGTAGAGTATTCAAAGGAGCAGAGAAGCAGTACTCTACATCTGAGAAGGAGATACTTGCTATAGTCTACGCTCTGAAACAGTTTCGATACTATATTTACGGAACGCATTTCGAAATACATACGGACCATCAAGCGTTATCATTTCTATTAAAATGTAAAGTAACCAACGCTCGATTGTTACGATGGATCCTAGCAATCGGTGAGTATTCCTTTACTATAAAATATTGTAAAGGGGAAGATAATATTATAGCCGATACTTTGAGTAGATTCGTCACAGAAAAGTGTGAAGAGGTCTATGAAAAGAACCATAATGAGTTACAACTGTTACCTATTAAATTTACTATTGATAATGATATTAAACACATGTTGAAGAATCTAGCTCAACAACAAAACTTAGATGAGGCTACGAGGGAATTTAAGCTACGAGATCACCTACCAGACAATTACAAGTTACAAAATGGAGTCTTATATAAACTAATGAGGTGGTATTAACAAATGATATGTTGCATAAATTAATTCGACCAACACACAAACGTTTAGCACATGCTGCTGCACTTAAATATTACTTAAGCCTACGTGAAGATTTCACCATCAATAATATGTTCAGAAAGATTAAAAACGAACGTAAGAAATGTTATGAGTGTCAAACAGCAAAAGGACCGAATCTACATACCTATGTGGAAATGCAGAGTACGGTATTCAAAAAGACCAAAAAGGAGAGCTAATTGCAGTGGATTTTCTTGGACCACTCCCGAGATCAAGTCGGGGAGTGAAACACATACTTGTTTGTATAGATGTATTTTCCAAAGCCGCCCACCTGTATCCAATTATGCGACCCACAACTAAATTTGTTTTAAAATACTCTTGCAGAAATACATCCTGCATATGGTAAAATGAAGAAGGTACTTAGCGATCAAGGAGTACAGTTCCAAAGCGAGTTATGGGAGAGAACTCTTCGTGAAAATGGAATCCAACCTGTGCTCACATCAGTACGACACCCACAGGGAAATCTGGCGGAAAGAGTAAATAAAGAGTTAGGTAAATATCTACTGTCAACGATCGACACAACAAATGGGCAGAATGATTATCTTTCTTTGAGAAAGCAATAAATGAAAATTATAGCGAAGCAACAAGTTATACACCAATCGAGCTAGACGAAGACAAGAAACCTGTCAGATTCTGGACCAAATATGTAAGCAAGCCAGAGAATCAAAACGTACCTATTCCATTAAGTGTAAAGGTGGAGTATGCTAAACAACGCATCATAGAACAAGGTAACAAGAGGATAGAAAAATACAATAGAACACATAAATTACAACGATTTGATGTAGGAGAACAAATTCTGTTGAATGCTAATCCTGTAGGAAAACGCAGTGACAACACAGCGAAGAAATTTTTCCGGTTGTACAATGGACCTTATACGTTGAAGCAACGCGTAGGAAGACACACATTCATCGTATACGATGAGAGAAAGGATAAGGACATTGGCAAATATCATGCGACGTCATTCAAGAAATTCTACGTATGAATAATGAGAAGAGAGTGTAAGGATGGGACAAGGCCACTGAATCAGTACAAGGTCAACGCACCGATCAGCTGTATAATGGGGGTGAATATTGCATACCACCACGGTGAACGTTAGACTGACTTACTCTTTATTATGTGTTTGTTTTACCGATGTATAAATTTAAGTTTAGTTAATATAACATGATTATATTGGTCCAGAACAAATAGTCAAAAAATTTAATAAATAAATATTTATTAAATTTTTTTCTTCTCAGGCAGAGGAATAATGCAACGATACAGCCATACGCTGTATTGGGCATTAATTTAAATAAATATAAATTTTGTATAATTTGTATAAGTTACGGGTAAATGGACAGGTCTGGGATTGCAAAAATATTTCATTGTTAGATTAGGGGAGAATTAACCTGTTTCGTCAAGCAGTGAACACCTGCTCAATTGTATATGTTTTACACGTGTATCTTGTGTGTGTTAGTGATGCAGGCATAGACAGGAATCTCAGCAACCCGCCCCAAGTAATCAATAACATAATTATTTTAATTCACTGTGCGAAACTAATTAGTGTATGATCAAACCAATGGCACCAAAGTGTGTGTAAAATTTATAGTTATCCCCAGTGAAAAGATGACGTTAATAGAACACGTTATGCGAAGACAGTGCAAAGTAAACGTGCCAAAAAATACGCAAATTACCCTAAGGCGCTCAAATTAATATAGTGAGTGCTTAATCGAAATAGCTATGATTTGTGCTATTTCGATTCCGTGCAAAACATTTCTATTTGCTAATAATTGCAAATAGATGAAAAGGTTCGGGAGTGGGGGCTGTCACGAGATATGCAGGTATCGACAGGAAGATTTTGGAGCCGACTGGCGCGGAATCTCGAGAGGGTATAAATTAAGATTTCGACCAAAAACCCTTCCCTTCATTTCAAGACACAGTTGCAGCCGGACATGCTGTCCGTCGGCAAAACAGTTTATTTTTATTCTATTTCAAGTCGCAGTAACAAACGATATAACGTTCGTTAAATTCACGACAATATTACGGAAAAAGTAAATACCGCAATAGTAAGTCTACCAAGAGTATATACGGGAAAGCTGCTGTAGAGCGACGCTGGGCTCTAGACGTATCCAGGAACATGCTGCCGTAGAACGACGCTGGACTGTAGACGCATCCAGGAACATGCTGCCGTAGAACGACGCTGGACTCTAGACGCATCAAGTAACATGCTGCTGTAGAGCGACCCTGGACTCTAGACGCATCCAGGAACATGCTGCCGTAGAGCGACGCTGGATTCTAGACGTATCCAGGAACACATGCTGCCGTAGAACGACGCTGGACTCTAGACGTATCCAGGAACATGCTAGGACAAGAGGAATGGAACCTAATTCCGGACAACGCTGGACCCCGAACAACAGTCGTAAGATCATCAGAAATCGAGGTGACATGCGTAATGCATTTTTAAATGATTTGTAAAGAAAAAGAGCTCATAAAAGCGATTTCAAAAGACAGTAAAGTAAAACAAAGAAAAGTTTGTACTTAGTAATAATATGTTAAAATGTAAATAAATGTTTAGTCGTAAGAATGAGCGATCGCATATATATAAAAGCATTCATAAATGAAAGAGAATTTAAAGTAAAGAGAGTAGAGTTTATTATCAAAATAGATAGTAAAGTGAGTAGATATTTGAAGTATAGAAAGATTAATTTAAAGTTCAATATTAAAACAAGACCAGTCTACAAGCAATTAATATAAATTTAAATTGAATTTTAAACCTTGGTATAGACTGAGCGAGTAGAGGTCAGATCTGAGACAATACAATTTATTTCAATATAAAAATATTTTAATTTTATAATAAAATAATAAACCAATTACTTAAAATGTCTAGATTTAACATTATTAACATGTTTATATATAAGAGATTTTTTAAATATGTGTAATGTTGCATATCATAAGATATAAACATTTAATAATGAGCAATATCTTGATCGACAATTATTAATGATGTTTATGAATATTTATAATAATGAATAAATCTTAAATATGAGATTTAAATACTGATAAATAAAAATACTCCTATTATAAATACACCTGGTATAATTATACAACCTGCATGAATTACTGTATATCGAATTTACATATAAATTCGTTGTATAAGTTTGTATCCCTTGAACGTGAGGCCTGACATGCCCACATGTATATGTATGTATATGTAACGTTGTATAATTTTGGCGCACCAAGATCGTGGGGCTCCACAAATTTAAATTATATAATAAATTTGTTGTATAACTTTGGCTCCCAACGTGGGGCCCGATGCCCAACATTTAACTATTAGAAATTTTGTAGTTAAATGGATGCTCTAAAATAAATTTGTGTTAAATGAAAAATATATTATATGTAATAATTATTTATATTAAACATTAACTGTATGTTATGTTAATTGTTGTGTACTAAAACACAACTGGCGCTCAAGAAAATAAACAGGTGTAATTGTACCATGGGTAAATAAAAATAAATAAATAATAACAGTTCAACGATAAATAAATAAAAGCTTGCATACGGTTCACTAATAATAATAAATTATAAATAAATATTGAAATACAAAATAATTCAAAATGACGACTCCTGGAAATGTAGACATGGAGGCATTTCAGACCATGATGCGTGCTTGGGTAGATGAAATAAACACAAAACAGACAGAAAATATAAATGCTATACTTAAAGAGCAAACAAAAAATTTAGAAAATAAATTAGAACAACAGACAGAAAATTTTAAACAGGACACCATAAAAATAACGGAGAGGCTAGAAGAATTAACAGAAAAAATTGTTGATACTAACATACGTATTGATATTTTAGGGAATAATTTTAAACAAGCCTTACATGAGCAAGTTGTACGGATTGAAAATAAACAAAAAGAATTACGTCTCGAGTGGAGAAAAGATTTAATAGAAACGCGTAAACAAATACATGATAATATAAATGATACGTTAAATACTATGACGCGAGAGCAGGATGATAAAATTCAAACTGTTAGTAATATGTCACAAGCAAATACCAGTAAACTTAGAAACATAGAAACGCGTACTATAGTCATTGAAAATAGAATTGAAGAAACTACGAAGGACCGTTCGGGAGACGTCTCACATATGAAAGAAGAAATCCAAGAGGAAATGAATCAGCTACGAAGTGAGTTGAGAAGACGACAGAACCAAATGACCATGTTTCCTACACCAGTGGAAGAAAGGACCAGACTTAAATTCTCAGGTGGTAAATGGGCGAACAGTATGGAATTCCTAGCTAGAGTGGAGAAGGAATAGAGAAGATTGGCAGTGCAATAAATGACGACGAAAAGATAGACTTCGTCACGCGATATCTTAAAGATTCAGCCAGTCAATGGTATTCTATTATTAGAGATAACGTAAGTACATATCAGCAGTTTCGTGAGGCATTCGAAAACAGATACTGGAACGTGCATACCCAACGACAGGTGAGGGATCAACTCGAGTATGGAAAATTCAACGCACAAGGACAACAGAGTATTGAACAGTACGCAATTGGGCAAATCGAACGCGTAAAACATTTAAACCCAAAATTTTCTAATTATGAGATAGTGTCTAAGTTGTCTTACCATTTCCATAGAGATATCCAATTAGGTGTATATACGCAGGGTGTCAAAACGATTGAACAATTCTTAATACTTGTCACTCAATCACAAAATATTAACAAGAGTAACACATCACCACACTATCAACAAACACGGATTAATTATCACAATAATTACGAACGTGATGATAAGCAAAATAGTGATAATTATAGGCGAAATTTCACACCGCCAGCGCACAATGTAAAGCAACACACAGCTGTGAATAACACGCGGAACGTACAGAAGGAACCACACTCGGAGAGAAACGTGCGTGATACAAATTGGAAGAAAATATTTAAGAAAACATATGATCGCTCCGTATCCACAATGCAGAGCAAGAGAGAGAGTGCAGAGGGAGAAATCAAAGCGAAACCGCAACACAGCTCTGTTCAACCATCCTGTTCCCATGACACAGAACAATGACTGAAACACAAGACGTACGAGTACACAATGAACAATATATTTCCGTGCGATGTTAGAAATGAGTTATTAGCCACCGACAGAAGGGTGACACCAAATCAACCAGAAATAAAGTGTCCGCTAATTAATGTACAAATTAATGGAAGTAAAATTAAAATGTTAATCGATACAGGTAGCCAATTAACTGTACTAAGTAATAAGTGGGTACAACAAAATAAAAAATAATTTAAACAAACGGCTATTTTACCTGTCACTAATATGAATGTTATTACAGCCATGAATAAGAGAGAAAAAGTTAGACAGCAAGCTTACGTAACTTTAAATTGTAAGGACATAGAAATAATATATCCTATGATCATAATGCATAAACTTATTTATGATGGAATTATTGGAATTGATTTGTTAAATACTTTAAGTGCAAGAATTGATATCAATAACAATAAGATGTTATGTAATTATAAGAATGTTCTATATGAATTAATTATGAATGAAGATGAAGAAAATGGTGAGGTAAGTGAAAATCCTATTGCATATCCAAGCCATGTATACGATATGCACCTACTCAGCATGCTAATTCAGCCGAAGAAGGAATGTTATCTCAGGAAGAAGCGAAGTTATTTAAATTAATAGAAGTGTATAATGCAGTATTCAGCGAGGTACCGACGCAGACCACAGTCTACGAACACGCTATTATGGTATGAGACCCTACATAATTTGTCAGACGAACGTATCCAATACCCAGGAAGTACGAGGGAGAAGTTGAACTGGAAATACGACGGATGATAGAAAATAACGTCATTGAGCGGTCGAACAGCAACTTTCTTAATCCTCTAGTTGTAGTAAAGAAGAAGAGTGGAGAAGTACGTTTATGCCTGGACATGAGGAGTTTAAATAGCGTTATTCTACGTGAATTCGATTGTGCATCACCTGGGGACGAGTTATTTGGCAAGTGTGAAGGAGCACGATATTTGACTAAGTTGGATTTAAGGTAAAGTTTCTGGCAAACTCCAATTAGAAGAGAAGATAGAAAATACACCGCCTTCCTATATAAAAATAAATGCTATCAACACAAGGTAGATCCATTTGGTTTGAGGACGAGTTTGGCTGCAATTGTAAAATGTCTGGAGAAAGCATTGGGACCAGAAGTGGAGCCGTACACCATAGTGTTTGTCGATGATATCCTGGTAGTATCAAAAACACTTGACGAACACATTGAACATCTTAGCATTATATTCCACAAGTTTAAGGAAGCCCATATATCCCTTAACCTAGCCAAGTGTGAATTCATAAAATCCTCAATCCAATTCCTAGGTCATATTATTTCATCCTCAGGTATTCAACCCGATCCCATAAAAATATCCAGTATTACCGATTTTCCTATACCTAAGAACATTAAAGGGTTACGAGCATTTTTGGGACTCACAGGATATTATAGAAGATTCGCGCAACTATATGCAGAGCAACCCCAACCATTGCTGGAGTTAACAAGGAAAAATCACAAATGGAAATGGGAGAAGAAACATCAAGATGCCTTCGACCAAGTCAAGAATTTATTCATGGAAAACGTAATGCTTCATCATCCTTAGCGAGATGGAAGATTTGTTATCTACGCAGACGCTAGTGACTACGCGTGTGGAAGTGTACTGTATCAACAGGATGCTACAGGCGAACACCGTGTCATTGCATATGCTAGTAGAGTATTCAAAGGAGCAGAGAAGCAGTACTCTACATCTGAGAAGGAGATACTTGCTATAGTCTACGCTCTGAAACAGTTTCGATACTATATTTACGGAACGCATTTCGAAATACATACGGACCATCAAGCGTTATCATTTCTATTAAAATGTAAAGTAACCAACGCTCGATTGTTACGATGGATCCTAGCAATCGGTGAGTATTCCTTTACTATAAAATATTGTAAAGGGGAAGATAATATTATAGCCGATACTTTGAGTAGATACGTCACAGAAAAGTGTGAAGAGGTCTATGAAAAGAACCATAATGAGTTACAACTGTTACCTATTAAATTTACTATTGATAATGATATTAAACACATGTTGAAGAATCTAGCTCAACAACAAAACTTAGATGAGGCTACGAGGGAATTT
Source organism: Magicicada septendecula (assembly GCA_034769895.1). Lineage (NCBI taxonomy): Eukaryota > Metazoa > Arthropoda > Insecta > Hemiptera > Cicadidae > Magicicada > Magicicada septendecula. Next base: position 888,751,931 of record CM068367.1, read on the forward strand.
AAGCTACGAGATCACCTACCAGACAATTACAAGTTACAAAATGGAGTCTTATATAAACTAATGAGGTGGTATTAACAAATGATATGTTGCATAAATTAATTCGACCAACACACAAACGTTTAGCACATGCTGCTGCACTTAAATATTACTTAAGCCTACGTGAAGATTTCACCATCAATAATATGTTCAGAAAGATTAAAAACGAACGTAAGAAATGTTATGAGTGTCAAACACCAAAAGGACCGAATCTACATACCTATGTGGAAATGCAGAGTACGGTATTCAAAAAGACCAAAAAGGAGAGCTAATTGCAGTGGATTTTCTTGGACCACTCTCGAGAGCAAGTCGAGGAGTGAAACACATACTTGTTTGTATAGCTGTATATTCCAAAGCCGTCCACCTGTATCCAATTATGCGACCCACAACTAAATTTGTTTTAAAATACTCTTGCAGAAACACATCCTGCATATGGTAAAATGAAGAAGGTACTTAGCGATCAAGGAGTACAGTTCCAAAGCGAGTTATGGGAGAGAACTCTTCGTGAAAATGGAATCCAACCTGTGCTCACATCAGTACGACACCCACAGGGAAATCTGGCGGAAAGAGTAAATAAAGAGATAGGTAAATATCTACTGTCAACGATCAACACAACAAATGGGCAGAATACTTACCTTTCTTTGAGAAAGCAATAAATGAAAAATATAGCGAAGCAACAAGTTATACACCAATCGAGCTAGACGAAGACAAGAAACCTGTCAGATTCTGGACCAAATATGTAAGCAAGCCAGAGAATCAAAACGTACCTATTCCATTAAGTGTAAAGGTGGAGTATGCTAAACAACGCATCATTAAACAAGGTAACAAGAGGATAAAAAAATACAATAGAACACATAAATTACAACGATTTGATATAGGAGAACAAATTCTGTTGAAAGCTAATCCTGTAGGAAAACACAGTGACAACACAGCGAAGAAATTTTTCCGGTTGTACAATGGACCTTATACGTTGAAGCAACGCGTAGGAAGACACACATTCATCGTATACGATGAAAGAAAGGATAAGGACATTCTCAAATATCATGCAAAGTCATTCAAGAAATTCTACGTACGAATAATGAGAAGAAAGAGTAAGGGTGGGACAAGGCCACTGAATCAGTACAAGGTCAACGCACCGATCAGCTGTATAATGGGGGTGAATATTGCATACCACCACGGTGAACGTTAGACTGACTTACTCATTATTATGTGTTTGTTTTACCGATGTATATATTTAAGTTAAATTAATATAATATGATTATATTTGTCTAGAACAAATAGACAACAAATTTAATAAAAAAATATTTATTAAATTTTTTTCTTCTCTGGCAGAGGAATAATGCAACGATACAGCCATACGCTGTATTAGGCATTAATTTAAATAAATATAAATTTTGTATAATTTGTATAAGTTACGGGTAAATGGACAGGTCTGAGATTGCAAAAATATTTCATTGTTAGATTAGGGGAGAATTAACCTGTTTCGACAAGCGGTGAACACCTGCTCAATCGTATGTGTGTTACACGTGTATCTTGTGTGTGTTAGTGATGCAGGCATAGACAGGAATCTCAGCAACCCGCCCCAAGTAATCAATAACATAATTATTTTAATTCACTGTGCGAAACTAATTAGTGTATGATCAAACCAAAGGCACCAAAGTGTGTGTAAAATTTATAGTTATCCCCAGTGAAAAGATGACGTTAATAGAACACGTTATGCGAAGACAGTGCAAAGTAAACGTGCCAAAAAATACGCAAATTACCCTAAGGCGCTCAAATTAATATAGTGAGTGCTTAATCGAAATAGCTATGATTTGTGCTATCTCGATTCTGTGCAAAACATTTCTATTTGCTAATAATTGCAAATAGATGAAAAGGTTCGGGAGTGGGGGCTGTCACGAGATATGCAGGTATCGACAGGAAGATTTTGGAGCCGACTGGCGCGGAATCTCGAGAGGGTATAAATTAAGGGTTCGACAAAAACCCTTCTCTTCATTTCAAGACACAGTTGCAGCCGGACATGCTGTCCGTCGGCAAAACAGTTTATTTTTATTCTATTTCAAGTCGCAGTAACAAACGAAGTAACGTTCGTTAAATTCACGACAATATTACGGAAAAAGTAAATACCGCAATAGTAAGTCTACCAAGAGTATATACGGGAAAGCTGCTGTAGAGCGACGCTGGGCTCTAGACGTATCCAGGAACATGCTGCCGTAGAATGACGCTGGACTGTAGACGTATCCAGGAATATGCTGTCGTAGAACGACGCTGGACTCTAGACGCATCCAGGAACATGGTGCCGTAGAACGACGCTGGACTCTAGACGCATTCAGTAAAATGCTGCTGTAGAGCGACGCTGGACTCTAGACGCATCCAGGAACATGCTGCCGTAGAGCGACGCTGGACTCTAGACCTATCCAGGAACACATGCTGTCGTAGAACGACGCTGGACTCTAGACGTATCCAGGAACATGGTAGGACAAGAGGAATGGAACCTAACTCCGGACAACGCTGGACCCCGAACAACAGTCGTAAGATCATGAGAAATCGAGGTGACATGCATAATGCATTTTTAAATTGTTTGTAAAAAAAAAAGAGCTCATAAAGACGATTTCAAAAGACAGTAAAGTAAAACAAAGAAAAGTTTGTACTTAGTAATAATATGTTAAAATGTAAATAAATGTTTAGTCGTAAGAATGAGCGATCGCATATATATAAAAGCATTCATAAATGAAAGAGAATTTAAAGTAAAGAGAGTAGAGTTTATTATCAAAATAGATAGTAAAGTGAGTAGATATTTGAAGTATAGAAAGATTAATTTAAAGTTCAATATTAAAACAAGGCCAGTCTACAAGCAATTAATATAAATTTAAATTGAATTTTAAACCTTGGTATAGACTGAGCGAGTAGAGGTCAGATCTGAGACAATACAATTTATTTCAATATAAAAATATTTTAATTTTATAATAAAATAATAAACCAATTACTTAAAATGTCTAGATTTAACATTATTAACATGTTTATATATAAGAGATTTTTTAAATATGTGTAATGTTGCATATCATAAGATATAAACATTTAATAATGAGCAATATCTTGATCGACAATTATTAATGATGTTTATGAATATTTATAATAATGAATAAATCTTAAATATGAGTTTTAAATACTGATAAATAAAAATACTCCTATTATAAATACACCTGGTATAATTATATAACCTGCATGAATTACTGTATATCGAATTTACATATAAATTCGTTGTATAAGTTTGTATCCCTTGAACGTGAGGCCTGACATGCCCACATGTATATGTAACGTTGTATAATTTTGGCGCACCAAGATCGTGGGGCTCCACAAATTTAAATTATATAATAAATTTGTTGTATAACTTTGGCTCCCAACGTGGGGCCCGATGCCCAACATTTAACTATTAGAAATTTTGTAGTTAAATGGGTGCTCTAAAAATAAATTTGTGTTAAATGAAAAATATATTATATGTAATAATTATTTATATTAAACATTAACTGTATGTTATGTTAATTGTTGTGTACTAAAACACAACTGGCGCTCAAGAAAATAAACAGGTGTAATTGTACCATGGGTAAATAAAAATAAATAAATAATAACAGTTCAACGATAAATAAATAAAAGCTTGCATACGGTTCGCTAATAATAATAAATTATAAATAAATATTGAAATACAAAATAATTCAAAATGACGACTCCTGGAAATGTAGACATGGAGGCATTTCAGACCATGATGCGTGCTTGGGTAGATGAAATAAACACAAAACAAACAGAAAATATAAATGCTATACTTAAAGAACAAACAAAAAATTTAGAAAATAAATTAGAACAACAGAATGAAAATTTTAAACAGGACACCATAAAAATAACGAAGAGGTAGAAGAATTAACAGAAAAAATTGTTGATACTAACATACGTATTGATACTTTAGGGAATAATTTTAAACAAGCCTTACATGAGCAAGTTGTACGGATTGAAAATAAACAAAAAGAATTACGTCTCGAGTGGAGAAAAGATTTAATAGAAACGCGTAAACAAATACATGATAATATAAATGATACGTTAAATACTATGACGCGAGAGCAGGATGATAAAATTCAAACGGTTAGTAATATGTCACAAGCAAATACCAGTAAACTTAGAAACATAGAAACGCGTACTATAGTCATTGAGAATAGAATTGAAGAAACTACGAAGGACCGTTCGGGAGACGTCTCACATATGAAAGAAGAAATCCAAGAGGAAATGAATCAGCTACGAAGTGAGTTGAGAAGACGACAGAACCAAATGACCATGTTTCCTACACCAATGGAAGAAAGGACCAGACTTAAATTCTCAGGTGGTAAATGGGCGAACAGTATGGAATTCCTAGCTAGAGTGGAGAAGGAAATAGAGAAGTTTGGCAGTGCAATAAATGACGACGAAAAGATAGACTTCGTCACGCGATATCTTAAAGATTCAGCCAGTCAATGGTATTCTATTATTAGAGATAACGTTAGTACATATCAGCAGTTTCGTGAGGCATTCGAAAACAGATACTGGAACGTGCATACCCAACGACAGGTGAGGGATCAACTCGCGTATGGAATATTCAAAGCACAAGGACAACAGAGTATTGAACAGTACGCAATTGGGCAAATCGAACGCGTAAAACATTTAAAACCAAAATTTTCTAATTATGAGATAGTGTCTAAGTTGTCTTACCATTTCCATAGAGATATCCAATTAGGTGTATATACGCAGGGTGTCAAAACGATTGAACAATTCTTTATACTTGTCACTCAATCACAAAATATTAACAAGAGTAACTCATCACCACACTATCAACAAACACGTATTAATTATCACAATAATTACGAACGTGATGATAAGCAAAATCGTGATAATTATAGGCGAAATTTCACACCGCCAGCGCACAATGTAAAGCAACACACAGCTGTGAATAACACGCGGAACGTACAGAAGGAACCACACTCGGAGAGAAACGTGCGTGATACAAATTGGAAGAAAATATTTGAGAAAACATATGATCGCTCCGTATCCACAATGCAGAGCTAGAGAGAGAGTGCAGAGGGAGAAATCAAAGCGAAACCGCAACACAGCTCTGTTCAACCATCCTGTTCCCATGACACAGAACAATGACTGAAACACAAGACGTACGAGTACACAATGAACAATATATTTCCGTGCGATGTGAGAAATGAGTTATTAGCCACCGACAGAAGGGTGACACCAAATCAACCAGAAATAAAGTGTCCGCTAATTAATGTACAAATTAATGAAAGTAAAATTAAAATGTTAATCGATACAGGTAGCCAATTAACTGTACTAAGTAATAAGTGGGTACAACAAAATAAAAAATATTTTAAACAAACGGCTATTTTACCTGTCAGTAATATGAATGTTATTACAGCCATGAATAAGAGAGAAAAAGTTAGACAGCAAGCTTACGTAACTTTAAATTGTAAGGACATAGAAATAATATATCCTATGATCGTAATGCATAAACTTATTTATGATGGAATTATTGGAATGGATTTGTTAAATACTTTAAGTGCAAGAATTGATATCAATAACAATAAGATGTTATGTAATTATAAGAATGTTCTATATGAATTAATTATGAATGAAGATGAAGAAAATGGTGAGGTAAGTGAAAATCCTATTGTCATATCCAAGCCATGTATACGATATGCACCTACTCAGCATGCTAATTCAGCCGAAGAAGGAATGTTATCTCAGGAAGAAGCGAAGTTATTTAAATTAATAGAAGTGTATAATGCAGTATTCAGCGAGGTACCGACGCAGACCACAGTCTACGGACACGCTATTATGGTATCAGACCCTACAAAATTTGTCAGACGAACGTATCCAATACCCAGGAAGAACGAGGGAGACGTTGAACTGGAAATACGACGGATGATAGAAAATAACGTCATTGAGCGGTCGAACAGCAACTTTCTTAATCCTCTAGTTGTAGTAAAGAAGAAGAGTGGAGAAGTACGTTTATGCCTGGACATGAGGAGTTTGAATAGCGTTATTCTACGTGAATTCGATTGTGCACCACCTGCGGACGAGTTATTTGGCAAGTGTGAAGGAGCACAATATTTGACTAAGTTGGATTTAAGGTAAAGTTTCTGGCAAATTCCAATTAGAAGAGATGATAGAAAATACACCGCCTTCCTATATAAAAATAAATGCTATCAACACAAGGTAGATCCATTTGGTTTGAGCACGAGTTTGGCTGCAATTGTAAAATGTCTGGAGAAAGCATTGGGACCAGAAGTGGATTCGTACACCATAGTGTTTGTCGATGATATCCTGGTAGTATCAAAAACACTTGACGAACACATTGAACATCTTAACATTATATTCCACAAGTTTAAGGAAGCCCATATATCCCTTAACCTAGACATGTGTGAATTCATAAAATCCTCAATCCAATTCCTAGTTCATATTATTTCATCCTCAGGTATTCAACCCGATCCCATAAAAATATCCAGTATTACCGATTTTCCTATACCTAAGAACATTAAAGGGTTACGAGCATTTTTGGGACTCACAGGATATTATAGAAGATTCTCGCAACTATATGCAGAGCAAACCCAACCATTGCTGGAGTTAACAAGGAAAAATCACAAATGGAAGTGGGAGAAGAAACATCAAGATGCCTTCGACCAAGTCAAGAATTTATTCATGGAAAACGTAATGCTTCATCATCCTCAGCGAGATGGAAGATTTGTTATCTACGCAGACGCTAGTGACTACGCGTGTGGAAGTGTACTGTATCAACAGGATGCTACAGGCGAACACCGTGTCATTGCATATGCTAGTAGAGTATTCAAAGGAGCAGAGAAGCAGTACTCTACATCTGAGAAGGAGATACTTGCTATAGTCTACGTTCTGAAACAGTTTCGATACTATATTTACGGAACGCATTTCGAAATACATACGGACCATCAAGCGTTATCATTTCTATTAAAATGTAAAGTAACCAACGCTCGATTGTTACGATGGATCCTAGCAATCGGTGAGTATTCCTTTACTATAAAATATTGTAAAGGGGAAGATAATATTATAGCCGATACTTTGAGTAGATACGTCACAGAAAAGTGTGAAGAGGTCTATGAAAAGAACCATAATGAGTTACAACTGTTACCTATTAAATTTACTATTGATAATGATGTTAAACACATGTTGAAGAATCTAGCTCAACAACAGAACTTAGATGATGCTACGAGGGAATTTAAGCTACGAGATCACCTACCAGACAATTACAAGGTACAAAATGGAGTCTTATATAAACTAATGAGGTGGTATTAACAAATGATATGTTGCATAAATTAATTCGACCAACACACAAACGTTTAGCACATGCTGCTGCACTTAAATGTTACTTAAGCCTACGTGAAGATTTCACCATCAATAATATGTTCAGAAAGATTAAAAACGAACGTAAGAAATGTTATGAGTGTCAAACAGCAAAAGGACCGAATCTACATACCTATGTGGAAATGCAGAGTACGGTATTCAAAAAGACCAAAAAGGAGAGCTAATTGCAGTGGATTTTCTTGGACCACTCCCGAGATCAAGTCGGGTAGTGAAACACATACTTGTTTGTATAGATGTATTTTCCAAAGCCGTCCACCTGTATCCAATTATGCGACCCACAACTAAATTTGTTTTAAAATACTCTTGCAGAAATACATCCTGCATATGGTAAAATGAAGAAGGTACTTAGCGATCAAGGAGTACAGTTCCAAAGCGAGTTATGGGAGAGAACTCTTCGTGAAAATGGAATCCAACCTGTGCTCACATCAGTACGACACCCACAGGGAAATCTGGCGGAAAGAGTAAATAAAGAGTTAGGTAAATATCTACTGTCAACGATCGACAGAACAAATGGGAAGAATGATTACCTTTCTTTGAGAAAGCAATAAATGAAAATTATAGCGAAGCAACAAGTTATACACCAATCGAGCTAGACGAAGACAAGAAACCTGTCAGATTCTGGACCAAATATGTAAGCAAGCCAGAGAATCAAAACGTACCTATTCCATTAAGTGTAAAGGTGGAGTATGCTAAACAACGCATCATAGAACAAGGTGACAAGAGGATAGAAAAATACAATAGAACACATAAATTACAACGATTTGATGTAGGAGAACAAATTCTGTTGAAAGCTAATCCTGTAGGAAAACGCAGTGACAACACAGCGAAGAAATTTTTCCGGTTGTACAATGGACCTTATACGTTGAAGCAACGCGTAGGAAGACACACATTCATCGTATACGATGAGAGAAAGGATAAGGACATTGGCAAATATCATGCGACGTCATTCAAGAAATTCTACGTATGAATAATGAGAAGAGAGTGTAAGGGTGGGACAAGGCCACTGAATCAGTACAAGGTCAACGCACCGATCAGCTGAATAATGGGGGGTGAATATTGCATACCACCACGGTGAACGTTAGAATGACTTACTCTTTATTATGTGTTTGTTTTACCGATGTATAAATTTAAGTTAAGTTAATAAAACATGATTATATTGGTCCAGAACAAATAGTCAAAAAACTTAATAAATAAATATTTATTAAATTTTTTTCTTCTCAGGCAGAGGAATAATGCAACGATACAGCCATACGCTGTATTAGGCATTAATTTAAATAAATATAAATTTTGTATAATTTGTATAAGTTACGGGTAAATGGACAGGTCTGAGATTGCAAAAATATTTCATTGTTAGATTAGGGGAGAATTAACCTGTTTCGACAAGCGGTGAACACCTGCTCAATCGTATGTGTGTTACACGTGTATCTTGTGTGTGTTAGTGATGCAGGCATAGACAGGAATCTCAGCAACCCGCCCCAACTAATCAATAACATAATTATTTTAATTCACTGTGCGAAACTAATTAGTGTATGATCAAACCAAAGGCACCAAAGTGTGTGTAAAATTTATAGTTATCCCCAGTGAAAAGATGACGTTAATAGAACACGTTATGCGAAGACAGTGCAAAGTAAACGTGCCAAAAAATTCGCAAATTACCCTAAGGCGCTCAAATTAATATAGTGAGTGCTTAATCGAAATAGCTATGATTTGTGCTATCTCGATTCCGTGCAAAACATTTCTATTTGCTAATAATTGCAAATAGATGAAAAGGTTCGGGAGTGGGGGCTGTCACGAGATATGCAGGTATCGACAGGAAGATTTTGGAGCCGACTGGCGCGGAATCTCGAGAGGGTATAAATTAAGGGTTCGACAAAAACCCTTCTCTTCATTTCAAGACACAGTTGCAGCCGGACATTGTGTCCGTCGGCAAAACAGTTTATTTTTATTCTATTTCAAGTCGCAGTAACAAACGAAGTAACGTTCGTTAAATTCACGACAATATTACGGAAAAAGTAAATACCGCAATAGTAAGTCTACCAAGAGTATATACGGGAAAGCTGCTGTAGAGCGACGCTGGGCTCTAGACGTATCCAGGAACATGCTGCCGTAGAATGACGCTGGACTGTAGACGTATCCAGGAATATGCTGTCGTAGAACGACGCTGGACTCTAGACGCATCCAGGAACATGCTGCCGTAGAACGACGCTGGACTCTAGACGCATCCAGTAAAATGCTGCTGTAGAGCGACGCTGGACTCTAGACGCATCCAGGAACATGCTGCCGTAGAGCGACGCTGGACTCTAGACGTATCCAGGAACACATGCTGCCGTAGAACGACGCTGGACTCTAGACGTATCCAGGAACATGGTAGGACAAGAGGAATGGAACCTAACTCCGGACAACGCTGGACCCCGAACAACAGTCGTATGATCATCAGAAATCGAGGTGACATGCATAATGCATTTTTAAATGGTTTGTAAAAAAAAAAAGAGCTCATAAAGACGATTTCAAAAGACAGTAAAGTAAAACAAAGAAAAGTTTGTACTTAGTAATAATATGTTAAAATGTAAATAAATGTTTAGTCGTAAGAATGAGCGATCGCATATATATAAAAGCATTCATAAATGAAAGAGTATTTAAAGTAAAGAGAGTAGAGTTTATTATCAAAATAGATAGTAAAGTGAGTAGATATTTGAAGTATAGAAAGATTAATTTAAAGTTCAATATTAAAACAAGGCCAGTCTACAAGCAATTAATATAAATTTAAATTGAATTTTAAACCTTGGTATAGACTGAGCGAGTAGAGGTCAGATCTGAGACAATACAATTTATTTCAAAATAAAAATATTTTAATTTTATAATAAAATAATAAACCAATTACTTAAAATGTCTAGATTTAACATTATTAACATGTTTATATATAAGAGATTTTTTAAATATGTGTAATGTTGCATATCATAAGATATAAACATTTAATAACGAGCAATATCTTGATCGACAATTATTAATGATGTTTATGAATATTTATAATAATGAATAAATCTTAAATATGAGTTTTAAATACTGATAAATAAAAATACTCCTATTATAAATACACCTGGTATAATTATATAACCTGCATGAATTACTGTATATCGAATTTACATATAAATTCGTTGTATAAGTTTGTATCCCTTGAACGTGAGGCCTGACATGCCCACATGTATATGTATGTATATGTAACGTTGTATAATTTTGGCGCACCAAGATCGTGGGGCTCCACAAATTTAAATTATATAATTAATTTGTTGTATAACTTTGGCTCCCAACGTGGGGCCCGATGCCCAACATTTAACTATTAGAAATTTTGTAGTTAAATGGATGCTCTAAAAATAAATTTGTGTTAAATGAAAAATATATTATATGTAATAATTATTTATATTAAACATTAACTGTATGTTATGTTAATTGTTGTGTACTAAAACACAACTGGCGCTCAAGAAAATAAACAGGTGTAATTGTACCATGGGTAAATAAAAATAAATAAATAATAACAGTTCAACGATAAATAAATAAAAGCTTGCATACGGTTAACTAATAATAATAAATTATAAATAAATATTAAAATACAAAATAATTCAAAATGACGACTCCTGTAAATGTAGATATGGAGGCATTTCAGACCATGATGCGTGCTTGGGTAGATGAAATAAACACAAAACAAACAGAAAATATAAATGCTATACTTAAAGAACAAACAAAAAATTTAGAAAATAAATTAGAACAACAGAATGAAAATTTTAAACAGGACACCATAAAAATAACGAAGAGGTAGAAGAATTAACAGAAAAAATTGTTGATACTAACATACGTATTGATACTTTAGGGAATAATTTTAAACAAGCCTTACATGAGCAAGTTGTACGGATTGAAAATAAACAAAAAGAATTACGTCTCGAGTGGAGAAAAGATTTAATAGAAACGCGTAAACAAATACATGATAATATAAATGATACGTTAAATACTATGACGCGAGAGCAGGATGATAAAATTCAAACTGTTAGTAATATGTCACAAGCAAATACCAGTAAACTTAGAAACATAGAAACGCGTACTATAGTCATTGAGAATAGAATTGAAGAAACTACGAAGGACCGTTCGGGAGACGTCTCACATATGAAAGAAGAAATCCAAGAGGAAATGAATCAGCTACGAAGTGAGTTGAGAAGACGACAGAACCAAATGACCATGTTTCCTACACCAATGGAAGAAAGGACCAGACTTAAATTCTCAGGTGGTAAATGGGCGAACAGTATGGAATTCCTAGCTAGAGTGGAGAAGGAAATAGAGAAGTTTGGCAGTGCAATAAATGACGACGAAAAGATAGACTTCGTCACGCGATATCTTAAAGATTCAGCCAGTCAATGGTATTCTATTATTAGAGATAACGTCAGTACATATCAGCAGTTTCGTGAGGCATTCGAAAACAGATACTGGAACGTGCATACCCAACGACAGGTGAGGGATCAACTCGCGTATGGAAAATTCAAAACACAAGGACAACAGAGTATTGAACAGTACGCAATTGGGCAAATCGAACGCGTAAAACATTTAAAACCAAAATTTTCTAATTATGAGATAGTGTCTAAGTTGTCTTACCATTTCCATAGAGATATCCAATTAGGTGTATATACGCAGGGTGTCAAAACGATTGAACAATTCTTAATACTTGTCACTCAATCACAAAATATTAACAAGAGTAACTCATCATCACACTATCAACAAACACGGATTAATTATCACAATAATTACGAACGTGATGATAAGCAAAATCGTGATAATTATAGGCGAAATTTCACACCGCCAGCGCACAATATAAAGCAACACACAGCTGTGAATAACACGCGGAACGTACAGAAGGAACCACACTCGGAGAGAAACGTGCGTGATACAAATTGGAAGAAAATATTTGAGAAAACATATGATCGCTCCGTATCCACAATGCAGAGCAAGAGAGAGAGTGCAGAGGGAGAAATCAAAGCGAAACCGCAACACAGCTCTGTTCAACCATCCTGTTCCCATGACACAGAACAATGACTGAAACACAAGACGTACGAGTACACAATGAACAATATATTTCCGTGCGATGTGAGAAATGAGTTATTAGCCACCGACAGAAGGGTGACACCAAATCAACCAGAAATAAAGTGTCCGCTAATTAATGTACAAATTAATGGAAGTAAAATTAAAATGTTAATCGATACAGGTAGCCAATTAACTGTACTAAGTAATAAGTGGGTACAACAAAATAAAAAATATTTTAAACAAACGGCTATTTTACCTGTCAGTAATATGAATGTTATTACATTAATTACTACATTACTACATTAATGAATAAGAGAGAAAAACTTAGACAGCAAGCTTACGTAACTTTAAATTGTAAGGACTTAGAAATAATATATCCTATGATCATAATGCATAAACTTATTTATGATGGAATTATTGGAATGGATTTTTTAAATACTTTAAGTTCAAGAATTTATATCAATAACAATATGATGTTATGTAATTATAAGAATGTTCTATATGAATTAATTATGAATGAAGATGAAAAAAATGGTGAGGTAAGTGAAAATCCTATTGTCATAGCCAAGCCATGTATACGATATACACCTACTCAGCATGCTAATTCAGCCGAAGAAGGAATGTCATCTCAGGAAGAAGCGAAGTTATTTAAATTAATAGAAGTGTATAATGCAGTATTTAGCGACGTACCGACGCAGACCACAGTCTACGAACACGCTATTATGGTATCAGACCCTACAAAATTTGTCAGACTAACGTATCCAATACCCAGGAAGTACGATGGAGAAGTTGAACTGGAAATACGAGGGATGATAGAAAATAACGTCATTGAGCGGTCGAACAGCAATTTTCTTAATCCTCTAGTTGTAGTAAAGAAGAAGAGTGGAGAAGTACGTTTATGCCTGGACATGAGGAGTTTGAATAGCGTTATTCTACGTGAATTCGATTGTGTACCACCTGCGGACGAGTTATTTGCCAAGTGTGAAAGAGCACGATATTTGACTAAGTTGGACTTAAGGTAAAGTTACTGGCAAATACCAATTAGAAGAGAAGATAGAAAATACACCGCCTTCCTATATAAAAATAAATGCTATCAACACAAGGTAGTTCCTTTTGGTTTGAGCACGAGTTTGGCTGCAATTGTAAAATGTCTGGAGAAAGCATTGGGACCACAAGTGGAGCCGTACACCATAGTGTTTGTGGATGATATCCTGGTAGTATCAAAAACACTTGACCAACACATTGAACATCTTAACATTATATTCCACAAGTTTAAGGAAGCCCATATATCCCTTAACCTAGACAAGTGTGAATTCATAAAATCCTCAATCCAATTCCTAGGTCATATTATTTCATCCTCAGGTATTCAACCCGATCCCATAAAAATATCCAGTATTACCGATTTTCCTATACCTAAGAACATTAAAGGGTTACGAGCATTTTTGGGACTCACAGGATATTATAGAAGATTCTCGCAACTATATGCAGAGCAAAACCAACCATTGCTGGAGTTAACAAGGAAAAATCACAAATGGAAGTGGGAGAAGAAACATCAAGATGCCTTCGACCAAGTCAAGAATTTATTCATGGAAAACATAATGCTTCATCATCCTCAGCGAGATGGAAGATTAGTTATCTACGCAGACGCTAGTGACTACGCGTGTGGAAGTGTACTGTATCAACAGGATGCTACAGGAGAACACCGTGTCATTGCATATGCTAGTAGAGTATTCAAAGGAGCAGAGAAGGAGATACTTGCTATAGTCTACGCTCTGAAACAGTTTCGATACTATATTTACGGAACGCATTTCGAAATACATACAGACCATCAAGCGTTATCATTTCTATTAAAATGTAAAGTAACCAACGCTCGATTGTTACGATGGATCCTAGCAATTGGTGAGTATTCCTTGACTATAAAATATTGTAAAGGGAAAGATAATATTATAGCCGATACTTTGAGTAGATACGTCACAGAAAAGTGTGAAGAGGTCTATGAAAAGAACCATAATGAAATATCACTATAGTATTGGAGACTCGGAACACTAAGTTTTTTATAAGTAAAAACGTAAAGTTTTACCTTACAGCCTAAACCGACTTTCACCTTTAGAAGGCTTCATCAGAGGACTTGGACCACCTATGGCAGCCTCTGATGAAGCCTTCTAAAGGTGGAAGCCGGTTTAGGCTGTAAGGTAAAACTTTACGTTTTTACTTATAAAAAACTTAGTGTTCCGAGTCGTCAATACTATAGTGATATTTAGTTAAGTAACGGAAACGTCATGGACAACGAAATCAAAGAACAATAATGAGTTACAACTGTTACCTATTAAATTTACTATTGATAATGATATTAAACACATGTTGAAGAATCTAGCTCAACAACAAAACTTAGATGATGCTACGAGGGAATTTAAGCTACGAGATCACCTACCAGACAAATACAAGGTACAAAATGGGGTCTTATATAAACTAATGAGGCAAGATTTGAAGGTGGTATTAACAAATGATATGTTGGCATAAATTAATTCGACCAACACACAAAAGTTTAGCACATGCTGCTGCACTTAAATGTTACTTAAGCCTACTTGAAGATTTCACCATCAATAATATGTTCAGAAAGATTAAAAACGAACGTAAGAAATGTTATGAGTGTCAAACAGCAAAAGGACCGAATCTACGTACCTATGTGGAAATGCAGAGTACGGTATTCAAAAAGACCAAAAAGGAGAGCTAATTGCAGTGGATTTTCTTGGACCACTCCCGAGATCAAGTCGGAGAGTGAAACACATACTTGTTTGTATAGATGCATTTTCCAATGCCGTCCATCTGTATCCAATTATGCGATCTCTACAATTCTACAACTAAAGTTGTTTTAAAAATACTCTTGCAGAAATACATCTTGCATACGGTAAAATGAAGAAGGTAATTAGCGATCAAGGAGTACAGTTCCAAAGCGAGGTATGGGAGAGAACTCTTCGTGAAAATGCCAGAGAATCAAAACGTACCTATTCCATTATGTGTAAAGGTGGAGTATGCTAAACAACGCATCATAGAACAAGGTAACAAGAGGATAGAAAAATACAATAGAACACATAAATTACAACGATTTGATGTAGGAGAACAAATTCTGTTGAATGCTAATC
This sequence comes from Magicicada septendecula, assembly GCA_034769895.1. Classification (NCBI taxonomy): domain Eukaryota; kingdom Metazoa; phylum Arthropoda; class Insecta; order Hemiptera; family Cicadidae; genus Magicicada; species Magicicada septendecula. The sequence continues at coordinate 888,767,596 of CM068367.1, forward strand.
CTGTAGGAAAACGCAATGACAACACAGCGAAGAAATTTTTCCGGTTGTACAATGGACCTTATACGTTGAAGCAACGCGTAGGAAGACACATCGTATACGATGAGAGAAAGGATAAGGACATTGCCAAGTATATGCGACGTCATTCAAGAAATTCTACGTATGAATAATGAGAAGAGAGAGTAAGGGTGGGACAAGGCCACTGAATCAGTACAAGGTCAACGCACCGATCAGCTGTATAATGGAGGGTGAATATTGCATACCACCACGGTGAACGTTAGACTGACTTACTCTTTATTATGTGTTTGTTTTACCGATGTATAAATTTAAGTTAAGTTAATATAACATGATTATATTGGTCTAGAACAAATAGTCAAAAAACTTAATAAATAAATATTTATTAAATTTTTTTCTTCTCAGGCAGAGGAATAATGCAACGATACAGCCATACGCTGTATTAGGCATTAATTTAAATAAATATAAATTTTGTATAATTTGTATAATTTACGGGTAAATGGACAGGTCTGAGATTGCAAAAATATTTCATTGTTAGATTAGGGGAGAATTAACCTTTTTCGACAAGCAGTAAACACCTGCTCAATTGTACGTGTGTTAGTGATGCAGGCATAGACAGGAATCTCAGCAACCCGCCCCAAGTAATCAATAAAATAAATATTTTAATTCACTGTGCAAAGACTAATTAGTGTATGATCAAACCAAAGGCACCAAAGTGTGTGTAAAATTTATAGTTATCCCCAGTGAAAAAATGACGTTAATAGAACACGTTATGCGAAGACAGTGTAAAATAAACGTGCCAAAAAATACGCAAATTACCCTAAGACGATCAAATTAATATAGTGAGTGCTTAATCGAAATAGCTATGATTTGTGCTATCTCGATTCCGTGCAAAACATTGCTATTTGCTAATAATTGCAAATAGATGAAAAGGTTCGTGAATGGGGGCTGTCACGAGATATGCAGGTATCGACAGGAAGATTTTGGAGCCGACTGGCGCGGAATCTCAAGAGGGTATAAATTGAGGGTTCGACAAAAACCCTTCTCTTCATTTCAAGACACAGTTGCAGCCGGACATGCTGTCCGTCGGCAAAACAGTTTATTTTTATTCTATTACAAGTCGCAGTAACAAACGAAATAACGTTCGTTAAATTCACGACAATATTACGGAAAAAGTAAATACCGCAATAGTAAGTCTACCAAGAGTATATACGGGAAAGCTGCTGTAGAGCGACGCTGGACTCTAGCCGTATCCAGGAACATGCTGCCGTAGAACGACGCTGGACTCTAGACGCATCCAGCAACATGCTAGGACAAGAGGAATGGAAAATTAACTCTGGACAACGCTGGACCCCGGACAACAGTCGTAAGATCATCAGAAATCGAGGTGACATGCGTAATGCATTTTTAAATGATTTGTAAAAAAAAAAAGTGCTCATAAAGACGATTTCAAAAGACAGCAAAGTAAAACAAAGAAAAGTTTGTACTTAGTAATAATATGTTAAAATGTAAATAAACGTTTAGTCTTAAGAATGAGCGATCGCATATATATAAAAGCATTCATAAATGAAAGAGAATTTAAAGTAAAGGGAGTAGAGTTTATTGTCAAAATAGATAGTAAAGTGAGTAGATATTTGAAGTATAGAAAGATTAATTTAAAGTTGAGTATTAAAACAAGGCCAGTCTACAAGCAATTAATATAAATTTAAATTGAATTTTAAACCTTGGTATAGAGTGAGCGAGTAGAGGTCAGATCTGAGATAAAACAATTTATTTCAATATAAAAATATTTTAATTTTAAAAAAATTAATAAACCAATTATTTAACATGTCTAGATATAACATTATTAACATGTTTAGATATAAGAGATTTTTTTAAATATGTGTAATGTTGCATATCATAAGATATACACATTTAATAATGAGCAATATCGTGACCGACAATTATTAATGATGTTTATGAATATTTATAATAATGAATAAATAATAAATATGAGTTTTAAATACTGATAAATAAAAATACTCTTATTATAAATACACCTGGTATAATTATACAACCTGCATGAATTACTGTATATGGAATTTACATATAAATTCGTTGTATAAGTTTGTATCCCTTGAACGTGAGGCCTGACATGCCCACATGTATATGTATGAATATGTAACGTTGAATAATTTTGGCGCACCAAGATCGTGGGGCTCCACAAATTTAAATTATATAATAAATTTGTTGTATAATTTTGGCGCCCAATGTGGGGCCCGATCCCCACCATTTAACTGTTAGAAATTTTGTAGTTAAATGGGTGCTCTAAAAATAAAGGTGTGTTAAATGAAAAATATATTATATGTAATAATTATTTATATTAAACATTAACTGTATGTTATGTTAATTGTTGTGTACTCTGACGATTTAAAAAAATGTTTAAATAGCACAAATTAAATTTTTGTTCTTATAACAAGTAAGAGTATTATCCACCCCTTATCTGTACCTAGATTCCTGTATCAACGTGCAAATTGTCCAGTACGAACACGCAATGTACGATAATATTAAGCAAAAAATAATAATTCCGTTAATTAAATAAAAGACGTACTAATAAAAAAGGAAAATTCCTAATTCATAACCAAAAGGTAGCATAAAATGTTAATAGTTAATTAATGAATAATTAATACTACTAAAGGAACGAACTACTTTCTCAGCGCGTAAAACCGCGCCAGCTTACAGACTCCTCGCCGCTAAACAATGCCCCATTCGCCGGAGAAACTTCGACATGTAACGATGTCGCAAATGTGTTGTCAAGTTACACGTAGGTGTATACCGCTCAAATACTATACAATCACGTTAGTAGTTATTTTGATTTAACCAAATGTAGCGTTGGGAAATAATAATAATAAAAAAAAGTAATGTAGTGCGTGAAGAAATATGGGTAATATGTAATATAAAAAAAAAGAATTTAGCCGACACATCTCTTAACAAACAGTAAGTGGTAAGATATGTTCCTTACCATATTTTAGTGCTGCTAAAGTAAGAACTATTAAAATGTAAAATGTGAACAACCGACTCCAGAAGAGAAAATTACAACAACAACCGTATGAACTTCTAGTACCAGAATCCAATCGTCATGAAATAGACTACCTTTCGGAAACAATCAACCAAATGGAGCATCAAGAGGAACATCGTATCACACCCAAGAAGACGACTGAAGAAGACCATCACGGACCCCCACAGCAAACTCATGTTCTATTCAGGTGATATTAAATCATAACATTTGTGATAATTTGTTTCAACAAAAAGTAACAAAAGAACTGTAAAGAACTTTTGATAACTTTACGTTTTTACTTATAAAAAACTTAGTGTTCCGAGTCTCCAATACTATAGTGATATTTCATTATGGTTCTTTTCATAGACCTCTTCACACTTTTCTGTGACGTATCTACTCAAAGTATCGGCTATAATATTATCTTTCCCTTTACAATATTTTATAGTCAAGGAATACTCACCAATTGCTAGGATCCATCGTAACAATCGAGCGTTGGTTACTTTACATTTTAATAGAAATGATAACGCTTGATGGTCTGTATGTATTTCGAAATGCGTTCCGTAAATATAGTATCGAAACTGTTTCAGAGCGTAGACTATAGCAAGTATCTCCTTCTCTGCTCCTTTGAATACTCTACTAGCATATGCAATGACACGGTGTTCTCCTGTAGCATCCTGTTGATACAGTACACTTCCACACGCGTAGTCACTAGCGTCTGCGTAGATAACTAATCTTCCATCTCGCTGAGGATGATGAAGCATTATGTTTTCCATGAATAAATTCTTGACTTGGTCGAAGGCATCTTGATGTTTCTTCTCCCACTTCCATTTGTGATTTTTCCTTGTTAACTCCAGCAATGGTTGGTTTTGCTCTGCATATAGTTGCGAGAATCTTCTATAATATCCTGTGAGTCCCAAAAATGCTCGTAACCCTTTAATGTTCTTAGGTATAGGAAAATCGGTAATACTGGATATTTTTATGGGATCGGGTTGAATACCTGAGGATGAAATAATATGACCTAGGAATTGGATTGAGGATTTTATGAATTCACACTTGTCTAGGTTAAGGGATATATGGGCTTCCTTAAACTTGTGGAATATAATGTTAAGATGTTCAATGTGTTGGTCAAGTGTTTTTGATACTACCAGGATATCATCCACAAACACTATGGTGTACGGCTCCACTTGTGGTCCCAATGCTTTCTCCAGACATTTTACAATTGCAGCCAAACTCGTGCTCAAACCAAAAGGAACTACCTTGTGTTGATAGCATTTATTTTTATATAGGAAGGCGGTGTATTTTCTATCTTCTCTTCTAATTGGTATTTGCCAGTAACTTTACCTTAAGTCCAACTTAGTCAAATATCGTGCTCTTTCACACTTGGCAAATAACTCGTCCGCAGGTGGTACACAATCGAATTCACGTAGAATAACGCTATTCAAACTCCTCATGTCCAGGCATAAACGTACTTCTCCACTCTTCTTCTTTACTACAACTAGAGGATTAAGAAAATTGCTGTTCGACCGCTCAATGACGTTATTTTCTATCATCCCTCGTATTTCCAGTTCAACTTCTCCATCGTACTTCCTGGGTATTGGATACGTTCGTCTGACAAATTTTGTAGGGTCTGATACCATAATAGCGCGTTCGTAGACTGTGGTCTGCGTCGGTACTTCGCTAAATACTGCATTATACACTTCTATTAATTTAAATAACTTCGCTTCTTCCTGAGATGACATTCCTTCTTCGGCTGAATTAGCATGCTGAGTAGGTGTATATCGTATACATGGCTTGGATATGACAATAGGGTTTTCACTTACCTCACCATTATTTTCATCTTCATTCATAATTAATTCATATAGAACATTCTTATAATTACATAACATCATATTGTTATTGATATAAATTTTTGAACTTAAAGTATTTAAAAAATCCATTCCAATAATTCCATCATAAATAAGTTTATGCATTATGATCATAGGATATATTATTTCTAAGTCCTTACAATTTAAAGTTACGTAAGCTTGCTGTCTAAGTTTTTCTCTCTTATTCATTAATGTAGTAATGTAGTAATTAATGTAATAACATTCATATTACTGACAGGTAAAATAGCCGTTTATTTTGTAAAATATTTTTTATTTTGTTGTAACCACTTATTACTTAGTACAGTTAATTGGCTACCTGTACCGATTAACATTTTAATTTTACTTCCACTAATTTGTACATTAATTAGCGGAAACTTTATTTCTGGTTGATTTGGTGTCACCCTTCTGTCGGTGTCTAATAACTCATTTCTCACATCGCAAGGAAATATATTGTTCATTGTGTACTCGTACGTCCTGTGTTTCAGTCATTGTTCTGTGTCATGGGAACAGGGTGGTTGAACAGAGCTGTGTTGCGGTTTCCCTTTGATTTCTCCCTCTGCACTCTCTCTCTTGCTGTGCATTGTGGATACGGAGCGATCATATGTTTTCTTAAATCTTTTCTTCCAATTTGTATCACGCACGTTTCTCTCCGAGTGTGGTTCCTTCTGTACGTTCCACGTGTTATTCACAGCTGTGTGTTGCTTTACATTGTGCGCTGGCGGTGTGAAATTTCGCCTATAATTATGACGATTTTGCGTATCATCACGTTCGTAATTATTGTGATAATTAATCCGTGTTTGTTGATAATGTGGTGATGTGTTACTCTTGTTAATATTTTGTGATTGAGTGACAAGTATTAAGAATTGTTCAATCGTTTTGATACCCTGCGTATATACAGCTAATTGGATATCTCTATGGAAATGGTAAGTCAACTTAGACACTATCTCATATTCAGAAAATTTTGGTTTTAAATGTTTTACGCGTTCGATTTGCCCAATTGCGTACTGTTCAATACTCTGTTGTCCTTGTGCGTTGAATTTTCCATACTCGAGTTGATCCCTCACCTGTCGTTGGGTATGCACGTTCCAGTATCTGTTTTCGAATGCCTCACGAAACTGCTGATATGTACTGACGTTATCTCTAATAATAGAATACCATTGACTGGCTGAATCTTTAAGATATCGCGTGACGAAGTCTATCTTTTCGTCGTCATTTATTGCACTGCCAATCTTCTCTATTTCCTTCTCCACTCTAGCTAGGAATTCCATACTGTTCGCCCATTTACCACCTGAGAATTTAAGTCTGGTCCTTTCTTCCATTGGTGTAGGAAACATGGTCATTTGGTTCTGTCGTCTTCTCAGCTCACTTCGTAGCTGATTCATTTCCTCTTGGATTTCTTCTTTCATATGTGAGACGTCTCCCGAACGGTCCTTCGTAGTTTCTTCAATTCTATTCTCAATGACTATAGTACGCGTTTCTATCTCTCTAAGTTTACTGGTATTTGCTTGTGACATATTACTAACAGTTTGAATTTTATCATCCTGCTCTCGCGTCATAGTATTTAACGTATCATTTATATTATCATGTATTTGTTTACGCGTTTCTATTAAATTTTTCTCCACTCGAGACGTAATTCTTTTTGTTTATTTTCAATCCGTACAACTTGCTCATGTAAGGCTTGTTTCAAATTATTCCCTAAAGTATCAATACGTATGTTAGTATCAACAATTTTTTCTGTTAATTCTTCTAGCTCTACGTGATTTTTATGGTGTCCTGTTTAAAATTTTCAGTCTGTTGTTCTAATTTATTATTAAAATTTTCAGTCTGTGTTCTAATTTATTTTCTAAATTTTCTGTTTGTTCTTTAAGCTTAGCATTTATATTTTCTGTTTGTTTTGTGCTTATTTCATCTACCCAAGCACGCATCATGGTCTGAAATGCGTCCATGTCTAAATTTCCTGGAGTCGTCATTTTGAATTATTTTGTATTTAAATATTTATTTATAATTTATAATTATTAGTGAACCGTATGCAAGCTTTTATTTATTTATCGTTGAACTGTTATTATTTATTTATTTTTACTTACCCATGTTACAATTACACCTGTTTAATTTCTTGAGCGCCAGTTGTGTTTTAGTACTATAACGTCTTCCTTGTCAAGACATTACAAAAATCGGGAACCAGTTCAATTGTTACCTGTTAATTAAACTAGCTGCCGTTGTTAGTAAAGTTTACTTACCAACAAATTATATTTCAGGAATTAGTCAAGGATTGCATACATTTATTCACTCGCTGGGTGTTAGCGAAAACATCTCTTTATTGTCATATTTATATCTCATACTTTACTTTACTTTTAAAAGAAAGATTCTAATAAATTCTGCATTAAATATTTTTTAAATTTTTACTTCTTACTCTTTTTATCTCAAAACCATTCAGCTAGGTATTATTTCAAGTACCACGGATCCGGGTCTCAACTTTGCAATATTTTAATTTATCACAACTTCAACCAAATTATTTGAAGAATAGTTTGGTGTAAATTTTAGAATTACTTTACATCTAAACGTCGTAATGTTATTACTATATCATTACAGACATTACAAATATTTATATGTTAATCTTTAAGGAATCGATTAGTAAGTTACAATTTAAAAATAATGAACTCTTTTCTAAAATAATTGCAGTAATAATTAATAAATACTGTTTGATTAGTAATGGTTGATCAATTTAGTGAATAAAGCGTTAATCGCTGGTCGACTGATGAAGGTAGCCATAGCGTCGATCTGGCGGCGAAACTCCTCTTCTAGGTTAATTGTCGTCAAAGTACGTAATGTTAAGTCTCATCTGGACAACAAAAATTTATAATAATATACTTTCACGTACCTGATCGTGATACTAGAAGTTCTGAAGTTCACTTATAGTAATTAATAAGCTACCAAGATGGATTTAATACCAGCTTGCTTTATTGACAAGGTTAGATCACTCCTTGTTTGATAAGGGCGCCACACGGGTTTATTTCGGGAAAATCCCATGAAAAACCAACTAATGAGATTAAATATTTGATAATTTTTCTTTAAAATTTGTATTAATGCTTATTGCACTTATGGCAATTCAAATCTAACAAAATACAACCTCTCTTCAGAGTTATTTTTGTATTCAAAATTAATTATTAATTCACTCTTTGAAATAAATAGAGTCAAAGTTTATGCTGATAACAAACGGGTTTTATTCTTACCCTTGAGAATAAATTCAAACAATTACAAGTATAACAGATACATTAATATAAAATTGCAATTACTTCGTACCTTTACCCTACAAACTAATTCAGATAGAACAAATCAACTCTTCTGGTTATTACCAGATTAACTTTTAATTAAATATTATTTTATATCTCGGGCGTAAGCTCTTTTAAATACAAGAAAGAACTACTTTATGCCTATACAGACGTTAATGACAATATTTACTAATTCGGCCTCTTTTTTTAAAATTCGTACCTATTGCTAGGTTAGCGTTGATCACGCTGACTTAATTATTAACAAATATTTTTTTATCACTTAAGACTAATACAAATCTTACGTGGGATTAACAAATCCGCTAAATAAATTTGATCACAGTGTAACAGATAGAAAGTTTTGATGTTTTTGCGTCAGTACAATTTTGTGTTGAAGAATTACAAGTGCACACAGATTAATAAAATGAATTGTCACAATGGTACCTTTTTTTATTTTAATCTTATAGATTAAAATTTATTTTAAACACTCCAGTGGTCGGATTATAGTGACCCTGGTGCATTACACTTCACACGAACTAAGAACGGAGAATAATAGTCCTCTTCTAACTAAATTCGGACTAAGTTAAATACTGGTTAATAATCTTTCTCTCGTTCTAAATATCACGCACAAAATAAAAATAATTACTTCACATCGATGCACTTCCTGTTAATAAATTGTTGTGTAGTTATCGGTCTTAAAGAATCGGTTAAATTAAATGGATTCACTGTTTACATGATACGCTAAGTTATTAAAAATTTTGGAGTGACGAGCGACACCTTCTCGCTCGAGATGATTGTCAAAAGTGTCTGGAATTCGTTCGGTTTTTGATTATATACCCCCTCGCTTCACAGGGCTTAGGTGATGAATTCGTTTAATAAGCTAATTTTTGATTGGCTCCGACAGCCGTTACAAAAATGACGCATTGTTTTCCAACCGTCGTTTGACAAACGTCTTTGACAACTTTCGTTGTTGTTAGTCTTAACTAACCAATTTCTCACTTTATAATAACAAATGATGCTAACTCACGCTACGCACTTATTACAGTTGTGATCGCGAGTTTATTACTATCAAATTAAAGAATAGTTCATGAGTTTTAATTTGATGTGACTTAACACTGGTTTTAATCGCACTTTCTCTGACATTGCTAATAAATAATGTTCAGAAACATGGTTTTTCACCGTCGTCTGCTAGCGAAGCCAAATACGATTATTACCTATCTAGTTATATTTAGTGTTTCACATCGCGTTTTCTTTTAAACATCTTTGTCGGAACACTAACACATTCGTCGTTATACTTAATATCTATTTATTGAATACAATTATTAAATCTTAGCTTAACTATGGTGATACATTACTATGAAGAATCCTTACTTTCTAATTACATTTTGTTTATCCCACTCAACTTAATGTTACTCATTAATAATTGAGTGGTGATATTCACTATTACATTTGGTTGTATAGATTGTTCAGTAGATTTTATGTACACTAGTAGTCCTTTCTACTTATTAATTCACTGACAAACGTTTGTTTAGGCATAGCCTAGGCATACCTTTAGCATCGGTTTATGCCTCAATAATGGTCATTAGTTACATTTGGTATAATGAGGAAGTTACTTATTCATATAAGGTTTCCTCTTACAAGTATTCTTACTTCTTAATATTACATTTGGGGTTTGCAATGCTAGTTTTAACTTTACATTGTGGCCATAGCTAGTCTTAGTCATAGGCATTGTTATTTACTGGTCATGGTTCATTTATTTTCAGCCAAATACTGTTGCTGATATTATATTATTCTTGTCATTCTTTAATTAATTTTATAAACATGTGACTTTACATTTATGTCATTGACTGGCTTGTTTGACAGCTTATAGTGAACTTGGCTTGTCCATTAGTTAGAGTCAGTCATAGTATTTGTTGTAGTGTCATGCAGTGTATTCCTTACTGCTTCTTTTGGTCCTTCTTCTTCTTTCTTCTTCGTTGGTCCTTCTCTTCTTTGCTACTTTCATCATAAATTATTCACTTATATTATTTCCGTGCCCTTATTTATTCTTTTGGTACACGTCTAGGTTATGTAACATTTTGTTGTGTTACAATATTGTTACCGGTTTCTGAGAAAAGTGTACCAGAAAATGGCAAATTTAACATGGGTGAGATAAGCAGTACCTGGTGTCCTTAGTCGCTGGTGTTGCGAATATCTTGGTCTCGTCCTAAATAGCGTTTATTTGTATGAGTTTATTTTCGAGTTCTCATAAGCCTGTGCCTATGACGATTACCCAGTGGTTAGATGTAAGCAAGAATTGGCACCTATCGTTGATGGTATCAGTATAGCTATTATAACACTTATTATCATCATATCCTGCAAACAGATGCAATTTTGTTATTCATAATGTTTATAGTGTTTGTTATATTCAGTTTTAGTTCCTTTAAATTTAATAAGGAGTGAACAAATGTATGTCTTAGTTTAATCGTATTTACATAGAACACTCTCACCAAATTGCTGTTTAGTTTTATAAATTATTTTCTTGTTACAATTCTTCTGGCCTTCAGTTTCAGTGTTTTATATAAAGTTCCTGAAATAATAAAAAGTATTTTATTAGAAATGTTCAGCTTTGAATGCTGTTCTGATTTTTTAATCAAATCAAACAATTCAATTCAGTTTTCTTATATTTTCTATAGATTAACTCGGTAAAGCTCTTGGATTCACAACATGTTTTATGGGTCACAGGGTTGATTTTACAATTTATAATTAACACGATTTATTGTAAACTTATTTTTACTTGTCCCTGATGTACATAATTAATTTCTAGGGATATATTTCACTAATTATAAGTATTGTACACATTGCTTAATCTTATTAGATTAGTTACATAGTTATTTTATATAAATTACATGTGTTACTCAATGTTTATTTACAACAAGATATATTTCCTAAACAGTTTTATTTCACAATATTCTAAAAACTTATACATTGCTTTTTAACATTAATAACTGTTATTTTCATCTTTCTTACATTAGGTAGTTGGTAATTATGGGTTTAATATTATTTTAATTGTTTTTTGTATATTACTTATAGTCTGTAGTAAGATTACATACAATAACTGTTTAAGGTTCGCAGACCACCATATAGTTTGATAGGCTCATACCATAACAAATGTTTTCTTACTTAATTACTAAGTAATAGACCCTGAGCATCTTGCAGAGGGTTCATTCCCTAAAGACTAAAAGTCTGTCTATGAAATGTTCCTCTGTAAACATGTGCAATTACACTGGCCAGCGATCCACAGGAAGAAAATCGCTGTCCAACTTTTCGGCTTGCACGCATTGTGTTGGTGTGGGTTTCGGCACTTTCATTTAAAAAGCGTGCAAACATAAGGAAATAAACATGATTGAGGCCAGAAATAATGCGAGTTGTGTGTGTGTGTCCTGCCGGCCTTTTTATTGTGGTAATCACAATAATAAAACTTTGGAAAAGTAAACATTACACATAATTGAGTATATAACGTATATATACATAATTGAGCATAATTGCCTGCCAAGAACGATATATTTTCACTCATACGTTATTTCAATTAAAATGAAAAATATAGAATTTTATTAAAGTGAAATGAAAAGTTTCCATAGAAACTACTTTGTTGTCATTAACGTATTACACATATAAAACTTATAAAATTTATTTCCTCCCTCAACAAACTACCATTTTAATTTATTAAAAAAATTACCCCCTCCCCCTTCAACTACCCTTTTCATTTATAGATATTTCGTCTACCTTTCTACAGTGGATTATTATGGCCTTCTTTTCAGGATACTTTATTTATCAAAATTAAGCAATTTACTCTTGTTAAAACGCAAAATGTTGCTGGTAAACTACCCCTTTCCCTTAACCGATCTTCACCAAAAACAATAGGCCTTGAGTCCTCTACAATTCAGGACTGTACGCAAAAAATTATTTGATTCTGTTTGAATTTGCGGCTGTTGTCGTTTGCCATAGAAAAAATTCTATACACAGACACACGGAGACACTTTTCGAAAAAATCGGTATGAAGAACCATACACGACTTCCATGTCTTAAAATGTACAAAATCACTTAAATATTAATTAAATAAGTGGATGCTCGAGTTCTGAAGAAATTATGTATCAGCTAAAATGGTACCCCCATGTCAGGTAAAGACTATCATCAACCTTCATTAGGAAGGACTGTACTTTTGTATAAAATGTTTGTAGGTCGAACGAAGAGCTGGCCAAAGGGAGCTGCGATCTGATTCCTTTAATGAAATTGCACTCTCGCTGCAAGTTATCGGTTGAGGGTGAATTATGTCTATAGTATTATCAAAGCCTTTCCTGTCAATACTATACTAGTTATTTTTCTTTTTTTTTTAATTGAGTTGTTCTTTCTTTCTTTCCATTCGTCTTCTGATTTCCTGAACGACAATTCTGTTCACCCGTATAATTATAAATTTCTCAGCAAAACATTTCTTCCTTAATACGTTTGTGTCTTCTGTTTAATACCCACCATTCTGATCCATGTCATAACGCTATAGTATATTCCACACAGGATAGTAAATAAATAGCCATCAGGGAGATAGAAATATTTTCCAGGAGGGGCAACAATTTTCCTGAGGAGAAAAATATTTATATATTTTTCATACATACACACATGTACATATTAGTTTGTAATTCTTATGTCATAATAGAAATAATTACACAAATTGTATTAATTTATTAAGACATTTATTGATTCAAAATCTGCATAAAATTAATGGCTTGTAAAAGATAATGTTTAATGTCCATTAAGTAGTGCTCAAGTTTCCAAAGTTTTAATATTATGATGTCCGTAATTAAAACATCAGAGCAGGTTTAGTGTGTATGAGGGTACACTGTGGACAAAAATTTCAACATTCCCTACTGAGCGTTGCTCAGAGTAAAGCTGCGAATCTACAGTGTACGTTTCACAGAACAAACACGTTGAAAAGAAGGAGCACTCCGAAGTCACTCATGTACCCTAAGCATCTTGCAGAGGGTTCATTCCCTAAAGACGAAAAGTCTGTCTATAAACTGTTCCTCTGTAAACACGTGCAGTTACACTGCCCAGCGATCCACAGGAAGCAAATCGCTATCCATGCTGGACACTTTTCGGCTTGCACGCGTTGTGTTGGTGTGGAAAGTATTTGATTCTGTTTGAATGTGCGGCAGTTATCGTTCCTCATAGAAAAAATTACCCTTGTTAAAACATAAAACGTTGCAGGTAAACTACCCCTTTCCCTTAACCGATCTTCACCAAAAACAATAGTCCTTGAGTCCTCTCAAAATTATTTGATTTTGTTTGAATTTGCGGCTGTTATCGTTTGCCATAAATTACACACACGCGCGCACGCACATTTCGAAAAACGACTTCTTCATGTTTTGAGGGTAGTACAATCAGAATCAGCCGTTATCTCGAACACGATTTTTTTCGCCATCACCATACTTCCATTTCCTTATGGAACATGGAAGTAAAACAAACATTTTTGTGAAAATATAACTCATCCAAAATTTTGCCGACTTTGGATTGCTTTTTCTGCTAAAAGTGTTGAACTGACAAAAAATGATAAATACCTTTATTTTTTTTAGAGAATTTTGTGCTCTTTTTTCAGTGTCTTGTGTTTTTTCGTAATTTTGTTATTTCCCGAGATAATTACGAAAATGCATTTCTTATGCCCCTCCTTTTTTTCGAAATCACGCGACGGAATTCTGGCAAACTTTTTTAAAAAATTCATTCTCAACCTTTTATCTAGCACTATCCCAAAAACCTCAAAGACGCCAATTAATTCGATATTTTTTTCTTTTTTTTCAGCGACTGTATTCCTAGACTATTTTCAAAACAAACCATATGCTACGCCATTTATTTACAACGCACAGAGCATGTGACTTGCGCATTTTTGAGATAGAACATGACAATATCTCAAAATCTAAAAAATTGGACTCGTGCTGTTTTCAAATTAAATGATCCAAATATATGTAATTTACTTAGGTATCTATCAATATATATATATTGTGCACAAATTTAAGTTACCGCGGGCAATAGTAACAGCTCTTTCCCGCCCCTCACCAATAAGCTTGTCGAACTTGGTTACGCGTCGGCCTTGAAGCGGTTGGCGGGGAGTGAAGAGACATGGCAATACTGTAGTCGCCTCTAAGCTTATTTTGATACGTCTCACAAGAGCTCGATTATTAATATTTTTCATTGATTTAAAAAAAATCCTTCTGATCTGGAATTCCTGATCTAATGAGGAATATTAACTGTATAACTTAACTTAAATGTTAAAGTACTGAACTGAAATATAATAGTTAAAATATATTAATTTCATTATTATCGTATTGTGCATTCTTAGGATCAATGATACCCTTTGCATTATATACTCTAAAGTTGCTGCAATTTTATGAAAAAATAATGAGTTTTAAATTTAGCCACAACACTTATTTGATATCACATGATTATGTTGTATATTTAATAAATATATGGAAAATTTGGAGATAACTCAAAACACTTTTTAGATTATTTATAAGGCTCGGGTTGGTGGGACTGTTATCACCACCAAAGACTAGCACGTTAGTTTAGCGCGTTTTGCTTCGTTGTTTTATACCAAGAGTTGATACCTGTAAAATATTGTGGTAAGTTTTTGAGGTTTGTATATCACTTTTAGGAGTCCACAATGTTTTTTGTCATTACAAACTTTGCGATTAATGTAATAATATGTTAAATAGTGATGTAGTTGTAAGATTGTGAATACACGTCCATTCTCGCTCTGTCACTTATTGTAGTTGGAATAGTATTGTTAAGTTTTTCATTACTTGCGGCTTGTTAATTTATTTTGAAGGGAATCTGAAATCAAGCCAGTTTGCTGTATAGTTTACTTATGTAAACTTGAAATTTACATTTTCAAAATACATAATATTCATTTGGGATCTGTAAATTTATAGCAAGTATGAAAGAGTTAGTTTAAGAATGTAAAATGTGGTATGCCTATTGTAGCTATAATGATCTAGTGTTGCCGTTATCCATGTGTCACAATATTTCACCAAGAAACTAACAGAAAATAACCAGTTATTGGGTGGTTTATTAGTCATGTATTAGGTGTAACCTCTCACTTTCTCAGTTCAGTAGCCTGTTCCTCAAATTACATAGCACTTGTGTACTTTATAGCATATTTTGTATACATTAAGGATTTATTTATATAGTTCAAGAGTTGCTGATATCTTAGTTATATTTAACCGAATATAAGTAATGAGGGTAAACCGTAATGAGTAAATAGTCTGTAATGTTAATAAGTTTATATGTGTAGTGTTGTCCTACATTTGTAACACCACAAGCAGCATAGCAAGGTGTTCTAAAGTATATTTGACTGTCTAAATATCCTAAACACTGCTTGTTTTATTATCACTTCGTTATTTACATCACTTATCTAACATCACGTAACCTTTAGTCACAGATGTTTGTTACTGTATGTAACTTTTAAAGTACTAATTTTCTTATTTGTATGGTCTGTTATGATTGTGATCCTTGTATTGTATGTGAGCCCTACCCATAGAGTGGGGTGTCACTATAGTTAACTTTAGACAGCCACGTTTGGTTTTGTTGTGGTTTGGTTTATTATTATATGATTAGATGCTTGAATTCTATGACTGGCGCAGTATAAAATCTGTTTTAAGAATTTGTTTAGTGTTGGATATCAATGAACCACACCTTTTGCAAAAATTGTGAAACCAATCCCAAATACATGACTGTAGCATGGCAGTCAAAACAAAAATTTTTGGAAAACCCTGAGAATCTTGAAGTAGTTATTAATTGTATGCTCAGAGAGAAACAGAACCTATATATGAGACCTTTGCGCTCGCTTCGCTCGCCCTGCATGGGCATCTAAATGGTGGCTTTTGGCCACATATCAATTTACAGTTGAGTAATAACACTCACGTTACAGACATTGAAGCATTAGATCGTATTACTTGGCTGTTTTAGCTCCATTTGCTCATAAAAATGTTGAAACTACGTCCTTATCCAAGTACAGTGGCCTCTCTCATATCAGACTTGGATGGGACCAGGTAACGGTTAGATACCGGTAATGGATAAGTCGGTTAACAGAACAGTAGCTAATTTATGACCATCGAGAACAAAGTATTGAATAGCTTATATTTGAAGTACATGTACGTACAACCCACTTTCTACTGTATCTATAAATGAAATGCGTACGATAAAATTGGATAAATTGTTTAATTATAATTGTTTTAATTATCTCTGAGTACAGTAAATAGAACAGTAAATAAAATACATAGGGCAGTGTACATGAATGACGTACCTTAATTATGAAAACAAAAAGGAAATTACGGTCTGCTTTCTTTTGGCTCATGTCGGTTCTAATTTACAAAGGAACGAAGATTTTGGGTGTTAAGTAAACTTTGTAGGCAGAAAATTAAAGTTGTAACATGAAAACATGTTACGTATATTTTACTGTACAATTATTAACCTATGTAAAGACAAACACTTTAATGCACACTGTTCACATAGAAAGTTTAAAACCCTTGGATTTATGAGAAAAAGTCGGTAATTTTCTTTTGTTTTATGTTATTCCTGACATCTGACAGCAGCATAATCTCTCCAATTTTTCAGTTTAGTACATTGACTGGCGTTGAAGTAGGCTGTTGGTGAGCATATTGAAGGGCTATTTCTAGAGCGTCTTTCCCAGCCACGTGAACAATTTTTCTTTCTTGATCCTCGTCGGATTCATTCTCACTTTCATGATCCTCATTATTATTCATTACTGCTTCAATAATTTCATTATCGTCCATTTATTTCTTCACATTTTTAACCATTTGACTATCTCTTGTTCTTCAGCAGCTTTGCATCTTGGTAATTGTCTCACTAATGGCAAGAGTTCATTTTCTGCAGGGCTGAGCATATATCTGAAACAACTGCTCGCAAAATTTTTTGCCAAGAGTTTTGCAGAGTAGTCTGAGAAATTTTACTCCACACATCAGCTATCATGTAAATAACGTCCTTAATATTAAGTTTTTTTAAAGCTTGTGTTATATCAATATTATTGTCATCCGTATTTTCCAAAATTGAAATCAGTAACTTCTTTTTGTACAGTTCTTTATTCATTATATTATAGTCTCCAAGTCACATGTATAAGTATTTATTGTAGTATTTGTAAACACTTGGTTACTCACCATCTTGTGACTTCTTTAAACTTCTAATAACAACGTGTTTCAAGGATAAATCCTCATCATCAGATTATAAAAACACCAATCCTTCCAGAGAAGTCGTCAGAAAATCAAAAATTATTATCAAGCATCACGAAGCATGTCACGCCACATCACGACCTGGTGCGCACCACTACACACGATCGACTGCATCGTTATCGCCCGAGATTATTACTGCACAACGATTGCCCATACGCATTTCAGTATCAATGGGAGTATTATATAGATGATTGGCCTTAGAAGAGAGTTTATCGTTAAGTAGCTTGTCTGCTGACAATTTTGAGGCCTTATATATCTTGTACTCTTCTATG
Organism: Magicicada septendecula; assembly: GCA_034769895.1. Classification (NCBI taxonomy): domain Eukaryota; kingdom Metazoa; phylum Arthropoda; class Insecta; order Hemiptera; family Cicadidae; genus Magicicada; species Magicicada septendecula. The sequence continues at coordinate 888,785,320 of CM068367.1, forward strand.
GCGTCCATGTATGCTCCTTTTTTACAATTAATTTTAAATTGCTCCATAATTGTTACCTACTTTCTGTTATGTAACTAACATTATAGGGTCATGATTAATGTAAAAAAATAATATTGTTATGACGGTCTCCTTGATCGTCCGTATGGTACAGTGGAAAACAAAATACAAGACACCAATGAAGTCACTAGAAACCAGCTTTAATTATCACATTTAACAGTTTGTAATCAATTTGTACAATAATCTGAGCAAAATTTGTCCACACGCAATAATACCTTCGCCACAATACTTCGAACCTCACTTGAATAAATTGCCTCTTAAACTGAACTAAGCAGCAGGAGGTGTTGTTTAAATAGATAACACAAGTGTTCCAGAATAATCCATAATACGCGTCAACACTTGTAGAAAACACTAGAGCATAATTGCTTGCGGCCTTGAACATAATGGGTGACCGGTGAAGTCTGGAACAGCCTCGCAGTTTAAGTGTCACATAATTGTCTTTCTCCTCAAAATAGCAATACGTACACACACAAACATTACAGCTAGGCTCTGCTGGGATAGCCAAGAAACATGTAGAATGTTCTGTAAGTAGAATGTTCTGTAATGGCATAACAATATGGTCATAAACACCTGATTTGTTTTTTATAGTTAAATATGAAATTATTTTAGACCTGAGAGAATAAACAGGTCAAACATTAAGTGTTACATATGAGAATATAAGCAACAAGTTACAAAATCAATTAGAAATTATTCACAGGTTTGATTAAGATAATTTTAGTTTCCCGGTGATGATTTAACCATATCAAAGTAATATTGTCTCCATAATTAGCCACTCTTAACAGAAAAAATGGTGACTTTATATAAAATTGGATAGTTGTGTAGATGATATTTTGTTTCAACGAAAAATCACAGATATTTTTACCAGTAAAAGCTGAAACAAAACAAGTTGTTGCAAACTTGACAGATGATTTGTGGTCAGGTGTTTTCAGTTGCAGTTGGAAGGACATAGGCAACATCTTTATTTTGCAGGTGTTCTAATCTTTGTGTATGTTGTGTATTAGCTTTGTATGTTAAAGTTGAGCTAATATCTGTAAATCTGATTCAGTCTGTGAACAGTCTCTTCAGTATGTTCAAATAACGGATGTATTGATTTAAGATCAAGAATTTAGCACTGTAAAAAATCCTTAATGAAATTATGACAACTCTTCTTGTACTCATTATTACTGCTTCGGAAAATAATATGACTATTTATTACCAATGCATCTGTCACAGCATTGTGTCAATATAGGCTTGACATTAGGAGCAGAACTTAGGATCTTTTAGACCAGGTAAAGAATAATGATACTGTGTCTCAGAGCGCTTGATGATGGGCACTTCTTTGGTCACATGTCTGTTTCTGTTATAACTACCAGAGGCATTACTGTTATCAACAGGCATTACTGTTAACAAGTTCCTTTCAATTTCAGAAATATCCAATGCAGTATTTTACTTTCATGAAATTCTGATGCAGTATTGTACAAATTTTCAGTGTTAGTATAGCAACTTGATGTGCAGGCTTGCTAATAAGAATACTAACACTGTCTATATCAGCAGTCGTAAACCCTGTGTCCGAGGTTGCAAATGTGCCCGTCGATAAGGTTATGAACCAGTGTGTAATTTTCTTTTCTTTTGAACAAAGGAACGCACACCCGCATTGTACCTGCTTCGAAGTACTTTATTATAAATTGGTTTAAGCCGTTTAAAATTTTACTTTTTTCTAATACAATAATTACTATAAAGTTAGTTTTTTCAAGAAAAGGAACTGAAACCTTCATTTATGTTTTAAATATGATTTTTTCAAGTTTTACATTTCTGTACACTTTATAAAAATAAAGAGTGTTATTGTGGTAAGTTATTTAATTTATTTTTATTAAAATGTGTTCCTTTTTAACCATTTTTTTGGTTTAAAGTTTGTTAGTTTTCATGCGTGTGCACGATGACAGATTGTTGACGACCTACTCCTAATATGAAAAATTTTCACAAATTTATATGCGAAATACTGCAAAACCTTTTTTGATTTGGTGTTTCACGTTGCTAATTTTTGTAATTTTCTATGACAGTTAATGTTTGTAAGGTCCAGTTATTGTCCAACATCCAGCTCTCCACACCTTTCTATTCGATCCATTTATGGGGTGAGGAGGGTTGCGCCCATCGAGCTGGTTCTCAGTTATGTATGGGCCCCCATAAATTCAAGGTTGCCTATGACTGGTCTATATAGTTAAACAGTTCATCAGATGTAATGAACTGAATGTCTGTTATAGAACTTTCACCAGACATTTAGCTACTATTGTGGGATCGCTGATGATACAAATAAACAGTAAAAAAAATTACAAATAAGTGGTAATAAACAAAATTGCTAAGGGTAGAAATGTCAAGGTTTGTCACCAGCGATACCTTACTCTGAACTGAGAATACTTGGGGCATGGTGTCAGCCAGACTTACACATGTGCTGAAACAAAAGAAAGAAACTGCAGTGAGTCAAATTTGACCCCATAATAGTTTATCGTTAATAATTGAACAATTTAATTCTGGCCCAGTCGTTCTAACTGTTGTTATTATTTTTTTTTCAAGATAATGGATGATGACTGGGATGTTTACTTGGATGGAGGAAGTAGTACTGCTGTGTCAAATGAGGTATGTGTTATTTTTAATTGTATTTTTTTTTCATTTTGTAAGTTTTATGATGTGGAGTAGAGTAGTTGGTTACCTTTATCATTAATTCAGATTAGAGGTAACCAAAATTAATGCGATGTTGATAATCCCCTTTCAACATAGTGAAAGTTGAGCTAGTTGAGCTTGAAATAATCACTTTCAACATAGTGATTTAAAATTGAGCAAAATATGTCACCTTTTTCCACTCCTCAACCTTAAGTGGGAACTTTGTTTAACTGTTACAGCAAAAGTAAATGTAGGAAATAATTTCCCCATTGAAGATTTATCATTCTGTTCTTCACATTGTGTTAAATTTGTATTTTTCTGAATTTAATATTTTATAAGTTATTTATTTTTCTGTTAGATGTGCTAATTCCATAATGGGTACACTTTAAGAAATATTTTTTCACTATAATTGACAAAACATTATATTAATGTCAATTAATACACACTAAAAATATTACAAGGGTAGATGCCTAATTTATATACACAAATATTCATAATGTTGCCTATTACATAATATACATAAATATTTAAAATGTTATTTAGTAGAATTTTGAAGTGACTTGCATTTACTTATACAGTTCCGGACTGGGATAATTGTTTTCTTGCATCAGACAAGCCATGGAGCATTACAGTTGGGAAACATTCTCTCAATATAAGTTTTTTTTGTTATTGTGTTACAAATAAATCCATGCAAATGTGTGTACACTTCATTAGATAGATTCAACTGTGCAGTTTTATAATAAGTGAAATGTTGTAACGCAACATAGTTGAGGTTCCCCAACGTTACATAAAAGATTGAATGAAATATGGTCAAGGACCATACCCTGACTTAAGGTTGTTCAATAGTTCATGTGTTTGAGAAGTACCTCAAGTAAAAAGGAGGCAATGACTAGTATTAAATGTATAAAAGAGCCAGACCAATGAATGATGGATGTAATGAAATGTTTGTTTTGTACTGTGGCATGTTCAGGTCACAGAGTGATACAATATACAACGTATATTGTATGTTGAATATACTAAAAATGAAATAATGTTATTTGATAATAATACTTCACCAATAATTATGTTTATATTAGATTTGTATTTATATAACCCAGTATAGTTACCAATGTTAGGCACTATACTAAGTTGTCAGTATTGTATAAAATTGAAAAATACTGTTATTCTAATTAATGTTTATAAACTGGATCAGGAGTGTGACCAGTGTTTCAAGTCTAACAAGTAGTTCTGACAATTATGTCATAAATTAATAAAGGGTTCCAGAACCAGTTAATTAATATAAAAACAACTAACCACCAGTAAATTAAAATTCATGTAATTAACTATGTAATCAATAATTAACTATGTAATCAATAATTGTACATAGGTCAGGTAAAAAGAAAATTAAGTTAAAAACCAAATAATGTTATAATGGTTGTAAATGAATCTATAGGCCTAAATTCCATATTAGTGAAAGGAAATTAATACCTTTTTAGTAAACCCAGTCCAACGAAACTATAGTAAAACATTTACTGTTTAGTAAGGAAGGTTAGGGGAAAGTTTTATGTGATTCAAGATTAATCCAAGCATGGAGTATTCTATTGGAAAGAAGTAGTAATATTCTATAATGCCGGCTCAAGGATATATAGAGAACGTGGTTGTTAAGGCAACTGATATATAATAAGTTGTTGATTTTTGAATAGATGGTACTGATTGTTACAAGCTATTGGATTGAAATGAACCGATATATTTAAATATATGAATAAATATAAAGGAAAGATATATCCAAACTGATAAAGCCTTTTTGTAAAACAATTATATTTGAACGCTAATGAATAGTACAAATTAAATAACACTCTAAATTATCAATGAGTACAATAAAAAAGAATTGAAAGCTTCTCACCTCAGTCACTAAATAATTCCGCTGAATTTGGTATCAAACCAATTCATGCTATAAATTGAAGACCAGTAAAGAGTTAAAGCCTGAATTAACGGAAATATTTGGAAATACAGAAGACTCGGTTGACGAAATAACCTTCATTGACAGCGTAAGCTGAGATCCTAATTCCAGTTCATTGGGACCAAGAATTGTGAAGTCGCAAAAGAAGAATCGAAGCACAAGAGTTCCTGTGGGATTACCAGTACACACCATCATCAATTCATTGAAAACCAGAGCAGTTTTACTGGGTGAAGACGATATAAACTGGATTTTGACCGCTGTTGACAAACATTCACCGCCTAACGAAGCTTTCGTCGTTTGGGTAAAAAACAAATTATTTTCATATCATTGTATTTTAAGTAAATAATTTTATTCTTTTGTAAATTGAACAACCTTAATTATGCATTTTACCTGGCCTTACTAATGGTTCAAAGAACTACACGAACCCTGGTATAAGAATTAATTGTCATTATTTTCAAGTATATATGTTTTTAGAGTTTGAATAATTAAGAATCGATATATGTTGGGATAGTCGATTGGATCGTCTTATTGTTTGTCTGAGACAACGTAACTTGTTAAATACCAGAGAAAAATAAATAAAGTACATTTGTTGTATGAGATAACGTTTTAATCATTGCAGAGAAAATACTATATGTAGTTGGTGTAATAATTTATTAACAGATTGATACAAAAACTCCGAATAACTAACCTATAAGTACACTTATTTCTAGTAACAGCGCTCCAAGTTTGCAGCTGGTGGGACGGGAGATTGCTGAACTAACTGGTTTTTTTAATACTAAATTTGAACAAAATTTTTATCGTTGAGGGACTAGGGTTGAAACAAATACCACTTACATTCAGTAAATACTCCATATATATTGCTCATAGTAAACAACCACTGAGAACTAAATTAAGTCTATAGAATAATACCATTATAAATTCAGGAACATAATTCTAATTTTGTTGACTTAATAATCCATGTTCTGAGGGTTTCACCGGTCACAACCGAAAGGTATATTAGTTAATAACATATTAATTAAACCAGGTAACTGCAGTTTAATAGTTACGAATCGCCACCTACGATGTATTACTTGGCATTTGTTACACAGGAGTCTCTTATAACTAATTACACCCATAGAAAAGATTTCTTTACAATTTGACGTCTCCAGCTGGTATCATACAATATAACATACGTCCTCACATAATTAACAAGTAGTTCTCTACAAAATTGATTACAACAGTGGGGTTTGAATAAGACGGACGTTCCACCGCTAGTACCCAACATACATATTCCATAACAAATTGACGACTCCTACGAAGGGGACTGATCAAAGAAGGACTCACCATACGTAGTTTATTACAAATTGCCGCTTGCAAATAGGGGCTTATAAAAACATTCATCACTGGGAATTGAGTTTATTACAATGTTTATATAAATATTTTCTGGGACATGTTTAGAAATGCTGACATGAATAACGGTGTTTATCATTTATATTATAAATGACAAAATGACAAGTGTTTGTCTACCTTCTACTTCTACGGTAGCCAAAACAAAACTTCTCAATAACATATCTCACATGTATGTCTAATTAATTACTTTTGTAGTAAGAAATACATGTTTAGTTGCAGTTTGATGACAGTAGGCATTCAGGCCAATTGCTCCTAGCATTTCTGAATAATTATTTGTTTTGATTTCCAGAGTGTGTTTGCACCATGTCACGGGAGCAATTTCTTACAAGCTTTCAATAACTTAAAACTAATCATTTTTTAAAATAATTTACTGAAGTTTATAAAAGTGTTGCATTTTTGTAAAGGCTCCAAAATTAAGACCTATGGGAGAAAATGGTTGTTAACATGTGAAATCATTTTTGAAATCAATAATGAAAATATTAAAACAGCTGGCGAGCTCTTAAAATCTTATAGTAAAGTAGTAGAGCGTACTGCTCAAACTTTGCACCTAAGCAGATTTTACAGTAAAATGAAGTTGTGCGTCCTTGTATCACATAAGTCAATATATTATTTGTGACATTATTTGAAATTACTTGTAATAAATATTTTGCTCAAAGTGAATTAAAATTTAGACCCATAGCTGTTTCATGTAACATGGTAGCTAGATACTAGAAAATATGTTAATGTTCAATACATTTCAGGTACACTAATATTTTCCGATATATTAGAGAACATATGTATGGACAACAGGAATTTGTTTTCATATACTTAGTTTATTCATAGTAGCTCTACAAAATTGACATTCATGTCTGAACGTAGAAAAAAACCATGACTTTTTTGGATTTCGCTGCACTATAAAATAACCCACTCCCAAGGTATGAAACTACAAGGCTAGGTAGAGAAATTAATTAGGATTGCAATTGCTGTGAAGTTAAGTATACCTGCTATGGCAGTGCATCTCCAACAGTGAGCGATTAAATTTTAACTGCAGAAAAAGTGAAAGCTAGTGACAGCCATCATTGTCTAAAAGCCGTTATGTAATACGGAACGTTCTACAAATATCTCGGCTATCCCAGCTGTAATGTGTGTGGGTCATTCATTCCATATGAAGTGATCCAATGCAAATTACCTTACCACTTCCTTTTCATTTGATTTTTTGCACATGTTTAATACTATAAGAGAGAGTCTCCAATCCAAATTTGTATGTTTTTCTCTTATCTATTTTTAGTTTTATCAGAGTTCAAAAATTAAAAAAAAACTAAATTTTGGCATTTGCGAGTATACATAAATGTGATTTTCTCAGGCTGTAATTAAGATATTAAAACAAAATAAAAACCATTATGCTCAGATTTTAATAGGCTTTAATTTAGTGTGAAACATCACGAGATTTGAGGAAGATGACATGTCAGATCATGAGCCCAAAAATTTAAAAAAAATTTCCAAAAAAAATATGACAAAATTTCCAACTAAATTGTATTTGTTCTTTGATATTTTGAAATTGTCCCTACAAATTTTGAAGTGCGGATCTCAATGGGATCTTATATTTTTATAAATTTCTGTTTACTGGTAGGCTACCGTACATTTTATAATACCGTACAAATAGCGTACCGTATTTTATACCGTACAAATATTTCTGTGTCTGCTTATGAACTTCATACTTATTTATTGTTTTTCGATCACAATTTAGAGGATTGTTTATTGGTAGACACATTTTAGTAGCAATATCAAATCTCAAAATTTTGTAAACTGTATTACCCAAGTATTTAACACCAAATAAATCACTATTAACTATTGCAATTATACAATAATAAAAAACCACCATAGATAAAATAATTGACTTCGTATTAAACATCTTTCAGCACAGTTATTTCTGACAGTAGTATTAAAAATCTTTTAGAACAGTTGCTTGTGACAGTTGTATAATAACGGTTTACCTGTACTGTTAATTATTATTGATGTTAAATTATTGAATAGTGTGTAGCGAACCGTTTTATACTTTTTCTCAATACTTATTTACGTCCGTATTTCTCGTCGCTAGAAGTTCGTATTTCCCTCTCTTCTAGTCCACCGGTTGGTTGCCGATTTGTAATGCAATCGTGTGTACGGCTACCGTTTTACTCTGTAAAATGTGAATCATGTACAATTTGTATGTAATGGGTGTAACGTGTCTTCTCTATCCGTAGTTCAAATGCATGCAACTTCCGCAGATTTCGTCCGTTGCGAACGTACGAATAACCAAGTCTCGATGTTCTTACCTGTTGTTCACTAGGGGTGTGAAAATCCCGGTGGCGCCAAATTGTTTTATTAAAACAATTAAAATAAAATTCAGATGTGTATGACCAGCGCTGCTCAGGCGGTTTGAATAATTCAAATATTTCCGCCAGCCTAGGCCGTCTGTAGCGACCAGTAGTTCGTTGCGTGGGCTGTGTAATCGCTAGTCGTCAACACTACTTGTCTGCTAAAATGTACATAAAATATTGTCTACCTCCTAATGAAATTATAATACCGTGGTTACACTCAATACTTATATATTTTTTATTAATGATTAGTTATTCATTTAATACAAATTATATTTCCCTTTCTAATACAAATGCTCCGGTTATATACTAGACAACTCTACAGGGTTTGACAAATCGATATCTGAACTGATAAACAGACTTTCAGTAATGGCGTCTGTTGGAAATTATACACAAAATATTAGGGTTCGTTTGTCACAGGTTCTTGAGATTACGTTAAAAGGATTACAAATGTTTAAAACAATAAAAATACACACCCTTACATCAGTTAAACTTAAATAACATATTGTGTAGGTATAATTTGTTTAGTGTAGTGTAGTAAAAGTGTTAACAAGTTATTGGTAATTAACAACAGGTTATCTTTGTCAGTTTATAAATTTTCAGTGACTTAGTATTCTTTTTAATCTTTGAAAGTAATTATGTTCAGTTTAGTGAGATTTCGACCTTTAGTGAGAAATAATTAACGTGAGTTTATTTAGAAATTTGGGTAATTTAATAGGTACTTATCACTTCAGTAGACAGGACGAGCTCATTCGATCTGGTATTAAGGAGTTATGCTGCAATCATCTTTAATTTGCATTGATTCGGGACTTCGGGCACCTTTTCCAAGTTAATTGGCAGGATTTTATTTTCTTTTTTCTTTAATGCGTCCTCGACATTAGTTATATTGTTCCAGTCATCGTCTTCCTTCTTGGGATTCACTTGCTAGTAACTTCTTTTGAGATTTTTGATGTTTTAATTGACAATTTTGGTCATTCTAAAACTAGCGTTTATTCAATGAAAGCGTCATATAACGAGTAAAGAAATCTAACGGTAATTAGACACCAAACAACTGTTGTCATAGTAACCAATTACTCCCGATTGGTTAATTCTGAAGTAGTCTATTGTTATCAAATTTTGAATTTTTATTCAAAATAACTGCATATCTTCTTATTGATTAAATTCTTCAGTCCTCTTCCCTACATATTAAATATTATCACCACTGTTATTATTTCCTTTCAAAGATTAATTTGGTATCCCATAATGTATGGTTTTATGAAATATCAATGTTTGTACAAATCTGTTAATATTTGGTATTTACATTTCTCCTTTAAACTAAGTTCTTATTCTAATATTTTTTCTTTAAACTGATTTATAAATTATTCTCGGCTATTTACTTGCCTTGAATTTCTTAATCTCCTGGTTGTTTTTATACAGTTTACAATTATTTATCATTGACAGTTATACATTTCCTAGGCCTTAGTAGCCATTGATTATTTCTATTTAAATTATTCTAATTATATTTCATCTCATTACAAAGTTTTTGTTCTGTTGTTATAATTGATTTGTTTAGTGGTTGTTGTGTCATGAGTTTGTTTTTGTTCTGAACATATGTCAGGATTATTTTTTATGTCTTAATACTTAAAATATAACACTTAGGCCTATGGACTGTAAGTTCCCTCCAGCCATATCCTCTTCATAATTGAAACAAACAATTCTTTATAAGTTATTATTAACTGTTGTTTTTAACATTAATTTCCTTCTTTGCTACTACTCTGAGTAATAAACATCATTACTTCTTGTAAATTTATTTAACTTAATTTCCCTCATAACATAGGGTATTTACCAACTATATTTTTAATTACTTAAGTCTTTACTACTACTTTTCTACATCCCATGTTAACACAAACAGTTTATTTTACCTGGGCTTTCTCCCCTGAATAATATTGTATTCTTTACCTATTTCTAATCTAAACACTATCTCTAATTACCCTTAACTATATAATTTTTTACAATTCCACTCTTAAATCTTTCATTGGTCCATCATTGATTTATCGAGTGTTTACTTATCTATCACTATCTTTTTTAATTATACTATTGTTTACAATATCCTTTTTCACACATCACTTTCACTGTTATCACTTTTTATTTTACACGTTTATTGGTGGGTAAACCCTATTATTATTTCTCTTTGTCACTTAATTATTTTCATTATATTTCTCACTATCTCACTATCTTTACAAATTTTATTTGTATCTAATGAGTTCATGTCTCTTTCTAGATTTCTTACTTACATATACTACTAATTCGTGGGTTAGTGTATTTTTATTTAATGGGTTTTTATTAATTATGAGTCATATTTGTCACATAGATAATATTAACATTTCTTTTTTATATTGGTTAATCACCGGTTCCGTTTCCTTTATGATGTTGGATGGTATCATCTCCCCCTTCCCTCTTCTACATTATTTGTCTGTGTTTTATCACCTTGGTTCATTTTATTTTCTTTGCAGTTGGTTTGGTCTATTATTTAAATTCATTTTTCTTCTCCTTCACTTCCATCTTGTCTCGCTTTATTTTGGTTCTTATCTGGCCAATCTCTGGGGTTGGGTCAAAGTCATTTGTCTGTCAGTCGAGTTTGTATTTCTTATTTAATAATCACCTTTGGTTTACTATTCTTCCTCCTTCACTCTTAATTATAATTACTACTTTCATTCTCGTTATTATTTATTTATCAAAATATATTATTTCTTAGCATTTTTTACATACTTATTGATATAAAAAATGATCAGGGTTTGGCAATGTTATACAGTTTACCTTCTTCCGCAGATTATTTTGTGGCTAATCTTCTTTCCAGCATTTTGGTTGCTTCAGACATCTCCTTTTGGGCTAAGGTGTAGGTTCGACCTGTCGCAGTTCTTGGTTGAACCCTTGTTAAAACTTTATTTCTTGCCACTGTGAGTATATCTTCTTTACTTGGATACACAAATGAGGGTGCTGGACCTGGGGGCTCGAAGATAGTGACCGTTACTTCTTCATTATCAAAGTCTTGGGACAGTACATAAGCCAGCCACCACCTTTGATCATATTCACAAGTCACAAATCCAACCATTTCATCAGTAGCTGAAGTTTTTGATCCTCTAATACTATGTTTAAAATACTTATCACTCAATGAGTACACTTTTGCAATAATTTCAGTATGACATGTTGATGGAATGAAGCAGTGAAATTGTTGCGTTCCGTGAATCGTTGCGTCTGAGAAGCGAGATTTCAAGTTCTTTTCTTCCTCAAGGTGTTCCTGGCTTGTGCAAAACAAGAACTGAATTGATGGAAGGTTTGAGTTGGCCCAGTTGAAAAGTTGGAGAGGTGTCATTATTTGGTCTTCATAAGGTCTCTGAATCCCTGGCTGCAAGACGTTTGACTGTCCCTCCCAAACCATCGCAGATTCCTTTGCCATGAGCTGTGGCATAGAAATGCCACTCAGCATCCACCCCAAAATCCTGCTTATGATGAGAAAGGTTGGAGAAGTTTTTCTTGTTCTTATATTGTGCAGCTGACCCATCAAAAAAGTAGAAAATCTTTTGCACTGTAGGCATCAGTCTGCTCTTAACGAATGTAATAAGTTTTCTTTTAAACAAGTGTACAGCTACTGTGTTATGTATCAAGCACTCAGAAATAAACACAAAACTTTTGTAGATGATTTAATTTTCATCCCTGTAATAGACTGCAAAAGGATGTATAGTTGCTTGATCATTAGTCCAATGATAGGATTGAGCTTCATCCTGCAATACAAAAGAGTAGTTTTCCGAAAAGTCTAAACTGATTACAGCCTCATTTACTTTAATATTTTCTTTAAGATGGTTGTAGTATGCTGATTGCTGTTTAGCTATAAAAGAGTGTTTTTTCAATGTTTGTATTCACACAAAGAATCAACAAAATCTTCAGTACTTTTTACAAAAATTTCAAAATTGCATCTATCAACTGACACCCATTGCCTATATGTAACACTTTCCATCATTTCCTCTTCCAGTTTGTTCACCTTTAACTGATCAGTCCCCGGACAGTTCTTGCATTCATCTAAATGGCAATCTGGAGTTGGAGGCAAGCACATTATTTTTGCTAGGAATAGTTTATAATCACTTAGATTTGATCCATCAGAATCTTTCAATTTTGCTCCATTTATCATTAACTTAACATTCTGATGAGTGGTGCACACACAAACAGAATGTGTTCCACTCGCACCTGCTAATACACAGTTTTTAGGGCATAGTTCAGCAGATTTTGAGAACCCAATTTTTTCTGCTGGGTAATTTTTTTTGAACAGTTCATATGTTTCAGGTTACTCAGAATCAATCTCTTCTGAACATGGTCACGAGTATTATGGTCTGTTTTCAAGGACACATTCTTTTTTACTCGGCATGACTCGGCTTACATCATCGCTATTATAAAATTTTTTTACTTTTTCTGTGACTGAATCATGAGTGATTTTCCTGGCTTTGGATCAGGAGTTGACAAAATTCCATTTTCCTTCACTAGAGGTTTAGCTCTTCTAGCCATTCTGTTGCTTACTATGAATTCATTTTCAATTTTTGTACATGACCAACTCATAGGAAGAATAGTCAAGATTTGAAAATGTTCACTCCTGCTTTGTGTCTGCTCAGATTTCTTCTTCAGTTGTAGAAGAATTTCTGAATCGGGATCATTATCTTCACTTTCAGAACTTCCAGTATTATTTACCAGTTTTGCAACTAGGTTCTTTCTCACTTTCTCAAGTTTTGTTTTGCAGTATGCAGGACTACACATTCACTTTTTTACAATTGGTGATTCCTCAATAGATAAAAGGATTTATTTAAATATTCAATAGACATATTACAGTCAATGAACTCTTTATTTGCTGAAGTACCTGCTTCACACTCTTCACCCTTTTCCATTGGTTGTGTTTCACCTTCCTTTTCTAGCTGTTTTCTACAACTGTCACAGATCTTCATGCCAGGTTTAATGCATCTGTTTAGTTCAATCATCCAATTTTGCACTGGCCTTAATTTTTTTATAGTTTTATGACCATCTTTCTCAATTGTATTACAACAATATATATTGTTAAAAGATGGGATTCTCCCTCCACTTCTTATATGTAATTTATTATATAGTGTAGGTACTAAAATATTATGTATTACTTGTAATTCTGTTGCTTATCCTTTTCTATTCTTTTTGGCCTCACGTGGGAAGTGCCAAATATGTTATGAAATGAAATCTGTGTTTAGAATGCTGTGTTCTTTTCTCTGTTGTTGTTGTTCATCAATATGTTATGTAATGGAATTGCTGCTAGAATTAGGTTGGCTATATTCGTGTTATCTTCGATGAGGTTAGTGTATCTGACCTAATTCGAGCCTCTTACGTTGGTGCGCCAATATGTAATGTAACGTATTGATGAGCATATTTAAAATAAAAGCTAATATTCTCTTAATATGGATTATGTTCGGTTGTTAATTATTTAAATGCCTCATTAATGGAATAAGTTGATTAAACGACCATCATGGCTTGAGTTGCATGAAGTTCAGTTGTCTTATGTACTAACCCCACCCGCAGTAATCGTCACTCAATGTTGTGATAAATAATTCTGTTGTGGTTATTAATAATTATGTTGTTGATAAACATAAGTACTTACTTCGATGGTGGATTCATCACTGGTGACAACACTGTTCATTAAGTTATGGTCAGTTATAAGTAATAAAATATTTGAACTGCTTCACTTCGGCAGGCAATGGTTGCTACCAACTGACTCCAGAGGTAAACATAACCTGAACTCAAACCACTAAAAGCTTGTTGACTGAATAAACTAACTTCATACTCCATCAATGTTGTTAAAAGGCGATTTATTCGTAGTATTATTGGATTATTAGTCCTTTGTTCAAACAATTAATTCAATTATTCATACTTTACCACAGTCATTTACTTTGTTGAAACTCATGTCTCAGGGTTGGTAACACGGTCCAAATACCGTTTTGCTGACAAAATTATCTAAGTTATTTATGTACAATTAGGTTCTTTTAACTGCAAGATATGGAACGGAAAATGTCTGTTAGTAATGTAAAACCTCGTAATAGGATAGTGATTACATATAATAATAATAATAATATATTCTTAATCTAATACATTAAAGTCCGTCGGAACATTGACGTAAAATTTGGAGGTTAGCATGTGACTAAGAGTTCACCCCACATAATAAAAAGGTAAAGTTACTATATTAATAATGTTTTGTGTAGTGTTGACAATTGTTACATATGTTCAATAAGTTCGAATAGTATAGTCATATAATGTGATAAATTATTTAAGTATTTTTTATAAATCACTATACTTCCTTAATTCCTTTTCTAAAATTGTTATATTCACTGTTCACTTTTAATTAGCCTTCATTGCTTTATTATTATACTACACTTCACTATGTTGTTACTCTAGGTCGATTTACTTCACTTCTTGAAGGTTAGGACGCCCCGTGTTTACGTTCGGTACCACACTGAATTATGGGTAACTGGCGAATTAATTGTGTGCGGAGTTTGTCATCCGTATGTCATTAAAACTTATGAAGAACTGTCTGTAACGTCAAACATCACCTCACTGTTCCTACCTGTGCCACCGGGGAGGGGGGGAGATGCTCGTTAGAAGAGTTTTGATTGGTTGGAATTCATGATATTCCTTCATTAAATCCTCACCCCCGCATTAACAAAATTATTTAACTTTGTCAGAAGCATGGGTTTTTGGGTTTCAGAGTACAAAACTGACGCCAAACCTTTTTACTTAAAATCTATAAAAATAGTTTACAATGGATATTAATTCTTTATGTTACCTGTGAACACTAATATAACTTTACCATCATCGGGCATTTGTCCTTCTAAACATTTAGACATCTTACAATGCCTAATTCTGTTTAGTATTAACAAAGATAGTATTTCTAACTTATGTTTTAATACAATATTGTTATTAAAATATGCCTTACAGTTGTTAATTAATTTTTGATATTACGAATAGTTAATTCAATTAATACAAAGTTCTTTGCGTTAATTAACATTATACACATTCAATTGTGAAATAAATACATGATCTGTTCATAGGCTTCATGATGCCTATAGCACTATGAGCTAGTTTTACTTCATACAATATAATAAGTAACTTATGATAGTTTACAACACTTGGTACTTAATTCTAAATAACCATACCAACTTTTGGTTCACTTAATTTTGCTCAAGGCATGCCTTTTTCCTTGTATATTATCATTAAAATCACACGAGTTCTTGTACAATCAGGCAGCTTGTTAGTTATTATTATTTCTTCATTATACATAGGTTATTCGATTGATATCTTATTCCTAATTAAACATCTTAGTTACTAGTAAGTTTTACACTAGGTTGTTTCAGCTTAACCTTCTTATTTTCTTGTGATTTCCACTAATGAACCTTGCATTTTGTTGCAACAGGTCATGTGCATTATAGGTATATTATTAATTGTTAATTTAGTGACAATTAATAATTGGTTTACATATCAATAGTTAGTTTACATAGCGCTGGTTATATTGATAGTATTTACTCTCACTATTTATTGGTATTTCTGTGGTTTTCTAACATACAATATTAGCCTCTGCTACTCTATCATCTTTCATCATGTTAATTACATAATTACAATCATTACAACATCTTGATGACCTAATATCTGTCTTAGAATGTTGTTTATGTTATCTAGTTTCACCTACATATAACACATAATAGTTTTATATCATTTTTTCTACGTATTTTGTAGTTACAAGGGTAAATTCACTGCTTGTTAGGTTAGGTTGTCCACCTTTACTTTCACTGACTAAAATTAGTTCATATGTCTTTGTTTTTATTAGTTATTTTACCCACTTATTAACATTTATTAATAATACTATCAACTATTTATCATTCTGGTTACCATTATCCAGTTTGTCTTATGTTCTAAGTAAATTTTTAATTATTAATCAGTCCTTTCTGATTTTCAGTGGGTTACATCAATGTTATAGTTGAAAGATAAATTACAACCTTATAATTTTATATTATACAATATCATATATTTCACAATCATTGTTATTACTTCACTCTCCTAATCTTGTTGGGTCTTTTTATTTTAAGTCTAAGTTATGTCATAGTCATGTCTCTTTAGTATGTCTTGTTGGTTATTTTAATACTTATTTTTCCTTGAATTTGGAGTTCTATTTTCTCCTCTATTTATTCTGTAGATATTTATATCTGTAGAATCTTTATAGCCTACATTATTACAACCGTTATTAAAAATAAATGATGCCATTGAGATCCCAACTTCAAAATTTGTAAGAATAATCTTAAAACTTCAACCAAGAAACACAATTTAATAAAAAAATTTTAGACAAATGTTTTTTGGACACAGGTTTTTTAATTTTTGGGCCCATCACCTAAAATGTCAACTTCTTCAAATGTAGTCATGTTACATATCAAATGAAAGCCTGTTCTGAGCAAAATGGCTTTTATTTCATTTAAATATCTTTAACCCTCCGGTGGGCGCGCCCGCGGCAGAAAGCCGCAAATTTTAGTTTCTGAACTGTCCCCTAGGTACCGGTAGTGTTTATTGTCTTTTCTGCCTAGTATGCAATTTTCATGATAGATGGCAGTATTTCCGACATGCGGATAAATCATGTGCATAACGCTTCAGTAGCTGTTGTGCTTTGAAAAGAGAGTGACGTGTCTGCGGCTAATTTGCCGCCTGCGCGCCCAGTCATGTAAGTGTTAATTTTTTTTGGTTTTGTGATGTTTTTTTTTTTAATTTTTCATGCATATTTTGACCATTACCATAGAATCAAACGTCTTCTTAGAGCTTGGTTAGGTTTTGTTTTGAATCTTTTGGTTTTCGCCTATTCTATATACCGGTGCCTGTTTTTCCTATGTTATCTGAGTTTGTGTTTACGTTCAGGTCTCGTCGATTTGTGCGCCCTGAAGACTTTGAGAAAGTACTCATGGAATTATCAGAATTGTCGGAAGGAGAAAATGAAGAGGATGAGTCAGATGACCCAGATATGGAGGATGAAATGATACAAGCTGACAACCACAGCAGTGACTCAGAGCAATCAGCGGATGAAGCGGATGCCGATCAACTAACTGTGCCAGAAGTCGCTGAAGATGATTACCATTTTTACATCGGGAAAGATGGAGATACGTTTTGGATGAGTAACTCTCTATCTTCAACTAAACAGAAGGCCAAAAATATTATGAAAATAATGCCAGGTCCAAAAGTGAATGCTACAACTGCGCAGAAAGAAGTAGACACGTTTCACCTGTTCATTACTGATGCCATGATAGATGATATTGTAACTCACACTAACAGATACATTCAGAAAAAAAGAAATGATGTCAATTATGGTAGAGATAGAGACTGTAGAGAAACTACAAAAGTGGAGGTCAAGGCTCTCTTTGGTGCGTTATACTTGATAGGCATAAAAAAGGGATCACATACAAATTGTGCTGAACTGTGAAATTCCGATGGCACAGGAATGATAATTTTACGCGGGCTCTTCCGTTATAAGCGTTTCCGATTTCTGCTTCGAGCCCTTAGGTTCGACAATTTAGATACACGGAACGAGCGAAGAGCTATGGACAAACTTGCACCTATTCGTGATTTTCACCAAAATTTTGTGAATAACTGTTTGACTCACTACAATGCCAGCGAGTTTGTGGCTATTGACGAGATGCTACATGCTTTTAGGGGGCGATATGGCTTCATACCAAACAAGCCAGCCAAGTATGGGCTGAAAATATACACACTCTGTGACGCAAAAACTTTTTATACTCTCAACTTAGAAATATATTGTGGCAAGCAGATGCCTGGTCCCTATCTCAAATCGAACAAATCAGATGACATTGTGAAAAGACTAGTTGAACCAATAAAGGGTTCCAAACGAAATATCACAACTGACAACTACTATACAAGCTACACTCTGGCTAAAGATCTTCTTGAGAAGGGGCTGACCTTACTCGGAACTATGAAAAAAAATAAAAGAGAAATACCACCAGAATTCCAAGCCAACAAAACAAGAGAAATCAAGTCGACGCTCTCTGGTTTTCAGTATGATTTCTGTTTGTCTTCTTCGGCGCCTAAAAAAAATAAGGCGGTGATATTTCTCTCATCGATGCATGACACAAATGAGATAGACGAAGCAACCAGCAAATCCACAATAAACCTGGATTACAATGCCACAAAGGGAGGAGTTGATACGGTTGACCAGATGCGCACATCCTACACAACTTCTAGAATAAGTAGAAGATGGCCTCTCGCGCTGTTTTATCGGCATCTTGATATCGCGGGAATCAACGCCAACATAATTTTCAAATACAACACTCCTGATAACCGGGAAAGAAGAAGACTGTTTTTGAAGAATCTGGCACTTAGCCTTATGGAAACTCATCTGGAAGAAAGATCTAGACTACGTAACCTGCCAAAAGATATCACAGCATTTTTAGCTAAATATAAAAAAGAGGAGGTTCAAGAAGCACCAAAACCAGGAATCTGTCATATTTGCGGACGGCATAAGAATAACAGATCAAAAATTGTGTGCCAGAGATGCAGAAATAATGTGTGTAAGAGGCATTCGCGTCAAGAGACAACATGTGTCAGGTGCGACGGCGACCAGGGCCAAGATATGGACGTCGATGCCTAAGCATTATGTTTTTGTGTTTAATAATAATAAATAAAAATTAAAACACCTTAACCAGTCTATTTACTTCTCATAGTCCTTGTCTTAGAGTAAAAAGTGCAATTTACAATTGCGGTAAAAAAGCCGCAGTGCGCCCACTATTGAGTGCGAATTTTGCGCGCCCACTGGAGGGTTAACCTGGCCAGAGAAAATAGTATTTTTGTACATTCGGGTGTGACCAAATTCGCACATTTTTAAAAATTTCAAATTTTTATAAATAAAAAATGGAACGAGTTAAAATTGTGAAATTAAAGATATACACTCATTTCTGGTCATCCTGTTGGCATACCAAATTTCATCAAAATCTAAAAACCTAAGGTAAAAAATTAATTAAAATTTGGATCACTTGATATGGAATGACCCGTGTGTGGGTACATATTGCTGCTACTTTGAGATGAAAGACAATTACGCGTCAACTATCGAGTCTATTCCAGACCGTATCGGTCAGCACAGTGTGTTCAAGGACACTTTCTAGTGGATTCTCGAGAGAGCCTGTGTTTAACACATCATCCAAAGTGACAGATTATTCTGGCATATCAGTGGGGTATAAAATATAGGCATTCAGCGATGGTCAGTTTAGATTAAGTGGCGATTTATTTAAGTGAGGTTCGAGTTATTGTCGGGCGATTTACACAGTGCATTTCAAGTGGTGTATTAGTAAAAAGAGATTATAGTACTGGATTATATAGTTGACATTATTATTTGTGTGGACAGATTAACTTTAATTGTTCTACGAGAATAATCTTGTCGAATAACTTGTTGATTACAAACTGTTAACTGTGATAATCAAAGCTGGTTTTTAGTGACTTTATTAGTGTCTCGTATTTTGTTTTCCGCTGTACCATATGACGATCAAGGAGACTGTTTAACAGTGGGTCAGAAGTGCGACAGAACCGTTAACAGTGGAAACAGTGGACACTTTGTACGAGACTAGTGTAATTTATAATTAATCGGTAAACAATGAATGCCAGTCAGATGATGGAAAATTTCCAGGCTCTGCTGTTGCAGACAGAGAAAAGACGCCGAGAAGCGGCAGAAGAAGCAGAAAAACAACAGGATGAGAAAGGGGAAGAGAGACAGAAAGCCCTTGTACTTGAAACAAAAGAACAGCAGAAAGCACTAATTTTAGAATCTGAAGGACGACAAGCAGATAAAACGGAAGCTCGATTTGAAGCTATTCAAAAACAATAGCAAAGAACATACTACTGCAGCGTTGGGTCTCCTATGTGGTGACTTTGGTAAATTATGGAGTGATCTGAATGGTCAAGAGGTAAGATTGTCTACAGTCAAAAAATCTGTATCAAATAAAGAACAGACTATATCTACAAAAATATCTGTCATAGAAGAATCCATGTCAAATAAAATATCTGCAGTAGAAGACTCAGTGGCAAATATAAAAGAGAAAATTAAAAATGAAGTTGAGCAGTTCATGAAGATACATCCAAAACAAATTTCTGAACAGACTTTTCCAATGATAAAGACAGAAAAGACAATAGAGAAAGCTACCTTGCCTGCGGTTGGGACAATTCATGTCAAGGCCCCAGCCTTTGATGGAAGCACGCACTGGGCGCTGTATCTACGCCAATTTGAAGTTGTCGCATGTGCAAATAATTGGACAGATAAAGATAAGGCAGTTTCACTAGTTCTTGCTTTAAAAAGATCTGTTGCAGAGCTATTACAGAAAGAGCTACTACAGAAAGAGCTACTACAGAAAGTGCCACCTGAAGCCAGAACATTTATGCCAAATTGATAAAAACTCTAGAATTATGGTATGGTGATACACATTTGCGAGATGTATACTGCACTCAGTTGAGAGCAAGGCGACAGCATTCTGGGGAGAGTCTTCAAGAGTTTGAAGCAAGTATTGACAGACTAATTAGATTGGCCTATCCTGATGCACCAGAAGATTTTCAAATGAGGTTTGCGATGCAGACATTTGCTGATGGTGTCCGAGATAATGAACTACAGCAAGAGTTACGAATGGTAAGACACCAGGATAGTGCAGACGCCCTGATACATGCTTTGCAATTTGAGGCCGCCAAGTCAGGATCTGGTTGGACGACTCATAAAGTGCACACTAAAAGATCACGACGACACAGACAATGAAGAAGAAGAGCAAGGAACAGAGACCCAACGAGCGGCGCCACATAGTAAAGTAAGAAATGATGGAAGACTGATGTGTTATAGATGTGAGGAACCTGGACATGTACAACGAGATTGTCGGGTTAGAATTCAGTAGCAGGGAAACGAGCAGTAGTTGGTACAACGGGGTGTGTGCTAACTAACTGGAGGAACAGAGCCCGTAGACAATGTGCGAATTTCTATTCTTGAGAAAAACAGCGGGAGCTTGGTGGTTACCGGATTTGTTCAAGAAAGGCCAACCTCGATTACAGTTGACACAGGCGCAAGAGTTTCCATTGTGAGCCCTGATGTGGTGAAAAATCTCAAGCCAATCTGGTTCTCTTCCAGCTTGTGAACAGCTACTGGATGGCGTGTAAAAGTGTAAAGTGGAGATAAACATATGCCTCGGTTGACTTGAGTTTGATCATCAAGTACTTGTTGCAGACGTTGTGGATGAAGCAATTCTTGGTGTGGACGTTATGAATGCATATGGATTTATAGTCGACTTCAGAAACAATGAAAAATCGACGGACGTGATTAACCAAGTGGCCGTAACTGTTCTGCCGAACTCCAAAAAGATCATCATGATTAGAACCGAGGTAGATACTGGGGCCAACCAGTGTCTATATTCGAACCCCAGGTAGTCAGCACGCCAGGCGTATTAATTGCCAGAAGTTTAGTAAAACCTGACAAAACCGGAAATGTACCTATTAGAGTGGCGAATATTTTGGATCAAGCTGTCACTTTATAAAGCAATACGCTCCTAGGCAAATTGACTTGTGTGGCCTGGGTCTTCCTAATTACCAGAGGAACTGCATGCATTATTGAACAGATCTTCTAATGACCTCCAAGTGGTGAGGTAAAACGTACTCAGATGGTTTTTACATGAATTTAAAGATTCTTTTGCAGCTCAGGACCAGTCATTGGGAAGAACCTCTCTTGTACAACATCGCATCAATACCGGTGACACAACACCGATACGCTAACCTCCTCTAAGGCCTCTATTATCTAAACAAGAGAAATGAATGTATTGGTTAGTATAGGACATGTTGACGGAGGGAATAATCAAGCCTTCATCAAGTGCTTGGTCTTCTCCGGTAGTGCTGGTAGCGAAGAAGGGTGGTGGATTACGTTTTTAGGTAGACTGCCGGAGGTTGAATGGCGTGACAAAGAAAGATTGCTATTCATTACCTTGCGTTGACGATACACTCGATACGCTGTCTGGAGCACAGTGGTTTTTTTCACATTGGACCTGAAGAGTGGGTCTTCATCAAGAAGACAAGAAAAAGACTGCTTTCTCTACCCCAAGTGGTTTATTTCAATTTAACATCATGCCATTTGGAGTCTGTAATGCAGCGGCAACATTCGAAAGATTGATGGATCTGGTACTCCTAGGCCTGACATGGAAAACTTGCCTTGTTTATTTAGACGATGTCATAGTCATCGGGAAGACTTTCAAAGACCATTTGGAAAACCTTAAGGAGGTTCTAACGAGAATTCACAGTGCCCAACTGAAGCTGAGCCCGAAGAAGTGTTCTCTATTCCAGAAGGAAGTATAGTATCTGCGGCATCTGGTTTCGGTAGTGCATGTTAGAATGGATCCTAATAAAGTAGACACTGTAAGAGACTGGCCAGATCTGAAGAGTAAATACGAAGTTCGGAGTTTCCTGGGCTTATTCTCATATTACAGACGTTTTGTGAAAGGCTTCGCTACTATTGCTAAACCACTACATGAGCTAATGGAAGATAAACATAACTTCCAGTGGTCGAGAGAGTGATCAAGCGTTTAGGACTTTGAAAGTTGCATTGTATTCACAGCCAATTCTTGCTTTCCAACTTCCGAAGGGAAGTAGATCGTATACACAGACGCAAATAATATTGGTCTAGGAGCACTTTTGTCTCAAGAACGAGTATTACAGCAAGATGCTTTCTAAACCAGAGAGAAATTATTGCGTTACAAGGAGAGAGTTGCCGGCAATCGTGTGAGCTTTGGAGCTCTTCCATGAATACCTCAATGGAAGGGAGTTTTCACTACGCACCAACCATGTCACGCTTGCATGGTTCTTGAGATTTAAAAATCCGGAAGGGCAGTTGGCAAGGTGGCTCGAACGTCTGCAAGAGTACAGCTTCAAGGTATGACATCAGCGGGGGCGCTTGCATGGTAATGCGGATGGCTTATCACGAAGACCGTGCCCGGAAGTCTGCCGACATTGCCACATAAAGGAAGAACAAAACATAAGCGAACATGTTGAAGCCATCACTGTAGATTTCCTGGCAGATGACTGATGAAGACATTGGACCGAACTTGACAGCAAAAGAGGAAGGTCGCCGCCCGGATTGACAAGATATCTGCCATGGTTCTGAAGGTCTACTGGGCACAATGGGAATCTGTTACCTTAGAGAAGAGATTGCTGGGAAAATGCAGATGTACGAGACGTGGTCATGCAGTTGATAGTTCCCCGAAGTAAAGTGCAGTCTGTTTTGATGGAGATGCATGATGGAATGTCTGAAGGCCTTCTTGGTGTTAACAAAACCCTTGACAAAATACGGAAACGATTCTATTGGCTTCATCTTCGCCACGATGTAGAGGAATTGGTTCGGTCATGTGAAATATATGCTGCAAGCAAGGGCCCACAAACCAGAAGCAGGGGAAAAATGAGGCAGTATAATGTTCGACTGCCTTTCGAGAGAATTGGCATAGACATTGCTGGCCCTTTCCCAGTTACTGACGATGGAAACCGATAAATCATGGTTGTAGGTGACTAACTACTTTACTAAGCGGGTGGAAGGCTACGCAATTCCAAATCAGGAGGTTACCACTGTAGCAAAGGAGTTAGTTCACAACTTCTGTTGCCATTATGGAGCCCCTGTGGAAATCCATATGGATCAAGGGAGGAATTTCAAGTCAGGAGTGTTTAAAGAATTATGCCGTCTACTTGGAATTCGAAATACCAGGACAACGCCTCTCCATCCTCAGTCAGACGGAATGGATGAAAGATTCAAGAGGACACTTGAACAGCATCTTTCGAAGCTTGTTGACGAGAATCAAACTGACTGGGACCAACATATACCACTATTCCTCATGGCATATAGGTCATTGGGTATACGGCACAACCCGCATGACTCCAGCAAAATTGGTGTTTGGTCAAGAGATTCGTATTCCTGGCAACTTGATGTTCCGATCACCTAAGACTCAGTCCCAAGAGCTACAGAACTGTTCCTCGCAATTATAAAACCGATTGCGAGAAATGACTCGCTTGATAAGAGGACGGCTGAAGATTGCCAGTGATAAAATGAAAAATCGCTATGACATTCGCAGCAATAGTGTGCATTTTCCAAGAAGGAGATCAGGTTTGGTTGTACAACCCAAAGTGCCGTTGTGGTCACTCACCTAAACTTCAGACTAACTGGGAAGGACCTTACACTGTGAAAAAAAGAATCAACAATGTTGTCTACTGGATTCAACAGGAAGGACAGCGAAAGTTCAAGGTCGTCCACCTAGATCGCCTGGCTAAGTATTACTTCAGAGACGGGTTGCCAGTTCGGGACGATCAGGCTTAAGGAGGTGGCAGTGTTAACATAATACAAGTACTTCGGCTATCCTAGCTGTAATGTGTGTGCACGTACATAGTGCTGCTACTTTGAGATGAAAGACAATTACGCGTCAACTATCGAGTCTATTCCAGACCGTACTGGTCAGCGCAGTTTGTTAACCCTTTCAGTGCTACTGACGCATCAATGCGTCGTTGACAGTTCGTGCCCGCTGTGCTACTGACGCATTAACATGCAACAGAGTTAGTGCCAGAAATGCTACTGTAGCATTAATTCGTTCATTGTTTGAGCTATCTGGTGGCCAGTTTTGGTATCACAACATATCGATAGTTTACTTATGTTGGTACTTTTGTGTTTGTGGGAGGGAAATTTTATCTTTTAGTTTGATTTTCAAACAGCTGACTATTCGTCGCTCGACCACGTGCGAGGTTACGTAAGGAAAGTGCTTGTGTGTTTATATCGTGTTTATTTCTTGTTTTAGTTTATTTCTTTTATGTTTTGGTTTATTTATTACGTATTTCAGTATTGTTTATGTAACAATGGAAGATTTGCCAGGCCCGAGTTGTGAAAATGGACAAATATTCCGTGATTCTTTGTTTGTAAATAATGACAGTGATATTGAAAGCGACGATGAATTGTTGAGTGATTTTGAAGATACTACTCATTCTTTTAGCGTCGATCCATTTGTAAATGAAGGATTTCAGTTGAAAAATGACCATTTAACCCTGTGTATTGTGATTTTGACTCTAATTCTGGTGGTCTGCAGACAGACGATGTAAATGAAAATTCATCGTATTTAGATTTTTTTGAACTCTTTGTGACACCGAATTTGGTGGGCAAGATTGCTGCAGAAACAAACCGATATAGTACAGAATGTGCTGCAAATATAAATTCCCCATCTTCACGTTTATCTAAATGGAAAGACACAAATGGGGATGAATTATGTGTATTTTTGGCCTTGTGTTTCCTCATGACCAGAACTAAAAAACTTTCAATTTTTGAGTACTGGTCAACAGATTCACTTCTACATACACCTGTTTTTAATAATTATATGTCTAGAGATATGTTTCAAATTTTACTAAAATGTTTACACTTCTGCTGTAATTCTTATCAACCTTCTGGAGAGGTTATTCAAGTTACAGATGGTCCTTGACGAACTTAGAAATAATTTCAAATGTGCTTTTAGACCATACCAAAATGTGTGCATTGACGAAAGCCTGCTTCTCTTCAAAGGCAGACTTTCTTTCAAACAGTACATTCCGTCAAAAAGGCACAGGTTTGGTGTAAAATTATTTATTTTATGTGACTGCCTGACTTCATATATATACGACTTCATTGTGTATACAGGAAGCACAACACGTATAAGCTCATACCCTGAATATGGTTTTGCTGGTTCTGTTGTTGTGACACTTATGAATGGTGTGTTCGACCAGGGTCACACACTATATATTGACAATTGGTATTCTAGTCCTAAGCTCTTCAAGATCCTGCGTGAAAAGCGAACAAATGTATGTGGTACTGTAAGGATGAATAGAAAATTCATGCCAAAATTCACAAGTGAACTCAGGAAGGGTCAACATGAAAGTTTTGTAGCCAACAACATGATGTCTTAGATGGAAAGATGGGCGGGAAGTACGTATGTTGACTACATTTCATGGAGAAGACTTTGTTGTTTCGGGTAAGAAGGATATAAAAACAGGGTAGGAAATTATGATACCAGCATGCGTAAAAGATTATAATAATCATATGGGTGCAGTAGACAAGACTGATATGCTGCTTAGTTCTGTGGAATGTGTCCGAAAAACAGTAAAGTGGTACAAAAAACTATTTTTTCATTTCATGGACCTATCTATTCTCAATGCCCATTCATTATACAAGAAAGTAACAGGAAAAAATATTTCAGTTGCTGATTTTCAGTTAGCCCTTATAAGAGAGATGCTGGAAAAGTACCACCAACCATCACTAAAAAGGAAAGGAGGCAGGCCATCATCAGGAGATGATCCTCTACGTTTGAAGGAGAGACATTTCCCATCACTAGTACCACCCACAGAAAAAAAAGCAACAGCTGTTCGAAGATGTGCTGTCTGTGCACCCAGGAGGAGAGAGTCAAGATACGTGTGTAAAGAGCGTGATGTAGGACTATGTGTTTATCCGTGTTTTGAGATATATCACACAAAACGAAATTACTGAATACGTTAAAATATATTTATTTTATTCCTAATTTGTTTGTACATAAATACAGTATTATTTCAAACTCAGTTATAATCTAAATTGCAGTGACAATAAAAACTAAAAATTTCAATATTTATGTGAGAGGTGATGCTTCAGAATACAACAAGAACATCAAAAAGTAAGTACATATTATTAATTTAAAAAAATTCTAGTTAATTAAGTAACCTATTTCTATCATCAGCTATACACAGAGTTAAAAAAAGTAAAAAAAAAACTCAGCACCGGGGGGGGGGGGGGGGGGGTGGGGGGGTCAAAATTTGGTCAAAAATGTAGCACTGAAAGGGTTAAAGGACACTGTTTCTAGTGGATTCTTGAGAGCACCTGTTTGTTTAACATGTCATCCAAAGTGACAGATTATTCTGGCATATCAGCGGGTTATAAATATAGGCATTCAGTGATGGTCAGTTTAGTTTAATTGGCAATTTATTCACGTGAGTTCGAGTTACTGTCGGGTGATTTACACAGTGCGTTTCAAGTGATGTATTAGTAAACAGTGATTATAGTGTGGGATTCTTTATAGTAGTTGACATTATTTGTGTGGACAGATTAACTTTAATTGTTGTATGAGAATTGTCGTTTTGAATAACTTGTTGATTACAAAATTTTAAATGTGATAATTAAAGCTAGTTTTTAGTGACTTTATATTAATGTCTCGTATTTTGTTTTCCACTGTACCATGCGATGATCAAGGAGAATGTTGGAAATAGGGTGGTGAATTATGATCGAACCATTGTGAATAGGTGGACAATAAAATTTTATAGATTGAAAGCTGATAAAGCAAATGTTGAGGATGAACTTCGCAAAGGTGGACTAGTTTCTGTAATGAGGGACATAAAAAGAATGCAAAATGACTCCAACAAGATTGATTATGCAACAACACAGCAACTGAATACAAAAGAACAAGTAGTACACATCAAACAACTGGGTTATTGTAAATTTGTTTACAGTGGGTTCCTCACAAACTCACAGATGTGAATAAACAATGTAACGATACAATTAAGCCAAATCTCGTACCAGTGATAAAAACATAATTCTTGATATAAAATTACTTCATATGAAATAAAATGTGTAAAAAATGATTAAAATGTAAATACTTTGACAAGACGTACAACGATATTACCCAACCCAAGTGATTGAGCCGAAAACACAAACATAAAGAAGGGAACCACGTAACATACTTATTAAAATGTAAATATTTTGACATGATTGAGCCGAAAACACAAACATAAAGAAGGGAACCACGTAACATACTTATTAAAATGTAAATATTTTGACATGATTGAGCCAACAACCCAAACATAAAGAAGGGAACCACGTAACATACTTAAGAAAAATATGATAGACAAAACAATGATGGACACAGAACTAAAGAAGAACCAGAAGAAGAGGACAGATCCATACAAGTAAACAGAATTTAAACCAGAAGAGAAGAAGAGGAGAACCGAACCGGATTGAAGAAGAAGTAGAGGAAGAATGAAGAGGAGACAGATAAAACCCAAGGGGAAACTAACACACATATATAAAAGGGAAAGATTGTATGTTTAGAGATAGAATACGGTCAATAAACCTTGAATAATTATGTATTAATGAAACCAATGTTATTATTAGCATTAATTTAACCTAGGTACCCATTTTTAAGACAATACAATTGTAAAGGAATGTAGTATAGGAAAAGTACACTAACCCTGTCAGAAAGGTTAGATTCAACCAAAACACAACTAGCCTAGTAGTAAATATAATACTAAAACAAATTAGTGAGAAATGGTAGGAGAAAGTATAGGGATTACCCATTAAATAACACTAATTACAAAACAGTGAACCAAAGTGAAGTGCTTTAGTGAAGTGTAAATGCCCTAAAAAATAGTGAAAGTGGATGTGAAACATTCAAAATAGAATGCTAAGTAAATAGACACTCTGTAAAACATTGATAAACCACCAATGATTGGAGTGAGATTATAATTAGTTATATACCTAGAAGTAATTAGAAATAGTAATCCAAATTAATATTAAGGAAGCTTGTAATAATATTCAGGGAGAAAGCCCAGACAAATAACTTGTGTTAACATGGCATGATAGAACAGAAGTAAAGTTTTGTTATTGAAATTAAGATTCTAAAGAATACAACACCCCATGTTGAAAGGGGAATTAACCTTCATAATATTAGAGAAAGTGACAATGTTTATCACCCTAGTTTATAAGACAAGAAAGAAATCAATGTTAGTACTAAGAATAATTTATGACTTGTAAAGAATAGTTGATTCAATGTTAAAGAAGGAATATGGCTGAAAGGGACTTACAGTTCATAAACCTAACTATTATATTTTAAATGAAGAGTAATGAAAATGTATGTTGAATAGTAATTAAAACACAAACAAATAAGTGAAGCCCATCAGGCTGAATTCAGAATGTAATTTAAAAAGGAAATACACTAAAAAACAATAATGGCTGTTTGTGACTATGAAAACAGTTAACTGCCAAAGACATTCAAATGCAAATTGTATCAATTTCACAAAAAATCTTACTAATCTAAGAACAGTGAATGGACAGTAATTATATATCAGTTATTTCAACACAGAAATATTATTGTAATAATTTAATTCAAGAAAGATATGTTATTTATTAAATGTCAAATAATTAGACTATAGTTAATGTGTAACAGAATATGACCTTATGAGGTATCATTGTAAACTTTGAAAGGAAAGAAAAATAATAGTGATGTCATTTATTATCCCAAAGGAATTATAAGGGAATAAAATCATTAGGAAAATACTTAATAAATTTGAATAAAAATTCAAATATTTCTAACAATGTATGTAAGGAGTAATTAACCAAGCATTGAATTATTGGTTACTATGACAACGAGACGTTTGAGGGCTTATTTTTCCGTTAAATTTTAGAGACACTGAAGAAACGAAGCGTGGGTAAGCCACACGAAAAATTGGACAAACTAAAATTTTAATTTAAACAGTTATAAAAGGTCGAATCAGTGAACCAAGATAACCCAATATGAAGAGACGTCGATCTATACAGAATTAATGATGTCCAGGAACGAAATTAAATAAACTAATTAAAGAAAAAACCCAGACCAGTTGAAGAAGATGTTGGGAGCCTTCAACCAGCCCAAATTCGAAAAATATACGCCTATCCTGATGACGACACAGACAACGTGAGATGAACTGATAAGTACCGAATAATTCCTTACTCCCAAAACCCCAAATTACTTAAATTATTTTCAAATGATAAAATTTCTCACTATTTAAAAAGTAGTATTTTCTTTCAAAGGTAAAGGCATAATTTACTTACATTAAAAAACATTTAATTAAACTATAGAGATAACCTTATTTGTGAACATAACTACTGTAACAGAAATACGATACTACTGAACAAATTGTACAAACACATTATAAATCCTAAGTACGCATAAGGTATAGTAGTGTACTTTTTTTTCATGTAATCAACGTTTATGTCTATTTTTATGATCAAAAGAACTCCAGATTTTAAAAACATAGTAATTTGTTAAAAGTAACTGAACGATAATGTTTTGAAATCAATTTTGCCAACCCTGAGGTATTTTGTGTTTCAAGCTCTAAGCCGGAGCATAATATTATAAATTTGTTTATGATTCATTTGTCATATTTATTGATAATTAAATGTGTATTAAAAAACGCAGTACAGAACATTACTATCTTGTTATTTCATAGGAATTTTGTAGAATATATGTGTGTTAGCGAAGTTTTAAGCAACAGCCAACTAGCGCTCACCACGAGCGGCCGAGTCGACAACCTGTGTAGCAGCGGGAACAATTTGAACGTCACAGCTGTCTAGCTAATATCACGTATTACCTTAAAAATTAAATGTTTTAATTGTTTTAACAGAAACAATTTGGCGCCACCCGGGAATCGTAATCCCTATGAATTAACAGGTAGGTTGTACTGGTGACATTGACAACGCTACGGACTCCAGTAGTGACGTCGATTTATGTAACAACCAGTGTGAGGCAAACACACTACATTCACACTAATACACAAAATAATCAAGTATGATACATTTCAACAGGTACGACCCCATTTACTCGTTACATATTGGCGACCAGCAACGTGTGGCTAGGAAGACTAACTAGCGGCGATCATGAATAGACACGGTATGGTTACGAGGCGCAAAGGGAAGGAAACATCAAACCAAGAAGGAAACCCAGAAGAAATGGAGGAAGTCGAGGAAGTAGAAATGGAGGAAACGACTGGAGAATTGTCAGAAGAGAACCCACAGGAGGACCAAGTGGAAAATCCAAATCCACCTGAACCTGAACCTGAACCGGAAATAGAAGCAGAAGTCATGGCAAATAACCAACCAATCAAACCAACAGAAGAAACGAATTTAGATAGCATGATGAAATTCATGATGGAACAATTCGGACAAATGAATAAGGATAGAAGACAAGACAAGGAAGAGAGAAGACAAGACAAGGAAGAGAGAAGACAAGACAAGGAAGAACTGAACAAAAAATTGGAATTATTACAACAAGGAATGAATAAAAAACTGGACCAAAACGGTGAAGTATTGAAGAAGCAAATGGAAGTGATACAGGGAAGTCAGGAGGCATTGGAAAAGAAGAGCGAAGAGCTGAAGAAACAGATCAAGAAGGATCTGGAGATAATAAACAAAAAGATGGAAACTAATCATGATGTTCTCCAACGGAAAATCGAGGAATAAAGTAAGAAAACCAAGGAGGAATGGAAGTAACAACTAGTCGAATGTCGAGAAGAGATTAGACAAACGGTAACGGAAACCAACGAAACAGTGATAGAAATCAGAGAAGAATTAAATAATAAAATTAGTAACGTTGAAGAGGAAGGTAAATTGAGGGCGACGGAATTCTACCAAGTCCTTACTGAAAGATGCCAGAAGAAGAAACAGGAGGTGGTCAAGGAATTGGAGGAGAGGCACCAAGAGCTACAACTGGATGTAAACAATCGGGTGGAGAAAGTGTACACCGTCATAGATAAAATCGACGGACTGACCCGAGAAAACCGAGAAAAAATCCAGGGAATCAGTATGCGAGAGAAACAGATGCAGGAGGAATTAGATGCATTAAGAGAAAAACCATATAATCACACACAATTCATAACCAGTGAACCTCGAGAAATGATTAATTTTCGTAGCTACAGGAGAAACCCGATAGAATTCCTCAAACGGGTA
Organism: Magicicada septendecula; assembly: GCA_034769895.1. Classification (NCBI taxonomy): domain Eukaryota; kingdom Metazoa; phylum Arthropoda; class Insecta; order Hemiptera; family Cicadidae; genus Magicicada; species Magicicada septendecula. Next base: position 888,817,490 of record CM068367.1, read on the forward strand.
GAAGAACTGATAGAGAAGAACAGAGAAACCAGATGGTCCAATGTGAGAAGTATGATCGACGAGATGTTTCGTGACACCCATGACAATTGGTGGACGGCCACAAGACCTGAGATAAATGATACTCAAGAGTTCAAGAAACAATTCAGGGAGAAGTATTGGTCCGAATCAACACAGAATGTGGTCCGCAATGACATCAGTAACGGAAGGTACGAGACACAAGGAGGACACACATTAACATCGTACTTTCTGGGAAAGGTATGTTTAGCCAGAAATTTGGAACCCAGGATACCGGAAGAGTCGTTGGTGATACAACTGGGTTACCATTACGAAGAAGCCATCCAGAAGGCCAGGCGACAAGGCCAAATTAAAACAATTCAAGGAATGGTTAGTTTGCTGGAGGACATGGAGAATGATAACCAGTATCGAAAAAACAGGATCACAAACCAAAGGTACAATAAGTGGAATGAAAATAACAATACAACTAATTTCCATGGACCATACAATTATCCACAAAACAATAACAGAAATAACTGGGGCCGCAATAATAATGATAATAATGCAGAACAAACGTTCAATAGAAATACCCAGCAACACCCTCCAAACGATCAGCCTGGTAACAGAGGCCAACAGAACCATCACTCAGGAAATCAAAACAATAATAGAAACAGCCCAAATAATAATTACCGACAGAATGATAATTACCGAGGAAATGGACCTGAACGACGTACCAACGGTCACCCCAATGACCATAATTACTACGGCAACCGGTATCATCCCAATGACCAGTACAACCGGGGACCCGGGGGTAATCAGTATAGAAATGACGACAGACGTCGAGTAAACTTCATCCGTGGACAAAAACAGAATAACCAAAGAAGATATGGCCAGAACTGTCGTCCTAACTGTTATTATCAAGTATCAAATAACAATAATAGCCCACCAGCAGAGGGTAGGAATGATGAACCACCTCGCAATGAAGATAACCAGAGCCCAAGGGAAGAAAATGCACAAAACATACGACAGGTGAACAGTATAGTGGGAATGAGATCCGGAAACAATAACCAAAGAAGGGACACTCCATCTGGAAGTAATCAGGCCGAAGAAAACTACGACTGGATACCATTCAGCAATGACCCAGTAGAAAATTTCCGCATCGCGTATAACAAACGAAACCCGCCGGAACTATGGATTCCACCAAGAAATAATGGAAATCGATCAAACACACCTCAGACAGAAAGGCAAGTCATTGACGAAGAAGAAGGGACGGCAGATAGGTGGAATGCCTAATGAACCATTGTCAATGAACTTGAATAAAATATCATCCAGAATAAGTGTGTCTACCAAGCACTTGAAAGAGTAGAGGTGCATAATAACAAAGAGTCGAACAAGAGAAGGAAATAATAAAGGAAAGAAAAGGAGAAGCCAACTTACAAAAATATAAATAACGGACCAGTATATAGCAATATGAATAAACAATTATGTATATCATAATAATCCGTATATCATCACAAGAGACAATGGTAATAATACTTACCAGATCAGTAATATCAATACAAGGAAAATCAAGGGAGTTTACAACCAAACTTCAATAAAAAAGTTTAACGAAGAAGTATAAAACCATTGTGAAATGAAACCGATTTCAAAATTCTAAAAGAGATTGTAAGAGCAGCTTACTCAAATATTTAGATGATATATGCGGAACAATAAAAAAAAAAAAAAAAAAAAAAAAGGAAATAGTTACACAAATTCACAAATTCCTTTCAATTTAAATTAATTTGCAGTCTAACAAAAAAAAAAAAAAAAAAAAATTGAAATATGAAGTATGAAGTAAAAAGTGAGATAATCAGGAATAAGTTACACACATTCCTATGTAATAAAAATGTAAGAAGCACAAACTTACAATTATAATTAAAACAAAAAATAGCTAAAAAGGAATACGCTACAAACATTCCTTTAAGGTAAGACCATTAACTTACCAAAGAATTATCAAAAATGATGTTGAATACAGAGTAAAATAAACAAAAATAAAATCAAGTTCAAATTACTGAGATAAATACTTGAAATTGTACTGAATCAACAGTATTATAAGAAAAAATAAATAGAATTTTACCTGGTACAAGGAGAGAGAGAAATCGTATATAAAACAAATATACAAATATGGCTAAAGCAGAATCCTGCTAAAGGACTAAGAAAAAAAAAGTATGTCTAAGACAATTAGAATGATCACAACGAGCATTGAAAACAAAATAATGAAAAGTGAGATATGATGAAATTAACATATGAATAAAGATAAAATTTCTCAATATAGTGTATAAGTAGATGTTAGTGTATAGTTAAGGTATAGCGGAAGGAAGAAGGAGTAGTAATGATAAAGTGATCTAAAAACAAACCACAAGGTGGACAATCCCAATTATATTATATTATTATTATTATTATTATTAAGTCACAAGTTGACAAAGATTTAAGATTGACTGTTGAAAAGTCCAGCAATCTATATGAACTGAGTAGAGAAGATGTGCCTCTAGTCTCAGAAAAATGAGTAGTAATGGGAAAAACCAGCTACTATATAAAGTTAGGAAAAAAAAAAAGTTGTGTATGAGGGAATATGCACCAATGGAAATAAATAAAAACATCCAAATAAAATGGAGTGAATTAAGTAAGAAGAGAAATGGAGAATGGAGAAACAAACAAGGAAGAGAAGGAAAAAGGTTATCTATAACTGATAATTTCATAAAAAACTATGCTAGTGTTTTATTAAAATGATCAATTTTAGAGGAGAGGCATTATGTAACGATACAATTAAGCCAAATCTCGTACCAGTGATAAAAAAGATAATTCTTGATATAAAATTACTTCATATGAAATAAAATGTGTAAAAAATGATTAAAATGTAAATACTTTGACAAGACGTACAACGATATTACCCAACCCAAGTGATTAAGCCGAAAACACAAACATAAAGAAGGGAACCACGTAACATACTTATTAAAATGTAAATATTTTGACATGATTGAGCCAACAACCCAAACATAAAGAAGGGAACCACGTAACATACTTAAGAAAAATATGATAGACAAAACAATGATGGACACAGAACCAAAGAAGAACCAGAAGAAGAGGACAGATCCATACAAGTAAACAGAATTTAAACCAGAAGAGAAGAAGAGGAGAACCGAACCGGATTGAAGAAGAAGTAGAGGAAGAATGAAGAGGAGACAGATAAAACCCAAGGGGAAACTAACACACATATATAAAAGGGAAAGATTGTATGTTTAGAGATAGAATACGGTCAATAAACCTTGAATAATTATGTATTAATGAAACCAATGTTATTATTAGCATTAATTTAACCTAGGTACCCATTTTTAAGACAATACAATTGTAAAGGAATGTAGTATAGGAAAAGTACACTAACCCTGTCAGAAAGGTTAGATTCAACCAAAACACAACTAGCCTAGTAGTAAATATAATACTAAAACAAATTAGTGAGAAATGGTAGGAGAAAGTATAGGGATTACCCATTAAATAACACTAATTACAAAACAGTGAACCAAAGTGAAGTGCTTTAGTGAAGTGTAAATGCCCTAAAAAATAGTGAAAGTGGATGTGAAACATTCAAAATAGAATGCTAAGTAAATAGACACTCTGTAAAACATTGATAAACCACCAATGATTGGAGTGAGATTATAATTAGTTATATACCTAGAAGTAATTAGAAATAGTAATCCAAATTAATATTAAGGAAGCTTGTAATAATATTCAGGGAGAAAGCCCAGACAAATAACTTGTGTTAACATGGCATGATAGAACAGAAGTAAAGTTTTGTTATTGAAATTAAGATTCTAAAGAATACAACACCCCATGTTGAAAGGGGAATTAACCTTCATAATATTAGAGAAAGTGACAATGTTTATCACCCTAGTTTATAAGACAAGAAAGAAATCAATGTTAGTACTAAGAATAATTTATGACTTGTAAAGAATAGTTGATTCAATGTTAAAGAAGGAATATGGCTGAAAGGGACTTACAGTCCATAAACCTAACTATTATATTTTAAATGAAGAGTAATGAAAATGTATGTTGAATAGTAATTAAAACACAAACAAATAAGTGAAGCCCATCAGGCTGAATTCAGAATGTAATTTAAAAAGGAAATACACTAAAAAACAATAATGGCTGTTTGTGACTATGAAAACAGTTAACTGCCAAAGACATTCAAATGCAAATTGTATCAATTTCACAAAAAATCTTACTAATCTAAGAACAGTGAATGGACAGTAATTATATATCAGTTATTTCAACACAGAAATATTATTGTAATAATTTAATTCAAGAAAGATATGTTATTTATTAAATGTCAAATAATTAGACTATAGTTAATGTGTAACAGAATATGACCTTATGAGGTATCATTGTAAACTTTGAAAGGAAAGAAAAATAATAGTGATGTCATTTATTATCCCAAAGGAATTATAAGGGAATAAAATCATTAGGAAAATACTTAATAAATTTGAATAAAAATTCAAATATTTCTAACAATGTATGTAAGGAGTAATTAACCAAGCATTGAATTATTGGTTACTATGACAACGAGACGTTTGAGGGCTTATTTTTCCGTTAAATTTTAGAGACGCTGAAGAAACGAAGCGTGGGTAAGCCACACGAAAAATTGGACAAACTAAAATTTTAATTTAAACAGTTATAAAAGGTCGAATCAGTGAACCAAGATAACCCAATATGAAGAGACGTCGATCTATACAGAATTAATGATGTCCAGGAACGAAATTAAATAAACTAATTAAAGAAAAAACCCAGACCAGTTGAAGAAGATGTTGGGAGCCTTCAACCAGCCCAAATTCGAAAAATATACGCCTATCCTGATGACGACACAGACAACGTGAGATGAACTGATAAGTACCGAATAATTCCTTACTCCCAAAACCCCAAATTACTTAAATTATTTTCAAATGATAAAATTTCTCACTATTTAAAAAGTAGTATTTTCTTTCAAAGGTAAAGGCATAATTTACTTACATTAAAAAACATTTAATTAAACTATAGAGATAACCTTATTTGTGAACATAACTACTGTAACAGAAATACGACACTACTGAACAAATTGTACAAACACATTATAAATCCTAAGTACGCATAAGGTATAGTAGTGTACTTTTTTTTCATGTAATCAACGTTTATGTCTATTTTTATGATCAAAAGAACTCCAGATTTTAAAAACATAGTAATTTGTTAAAAGTAACTGAACGATAATGTTTTGAAATCAATTTTGCCAACCCTGAGGTATTTTGTGTTTCAAGCTCTAAGCCGGAGCATAATATTATAAATTTGTTTATGATTCATTTGTCATATTTATTGATAATTAAATGTGTATTAAAAAACGCAGTACAGAACATTACTATCTTGTTATTTCATAGGAATTTTGTAGAATATATGTGTGTTAGCGAAGTTTTAAGCAACAGCCAACTAGCGCTCACCACGAGCGGCCGAGTCGACAACCTGTGTAGCAGCGGGAACAATTTGAACGTCACAGCTGTCTAGCTAATATCACGTATTACCTTAAAAATTAAATGTTTTAATTGTTTTAACAGAAACAATTTGGCGCCACCCGGGAATCGTAATCCCTATGAATTAACAGGTAGGTTGTACTGGTGACATTGACAACGCTACGGACTCCAGTAGTGACGTCGATTTATGTAACAACCAGTGTGAGGCAAACACACTACATTCACACTAATACACAAAATAATCAAGTGTGATACATTTCAACAGGTACGACCCCATTTACTCGTTACAACAACAAAAAGAATGCTGTGAACAACTTTTGAAACAGTATAGTGAATGAGATTACTTTCTTTTCAATTTTGTAACAGGATGTGAAACTGGCATGAATTATTATGATCCAAAAAGAACAGAAAAAGCATGGAATACCTGCAGCACTTCAATTTGCCACAATTGAAGAAATTCAATCAAAGAAATTAAAAACCTGTAAAAACTTCTCTTGACATGTTCTGAGATGCCAAACACATGTTGTAATATATCAAAATGGTAATTTAACTTCGTGTGTATTCTGCCACACGTAGGATACGTCAATTTGTAAGTCAACACGCCCGTGTTGTTTAAAATATAAAATTTAATTAAGTGTAAATTATTATTTAGGAATATATCCAAGTTTGTAGTGGTTGATAATTGAAGGTTACTAATTTTGTAAAACGATTTAAAATGTAACATTCGAGGTTACTCAAAGTGTGTTTACAATTGTAGAATTATAATTGTCTGAAAAGAATTCCCTTGGATAAAACAAATAAAATAGTGGTGTTAGTATTACTTAAATACTAACTTTGCTTAAGTTTGAAAGTAAAGTATAATAGTTGGTCACTTGATGATGATGATCGTCTTGTTGATACTAGCTGTGAAACTTCTCCTCCAGGTCGATAATAGTCTAAGTACATTACGTCTAGTAATGTCTGGACAATTGAAATACTATATTCTACTTTCACGTACCTGGTCGTGTTTTCTAGAAGTTCAATAAGCTGTCAACACAGTTCACAAAAACCAACTCACTTTAGCTACAAGGTTAAGTTACCTTGTTTGATAGTGGGCGCCACACGGATTTATTTTGGGAAAATCCCGTGTAAAACCCATATATAGAATCAATTAATGATTCTATTGAAATTAAAATAATTGTTTATTACCTTTATGGCAATGCTATTCCAAGTACTCAATCACAACTGAAGGTTGTTTTAGTTTTCTGAATAAAATATTTAGTCACTTTTTTGAAATAAATTAAGTCGAGTTATTCTGTTAATAATGGGTTTTTATTCATACCCTTTATAGAGAATTCAAACAAATATAATTAAAAACATACAATGAGGTACAATTGTAAATAAGTTATCATATACCCTGTAAGGCTTGCTCAGAAGATAAGCAGTAAATCTGGCTAAGTCCAGATATTTCTTTTTACTTTAAACATCAATTTTAATTAAATCTCAGGTGTAAGTTCTTTGAGACACAAAAAAGAATGTTTATGCCTACACAATAGCTAATGATTTTCTGATATAATATTGACTAGTACTGTTTTTGACGTTACTATTATAAAGTAAACAAATAAAAATAACCTATTTGATAGGTTGTGCGTTCGTCACGCCTGATTTATGATTTACAAAGGTTATATTCTGGAGAACACTTATAACTAACATTCAGCTTAACTAATATTGAAAAATTCATAAAATAAATTTAGACATGGTGTAACATAAAAAATGTTTCAGTGTTTTTGCGTCAGTACAGATCAGTGTATTAAAACGTACAGGTTATAGCGCTCGTAGAAAAAATGAAAAAAAAATGATTACACTGTTACCTGGGATTTTAATCTTACGATTAAAATTTAAGTTAACACTTCGATAATCGGATTATAATGATTATCGTCATTCACTACACTCGCACTTGAACAGAGAATTTCGATCCGCTTCTAGCTTACAGGATCATAAATAATACTATTTAATTCTTTCTGCTGTTCATTATTCTTTCCCGCACTAAAAATGAAATAATACTGCACATAATCACAATGGTTCCTTGTAGAATAATTTGAAGTAGTTGTTGGTTGTTGTCGAACGGTTTCCTTTGATGTGTTCTGGCGATGACGCTATCAGTTATTAAAAATATTGAGATGAGATCGGCGTACCTGTCACACCGAATGCCGTTAAGAAGTGTCTGCTGAAAATTCGTTCCGGCTCTTTTTATAGTCGATACCTTGATCGGCTCTAGGCAATATTGTTAATTACTAAGAAATTTTGTCATTGGCTTAGACAGGTGTGATGAATGTGACGTATGTTTTTTGCAACCGTCAAAACGGTTTTTATAACCGCCAAAAGCTAAAGTGATTGACAGCTACCGATATTGTTGGTATTTACGACCAAATTTCTTAAACACATTTTGTAAATGATGCTAACGCCTTTCACGCACTTAATACAGTTGCGATTGGGGCTGTATCGCCATCAAATTAAAGAATATTTTGTCGTCTTTAATTTGATATAGTTTGATACCGAGTGAGTTTCACTTTTACTGACATTGCTACATAAACAATGTTCAGGTACACTATTTCGCACTGTCGTCTGTTTACAAAAATCGGCAATTATACACTTTGACTAATATTGTTTGTGTCCTACATCGCGTTTTATCACTCGAACGTTTATGTCAGAACACTATTAATTCTGTACCGATGCTTAATTACTGTACATTATGAATAAACCTTAACTCTATACATTGTAATGAACTGTTCCTACATACTATGATATTTCGTTTCACATTAATTTGCTCTATTCTACTAACAAACAATCGAATTATAAATCACATCATTTTAATAATGCTTATTGCTATGTTTTAGCATAACAATTGTTTTGTGTAGGCGACCTACATTTCTATTACTTCCTAATAATCATCTCATTGATGATTGTTTGGTCTAGGCCTTGTTAAGGCATACCGTTTATACTGGGATTCTGCCTTAAAAGCTTTTATTAGTTCACAATTCGGTAATTTTGCTGAGGTAGCTTATTGGTATAAGATTCCCTCTTACAAACGTGTTTATTTGTCATAGGCATATTTGAGATTGAAATATAGCTTCATTTTCATTTTTTGGTCATTGCTAATTTTAGTTCTCGGCCTCAATAATTACTAGTCATAATTAATTTATTATCAGCCAAATGCTGATTCTGATCTCACATTATTCAGATTCTTATTTAATCATTTTTTAGTAACATATCATATTCTGTTTACATTATTCACTGACTCGTTTGACAGCTTAAAGTGAATTTAAACTTGTCCATCAGTTTGTGTCAGTTATAGTCTGGTTGTAGTGTCAAACAGTATTTGGGCTTACTGTTTCTTGTGGCACTTCTGCTTCTTTCTTCCTCCATGATTCCTCTCTTCTTGGTTATTTTTATCATTACCTTATCTATTTATATTATCATCATGCATTTATTAAACCTTATAGAATATGTTTAGGTTAGGTAACATCTTGTTATGTTACAATGTATGTGATAGATACTGTGAATTATGGGTGACATATAGTGACATTACATCATGATATTTTAGAAGACTTGTGTGTTTTGTTTGAAAATCCACTGACCCGATATTTGTGCAACACAATAATGCTTGGCCACATATATTTTGCACAACTGCTGAGGCTCTTTCTGAAGTTGAAATTTGAATTCATTCCACACCCTACAGATTAATCAGATTTGTCAACCTGCAATTTTTCACTTCTTTCCACTTATAAAGAGGCATTAAGGGCATTCATTTCCTCATGGATAATGAAGTGAAGGACACAGTGAAGTCATAGATCAAGGGTATGCGGCCGAAATTCTTCATTGATTGGTCGAGAAAACTGATTTGACCAATGGGCAGTGACGGATTAGTTACTTTTGGGGGGGGGGCGGAGGGCAAGACTAAAATGACCAAACTCCAACAAAAATTATCCAAGATGTATCTTTTCAGAATGAATTATGACACCACGGAAACTCATTTTCAGCACTATTTTTCTGTTTGTACATTTTTATTATTTCTTTTTATAAGTACAAAATAGATTATTTTAATTTCATATTATTATATTATCCATACAAAAATATAAAAATAGAATTTAAGCATATTTTTAAACATTTTGTACATTCCGAGGTTTTTATTAACTTATGATATACCACAAAAAGCTAATCAATGAAAAAAAACAAAATTCATTTTAAGTATTATTCTAAGCAATAAAACAAAATAATTCTGTTTATAAGCAAAAGAGAATCTACAAAGAGAGGAATTTGTTCAAAAGATAACATAATAAATAATTTCCAAAGATACAAAAACACTAAAATATAGTATAAAAGAATTACAGTATTTCTGTTCTTTTTCTTTCTTCTTTCATGAAAACATTTCTTTCCTTCTCTTTCCACCTTTCTCAATATATCTGTTAATGACTTTTGTTTTTTCAATAACAATATCTTTATGAATATACATAAGGGCTAGGCCAGTTAAATGTTTTTGGCCACAACGATTTCGAAGCCATGTCTTTGTTATCTTTAAGGTTGAGAAAGACCTCTCAGCTGTTGCAACTGATACTGGTAATGAGGCAAGTATTACTAAAAGATGTTTTATTGTGGGAAACATTTCTGCAACACAATAACCTAAGCATTCTATTGGTGATGATGGTAATGGAGTTTTGTTGTAGTTTTCTCTTTTCCATTTTGCCATCCAAATGTTCATTTCAGCCTTTAAATCAGATTTAAAGGACTATCGTCTTTTTCCATGGTCTTGCCATATTTTTTTGAAATCAACTCAATATCAGCATTTATCCTCGTCTTTGTTACAATATCATTTATACATTCTTTTGGTAAGAGTATATTAAGTCTGTATAATTCTAAGGCACCAGCAGAAAATCTACTCTTCATATTTGTGACAATTGAATCAAGGATTGGTATGTACAAATTTACCCTGAAATAACTTTTAACATCAGATGTGGCAGCATTTGCTCCATTCACTTGCCTAGAAGTGGTTCTAGGGACTTTCAATTCACTGTTGGCAGATTTTGCAATTTCTGTTGCTTGCTCAAAAAGTTCATGAAATCCAGTTTCTGCATTCTGTCGTTTGTCTTCAAGCACAAAAAGAACGTCGGACAAAAACTCAGAAGCCTTGTATACGTCAACGTTTTCTTTTTGGAAATATCTGCTGAGAGGGAAAGTTTGACTAAGGATATCTGCGAGGCAAACTAAAGTAATAATAAACTCGCCATGAGTAATTGAACATAGAAGAGTTTTTGCCATTGCTGATGACTTATCAGACATAAAAACAGCCCAGTTTGAAATTTTTTCTAGAGTCAAAACGATCTTATTAAAATTCTCTAGGAAAACAGCAACAGTCACAGTCACAACAACTTATTGCGTTGTTTTATATTTGGAAAATTTTGCCCTCACATATTAAATTACATCAATACAATAAAATTATTGGTTATGTACCTAAATTCCTTTACGGACCTAATGTACCGTTACAGTATATGGTAGATACCTGATAGAACATCAAATTAATTTTGCCACATGTCTGACTGTCAATTGAAGTTTTTGAGTTGACTTTCAGTTCTGACATTGTTATCTACGTTGTTTGTTTATTTTCATTTTGTAAGTAATTCTATATGCTACTGTCAGGTTCACAAATTTATGATCTACAATATGTCCCTTTTTGTCTTCAACATGTTTTCTGGTTATGAGTCACCAGTAAAGTACTTCAGGCAAGAAAAGTAAATAAACATAATGAAGTACAGCAGGGAAGAGCATGGTAAGAGATCAGCCATATGTTGGGGTGGGACAGCGATGCTTGACCTTGGATTGTCATCTGTTTTCAGAAAGAAGATTATAATTTTACTTGAAAAGTATCGATGTTGAAATTGTGGATTAGACAATATAGAAAGAAGAATTAACATGTCGAGAGTGAAGATTTATGTAGTCAGCTCTATTGAAGTCTTTTTCCTATTTTTTTGAGAGAATCTGGATGAGGCCATCTTTGAAAATTAGGTTCCCTGGGCTGCTGCATGGTAAAAGGCCAGATGAGTGTCCCCAATCCGCATATTCCAAAACTATTCCTATCTGATTGTATGGAAACCGTGTTCCTGATAGTGAGAGGGACAGATTTATTTATTTGCATTCTTCATATTTTGGTGGTTCAGTTTCATTCTTTTTGTTTTATTATTACACAAGTGGTGGAAAATGATTGACAGATGACCTTCTGCTATAAGAGTGAAGACAATCTTGAAAAAAAAGCTACACAATACTTGAGATGAGAAGAGTTTGGAAAAGTCTAGTGAAAGTGTTTACGATTCTGTTAAAACTGCTGTTGGAGTGGGGACAGACCTCAAGTGGAGGTGGAAATCTTATATTTTTATGAGCTTCAAAAGATATCTACTGTGAAATAAACCCAAGAACAATTTCAAAGTGGCTACAAGATGAGGAATTCAGAAATATGTTTAATTAAGTTCAAATTAAATTTGATGTTGCGCCTGTTTTGTGGAGACAAGTAGCCTTCTGTCCTACAAATAAAAATAAAAATAGTCATTTGACTAATATATGACATCCTGCATAAGAAAAATTGTTCTTTAATTTCACTTTGTTTTCATCTTTTTTGAAATATTTTTCTGATAAATCCATGTTTGCAGCGTCAGACATGAGGTGACAAACAGATGATAAGTTATCATCCTAATATATGTGTATGTGTTCATATTAAGATAATGGTCTGAAGTGGCACGTAAGTTTAACATATGTATATGATGTCACTATTCATGGTAGTTCACTATTATTATGTGTTAGTTTTATTCCAATTGATAGACTCAACAGAAAAGCCAGAAAAGCATGTAGTGATGTTTATATTGTGGAACCATTCATACTTGTGTGCCTTCATGAACCCATGTTTCATTAAGGCGTAGCCAAGTAAGGCGATTCTCCATTCTGACCTTTGAGATTGATTTAAAATAATTTTTTTGACAAGGAAAAATGTCCTCCCTATATAAAGTTACAGATAATTTATTTATTTATTTTTTAATAATGTAAAAACGTATTAAATGTTCATGGAGGCTTGTAAGTGCCAAATCAGGTCATTATTTACTTTAAATTTTGCTCTTTGTAAAGTTGTTTCTGTAGAGAAAAAGTTATGAGCTTTACAAAAAATGGCAATACTTAATCAAAAACAAATATGACTAAACATAATAAAAACTACTTATCACACAGTAACACCAAGTGTTCAGTCAGCCCTCTCGTGACTATAAGGATATTCTGCACATGGTGTGTAACACACTAATATATGAACAGTGTTAACACTCCTGACCACTAGCATTTTAGATGGGCCATGCCCTGTTGTTTGTATCAGGATTGAACTAAGAATGGAAAGACTAAAATTGTTCGTGTAGTCTGGGAATACTCGGACATTAACCCATTAGACAACTTTTGATTTGCAATGGAAAGGAAATTGAAGAGGATTATAATAAAAATTAACCATTTTGCAAAGTTGATAACAAATTAGCACTAGATAGAAGTGGCTCTTGTTAAAACTTTAACAAAGAAGCAAGGGCATAAGTTATATAGTACTACAATTTTATTTTTAAATATATAATTATGTATCTCTGATATAAAAGATTTAAAAAAAATTTGTAAAAAAAAAAAATGCCTAATTATGAAGTGGTGTACACAAAATTCAGTGTTATTAAATAATTAAGTTTAATTAATAAAGTTGTGTTAGTGGTTATAATCACAAATAGAATTAATACTGTTGCACACCACTATAGAAAAATTATTCCGATTAGGGCTTTCAAGCTTCACAGCTCATCATCTTCCGATCTGATGATGAGCTGTGAAGCTTGAAAGCCCTAATCGGAATAATTTTTCTATAGTGGTGTGCAACAGTGTTAATTCTGTTTGTAAATAATTAAACATATATTAAACTTGAGAGTACAAGGTGTAACTTAAATCTGTACTTACTGTTTGCACACTGTGTTAAATGATGTTTATGTGATTAAATACAGCATTAAATAATTTACAGGATGTTGACAGTGGCCGTGCAATTGGAAAAGGAAGAGGATTCAACCCACCTGAAAATGAGAATGGTTACAGTAATAATGACAGTAAAGTAGGAGGTGGATGGGGTGATTCAGATAAAAGGAATGATGGCTTCAGATCCAGAGGTGGCAGAGGTCAGAGAAATGGGAGTAGAGGAGGTGGAAGTTTCAGAAAGTATAATGATGAAGATGGTGAAAATCAGGAAGGTTATGAATCACGTCGTGGTCGTGGTGGCGGCAGGGGAAGAGGAAGAGGAGGAGGTAGATCTGCCAACAGATCTGACAATAATGATTCTGAAGAATCTGAATGGCAAGGAAGCAGAAGGAATGAAGATAAAGGTGAGTGGGGATGTTTTGAACGATTTTGCATATTTTAGATGACAACATTGTTCTCCCTTGTAAATTTTATAATTGAATTCAGTATAAACAGTTAAATTCGTATACATATTTCTGTCGAAAAAGCAGTCACAATAGAAGCAAAGCTTATATAATTTTAAACATAGCTAATTATAAAGTAATTAATACTAGTAAAATATTAATAAAGGATATTCAAACTAGTCAAAAAGTGACAGCAGAAACAATTATTACTGTTTAATAAATATATATATATATCTGTCTTGAAATCGAGACTAAAAATCTAAGCGTGTCTAGGGATACCACATTTCAGTACTTCTAATTCAAAATGTTATATACAGTATTATATTTTGTAACACCAAGTTATTCAGACATCTTTTGATAACCAACTACCCAAGGTGTCCCACAACAGTAATGCAAGGTTAACGTGGAATGTTACAACAGATGTTTAGTACAATTAGTAAATGAACATAAAACGTGGTTAAGAACAGAAACTAGCACATTTTGAAGTAAATAATTTTCTCTGAACATATCGTCGCCTTGCATTGGTTGATTGTCACCATACAAACTGGTGACCGATGAAATAAGTTATTGTAATTGGAAACTTGTCTGTAGTATTGATTGGTAATGCATTTCACATTTTATATAGTTAAACAGTATAATATGAAATTTGATTATTATGTGAATTAATTGGTAAATTAAACATTTACTGCGGTTAAGTAATACATTATCATCACTTTTGTTTTAGGGTCAATCCATATCAAATCAACCAATGGGTGTTGCGGACATATTTTATTTTTAATTATACATTTTCTGTTTCTATATATATCTGGGAGTACAAAACGATTTTTTGTCACATTTTATCACTAACACTTTGGCTTCTAGTGGCCATTTTGTTTAGAAGGTGTATGATATTATTTTGAAATATTGAAAGTAAGACGGCTTTCTTACTGTATAATTTGATAGCCTCTGGTGAGCTCTATAGCAGTGTAGCATGCAGAATTGCTAACAAGAAATAAATAAGATTAAAATGACTTACCGTAAACTCACGACTGGGTTGATCCTGACACTCAGGCAGGATAGACTGGTTGGGAAGAGGAGAGGTTACATGCAAGGATTTCTACCTGCCGAAGAGTCCCGACTCGTGGATGGTGACACTAAGATGGTTGGCGTACGACAAAGGCTTCAGGTCCCGTGCATGAATGGACCCTACAAACGTCATAGTGCCAACTTCGGAAAAATGAAAATTGTTGACCGGTTCGATCCGAAATATCGAACACCAGCCCCCGTTGACCGCAATGGGTCAACCACCAACTACACCAAAAGACATGGCCAAAATACATTACAAAAAATTTGCCTTTTGGTGAACAGTAACACTCTGAAAATTACCCTCCAACATAAGAGAGGGTCACATGCAAACACAAGAAAATACAAACATACAGAAAAACATGCAAAACATGCAATTAATTAGAAAACCATGCCGAATAACTCCGCCGCAGGCGCATCGACCAGGCGAGCAATCCGAAAGGTTCGGGTAGAGCAGACAAAACCCAATAACATACAATAAACCATGGCCCAGCCAAACACAACGTAAAACTCAGCAAATCAACTTAAGTTAAAATTCCCTAGTTTTTACAATTTGTTTTCCTTTTTTTATTTTTTGTTTCCTTTATTCCCTTTTTTTATCATTTTTTTTTTACTTATTTTGTTGTTGTTGTTGTTGATTTGTTGAGCATCCATAACTCCCAATAAACTGGCACACCGCCATGCCAGAAACCTTCCACAATGTAAACTTCACTGCGGACAACAGCTGGAAGGAATCACCTGGGAAATCCCAGAGAAGTGTCAAGTAAGTCCACAACACAATCATTGAAACTAATTCTGCTCACCCGAAAACAAGAGAAACCCAATCAAGAAGATATAGGCAACCTGTATAATTTAATAGCAGGTCGTTCAAAAGAACCTGTGGAAGTTTTAACTGAAGCGCGACGAACAACCCCGTCGCTCCCCGGAAACAGCTGAAACTCGGCCAAGAGGCCACATCAGGGGAGGAGAATTCTGTTCCTCCATAACCACCAGGTCCCCAACCATTAAGTTTCTTGACTTAGACGACCACTTCGATCTGGCATGAAGTGCCGTCAAGTATTCCAAACGCCACCTTTTCCAAAATGCTTGGAGCAAAGCAGCAATTTGTTTGTAATGATGGACGGCCCTTCATTTAACGAGACTTCAGCTTCCGGGGGCGCGGTAATGGGGCGGCCAACCAGAAAATGACCAGGCGTTGGAGCCTGGTAATCACTTGGATCTGAAGATAGGGCAGTTAAAGGACGGGAATTTAAGATTGCCTCAATGCGAATGCATAAAGACGAAAATTCTGCTACGGTTAATGACCTGATAGCATCATGATTTCCATCATGCGTTTCATGTGAAACTTGGCCGACTGGACAGCCCGTTCCCACAAGCCACCCTGATGAGGGGCAGACGGAGGGATAAATTTAAACTCAATGTTATTGTCAACCACAAAAGCTGTTATCTGAGCTGACAGGTCAGGATTGGAAAGAACATTTTTGAGCTCCCGTTTAAGTTCGGAGCGCGACCCCACAAAATTCCTACCACAATCCGAATACAGTGTTTTCGGAGCACCACGATGACTAATAAACCGCCTCAACACATAAATAAACTGGGGCGTTGAAAGATCCATAGCTACTTCAAAGTGAACTGCTTTAGTGGCTAAGCAGATGAAAATGCATAGATACACTTTGACTATAGGTGCCTTCCGAACAGCGTAAGCCCGTACCAAAAAGGGGCCAGCATAATCCATGCCGGAAGAATAAAATGGAGGTGCCGGATTAACCCTAGGGATTGGCAGATCCCCCATTAACGGGTTGGTGGGACGAGGACGTGCCCTGAAAGAAGGAAGACATTTCCAAATTATGGTTCTTATGACCTGACGTGCGGACAAAATCCAATAATTTTGGGCAAGCTGAAATTGAACTTGCAAGGGCCCGGCATGACCTAACCACCCATGGGTGTGATGAATTAGCAACCCTACTAGGTGGTGATGCTTGGGCAGTAAAACCGGAAAACGATTTCTAGTAACCGCAGAGTTGGTCAAGCAACCACATACTCGAATGAGTCCAAAATCATCTATAAACGGGACCAGGCGCTGAATGCGGACCGAGAACCGCTTACCTAAACGAAAAGCCGCGAGCTCCTGTCCAAACACGCTGTGCTGAATGTAGCGTAAAATATACTTAACAGCCAACCTCTTCCAACCCACGGCTGTGGAAGCTTCAATCCGCGAAGGCATAGCCCACCTTAAGATGACTGAGGTAACCCCCACCACTAAGGGCCACGAGGACAAGTGCTCAAACAATTCCACCCGGGGCTCCTGAGTGAGAAACGAAGAGACCTTGGTCTCCAAGGCAACATCTTGCACGTCGTGATTCGGGCGATAATTAATAGGGGGCCAGTGCAGAGCATCAAGTTTTAGCCAATCTGGCCCTGACCACCACAATGTCGATGACTTGAGGCTGGAGAGTGAAGTACCTCTAGAGGCTAAATCAGCGGGGTTAGAAACACCATGAACATGACGCCAAGCCTTAGTATCGGTCCACTCGGTAATGGCAGCCACCCGATTAGCAATAAACGTCTTCAATTTAAAAGTAGGCATATTCAGCCAATCCAAGACAATCGTCGAGTCCGTCCATAAGAAAACTTGACTCAATTGAATACATGACGAGAATAAGCCAACATAATGATGAACAAGTTTGGCTAAAAGATACGCTCCCAACAACTCTAAACGTGGGATTGATAAAGTTTTAAGAGGTGCCACTTTAGTTTTAGACGACACCAACGAAACCACCGGAGGACCAGAGTCAGTATAAGTGGACAGATAGAGGACGGCCGCGTAACGCAACTGGGAAGCATCACAGAAACCATGTAATATAACCCTTTCAGTATGCCCACCTTTAGGGAGGAATGGCCGAGAAATAGTTATTACCGAAAGATGATTCAGAGAGGACAGGAATTGACTCCAATAATCATTCAAGTCATCACTTAGAGGAGCATCCCATTCCAAGCCCTCAGCCCAGAGATTTTGGAAAAAAGCCTTGGCCCTGAAAATCACTGGCGAAAGTCAACCACATGGGTCAAATAATTGTGCCATCTGGGATAACACGACACGTTTGGTGAATTGTGCCTGAGCATTCTTGCAACAGCCCAACGGAGGAAATGAGAAGCAATCGGTTGAATGGTCCCAACTTAAACCCAGAATATCCTTATCTTTAGCAGCGACGGAATCACTCGGAGCGGCTGATTCAGGTAGGCAGTCGGGTTGATTAGTACACCATTTTTTCAAATTGAACCCTCCTGAAGACAACAACAGAATTAGTTCCTGTTGTAATTTGCAAAGCTCTGATTTTGAATCAGCACCAGCAGCAATATCATCAACAAAAATATTACGGCTAAGTACCGCCGCTCCCGCAGGAAAATTAATTGCCTCATCCTGAGCCAGCCGCTGCAAGGTTCGCAACGCCTGAAAAGGGGCGCAAGCCAGCCTGTAAGTAACGGTACGCAAAGCGAAAACCCTTAGTGGGGCGGTAACCTCCTCACGCCATAAAATACACGGGTACGCCGAGTCATCAGGATGCATAGCAATTTGGCGATACATCTGTTCGATGTCGCACGTGAAAACATGGCTAAACCGCCGAAACAAAGTCAAAACGTCGGACAGTAAGGTCTGCAACTTAGGGCCGACACATAACACGTCATTTAAGGAAATCCCAGAGGACGTCTTCATGCTGGCGTTAAACACCACCCTTATTTTTGAAGTATCACCTCTAACTTTAAAGATACCATGATGAGGGATGAAATATTTTGGAAAATTGGGGTCAGACACCAACGACATATGCCCCTGAGCGACATAATCCGTTATAAATTGCACATACTGGCTCTTAAACTGACTGTTAGACGCAAATTTTCTTTCTAACGCAAGAAACTGAGACATGGCTCCCTTAAGGGAATTTCCCAAAGTGTGAGAAGAGTTTTTGAAGAACGGCAAGCGCACCTGGTAACGACCCGACAGCAACCGACTTGTTGACTCCATGTAAAACCTTTCAGCAAAGTGATCCTCTTCAGATAATTGGTGGGGTACAGCTGGAGGCTCTTCGACCTCCCAAAAACGATAAACTTGCTCAAGTAGGTTTGTTGTATCCGTTGATAACGTTGTGACGGAAGGATAAAAGTGGTGGAAATGACAGTGAAGCTGATGTGCAGATACTAGATCCAAAGGAAGGGCAGTGAGACCGCTAGCACAAGTCAATGCACAATTAAGTGATATTGGGGCTCTACCCATAATCACAAGCCCAAAACATGTCCTAACTGCAACAGGCAAACCTGCACCCAAGGGAATAGTCTCTCCCAAAAGAATAGCCGCTACAATATCGGCTCCAAACAACGCATCAATTGGGGCTGCTACATCGAAGGTAGGGTCAGCTAACAAAAGGTCTTTTGTAGCCTGCTTAACTTCAGGCAACATCTGGAACCTAGGTGAGTCCGACGAGATCTTAGACAGAACTATGAAAGCATGGTTAGACGCCACAATCTCGCGTTTTAAAGTTTCCAAGGACAGATGGCACACCCTTTTTGCTTTGGTGGCAATATCACCTACCCCATTGACACTTATTGAAGCGTCAAAACAAGCGCACTTTAAGCGAGATGCACATGCTTCAGTGATGAAAGAAGCATGGGACGCGCTATCCAGGATGGCCCTAACTACGATATAACCACAATTGGGAGACGACAAGACTGCTAGACATGTGGCTAACAGAACCCCTGCAGGATGGGGCAGAGACACGGTCAGAGTAGTGCTAGACAGATCAACTTGGTCAACAAGCGATGACCCCGAAGACTTGAGTTCAGCTGTTTCAGAAATCTGTGAACGAGACGGAGACGGACGGGCATTTTTGAAATGAAGTAAAGTGTGGTGGTACTTAGAGCCACACGTTTTGCACCAGCCCGAATGTTTATGTTGGAGGCACGAAAGACAACATTTTTTATTTTTAAGACTTTGAAATCGAGCCCTAGGGTCCTTACTCAACCGCGCCGGACACTTGAGAAGCACATGGGTCCGGGAATCGCAATGAAGGCAACGTGAACTAGATGCATCTCGTTGCGTAACCTTCACAGATAACGTAGACACAGCAAGAGGAGTAGCCTTAGAAAAGGAAACCTTCTGGGTTTTTTGGTGGCTAGTGCTAGGAAGAGCAGGTAAAGCCGATTCCAAAGATGCGTGTTCTTTCTGTTTCGCCATAGCGGTTAAAAATGTCATAATTTCTGTTAGGGCAGGGAGATTCTCTTTGTCCGTAACAGACGCCTCAAAGCGTTCACGCAATGATAGATCCAGCCTAGACAATACAAAAGACGCATATATTGCTTGATATATATCAGCAATGTTTAGAGCTGACAACGCTGAAAAGTTAGCATTGAAGCTGTCCACCAATTTTCTAATAGACGCAGCTGATCGCATAGAAGCGGCTGGTAACTGAAGCAGATTGGTACAATAGACCGGGGCGGCCTAACGAGGATTGTGATAACGGTTTTTAAGAGTTGACAGTGCAAGCGAATAACTATCGTCAACTATGGGAAGTGCGGCAACCTTCTCATACGCCTCACCCTTAAGATGAGTCAATAAATATAACAATTTCTGCTTTGGAGTGAGGGCAGGACTTTCGTCCACTAATGTGGTGAACTTTCACCAAAACTTGGACCAACATTTGGCCTGGCCATCAAAACAAGGTAAAGAAAGCTTCGGCAACTCATGAACGAGAACACCTGAGTGCCCGCCACTTGCCGATGGAAACCGACCGGAACCAACCAGTATCTCTGGTTTTGTTAGTTTTGACGCTAAAATGCTACCCCGGACATAAATATCCTCAATTTGCGCTACCACTGAAAAAATGTGGTCCTCGTCCAATCCCTCGGGCAATGACTCTGCCGATAGGTAAGGATCCACCTTACCTAGAAGATCTTGATATTTTTCGGACAACCTGGAGGCCAAGATACCGGCTTCATGTTGATCCACGACCCTCAATTGCGGCAACCCTTCCAACCTATTTATTAAATGTTGCAACGCAAGTATTCCCACCGAAGTGGTCCGGTCAAAAGCTGCCAGCGACAATTTAGCAGGCATACTGAATTAAAAAATATTGCGCAACCGACAACCACCCTTAATGAGAAAATTAGAATTTGAACAAGAATCACGATCAGACCTAGCCTAACAGTGATCGAGATAACTAGGCGTCTGACACAACTACTTTTTATAAACAATACCGAGCAAGATAAATACAAAAGTAAATTAGTGCAAGGCAAAATACAACTTACACAATCCAACCGGCGAATAGTACCAAACACAATAAATTACATACTCAAAAAACACGCAACAAATTGATTTACACAGTGCAAAAGCACGACAAAAACACAAGTTGCACAAGATTACAGCACATACGGTGCAAAATAATGGTACACAAAAGTGCACCCGAAAGACATGTATAATACCAAATAGAATAAATACACACAAAAACACAGCAAAGTACAATATACAATTCACCAGTTACCGAACCAAACACAATAACGTGGACACATTAAATGCAAAAATTGATTATCAACGCGGCGTGTATGGACAGGATATGCAAAATATAAACCTCACCAAAAGGTAATAGTCAATGCCAAAAAATTAAATATAAGGCAGGCTGTACCGAAACCCGGATAACCTAAAACCAAACCGTTCCCTTTACGCCTGACAGTCGCAAACACGTACCGCGCAATTTCATGTGGAAAGCAGACCTTGACAGGACGGAAACAAACTTCACCAGACTTGACTCAGTAATCAAACGATTACCCACAAAACAAGGTGCAAAATTTTGATACAATATTTGCCCACCTGGCCATGCACACGTGACGACACTGCTGACCACAACCAACAGCATTAAATGCAAACTCGTAGTTCACATGCGTATTATATCAACATGCTTCCGTGCGATAGCATGCAAATGACGAACATTCATGTAATTTAAAAAATTAACGGCATGCAAAACAACCACGAGCAGGCACAAAAAACGAAACGACACGGCACGTTGGTAATTAAAATAAAAATCGCGCAGCCAAAACTGGCTTGTAACCCATTTACTCACTCGAACCACCAGCAGCAACATGCACAAAATTACGAAACACGTGCTCCCAGTCGTGACGGTAAGCAATTTAATTGAAAAAGCTAGCAACCTCATGAACCCTCTGGTAGTAAATAGATGTATGATATTATTTTGAAATATTGAAAGTAAGACGGCTTTCTTACTGTATAATTTGATAGCCTCTGGTGAGCTCTATAGCAGTGTAGCATGCAGAATTGCTAACAATAAATAAATAAGATTAAAATCACGTACCGTAATCTCACGACTGGGTTGATCCTTACACTCAGGCAGGATAGACTGGTTGGGAAGAGGAGAGGTTACATGCAAGGATTTCTACCTGCCGAGGAGTCCTGACTCGTGGATGGTGACACTAAGATGGTTGGCATACGACAAAGGCTTCAGGTCCCGTGCATGAATGGACCCTACAAACGTCATAGTGCCAACTTCGGAAAAATGAAAATTGTTGACCGGTTCGATCCGAAATATCAAACAGAAGGGTCTGTCATTTTTGGCGTTTTCAAAGGTTAACGGTAAGTTAAATAACTTTTATTTATTAAGATATCAACTTGAAATAAAAACCATCTTAATCTACATGAAACCATCTACAATTCATGTTATGACCAAAAATTTGTTAGGTTTTAAGGAAATAACCTAAAACTTGATTAGAAAATCGTGTTTCGATTAGAATAAATAAACGATTTTAGAACAATTTTTTTCATGGAAGGGATAAAAACACACCTTAAATATTTTTTACCCACAAAGATATAATATACCACTAGATGCTATTAAAATTTGAGATCATTTACATCCATCCTTTAGGTTTTACGAGCCTTCAAATATTGAGATTTGGCTAAAATTGCTGATTTTTAAATTGGTATATCTCAAAAGGGACTGAACAAAAAAATTTGAAATTTTCTCAACTTATTCTACTATTAACTAGTAATCAACATATAAAATTTCATCATTGTGTTGTAACCAGAAGTAATATTTTAAAAATAAAGAAAATGCCAAAAAATATGCTGTCAAATGAGCGAATGACACTGAGTGTTAAAATACAGCAAAAATTGTCAAAATAATATAATTATTTGTTATGGCTAGTAAAATGAAATATCTGTCATAAAACTAAAAAATTAAATGTATTATAGTAGTACTACATGGCTCCGTTAACACAGAATCCGGAGAGGGGAAGTGTAGCAGCACTGGCACTGCCAGTTGCACGGAGGTTCAGTACGTTCCCCTACGCTGCTTGACGTTTGTACAGTCAAAGTAAAACTCATACGCGACCAGGAAATTTACACGTCCAAAAATTAAAGTTAGAGCATTATAGGATAATACTTAAACTGTACGCATATGGTGTCAAAATTGTTATTCTACACCGTTTCAAAAATTATTAAATTACTTTGAGCATAAACATAAACAATGTGAGCAATAAGCTCCACAATTTCAATTAGGTATTGTTCTGTAAAACATAACTAGTCGTGTCTCCGTTGTTGATCAACATACTTATTGTTACTTCAGTTTGGAGCTTAATATGTCAATAAGGCTATTCAATGTTTAATTTTTTTGGTACTCTTCATAAATGTATAAAGTTATGTTACTTTTGCTCATGATTTTTTCGAATTACAACATGAAACATTAGCTGGTAAAGAAAGGTTTTGCTAATACAAATATTAGTTCTATAAACGAGTGAAATTATGAGGAACAAGTAAATTTAATTTCTATTCAATTAGCAAGTTTCTAACGTGATATTGTGTATACCACGTTATAAACGGACTTGGGAAATCTCATAATAATTGTTAACTTATATTTTTGGTTAAACCATAATGGTTTAAATAAAAGTTAAACCATTTTTGCTTTGCCTTTTTGTTTTATTTTTATTGAGTAAAGTGCTCAATTTTCTACTAGTCAATTTTGACACTTTTACCTCTTTCCGTATCTTACAAATTGTGGTTTCTGACTTTCCTGTTGCAGCTGCTGCTCGCTTTGTCGCGTTGTTTATTGGGTACTTATAACAACCACTGTTCTTTTCTTCATCAAAAAATTCAATAACTCGCCCAACTATTTGGCGTGCTTGACTGCGAATTGTAGGCCTTTCTTTGTTACTTGTCATCTTTCAATTCTACAGTTAATGAATTTTAATTTCGGAGTTGATTATAAACTATTATTTAACTCTTATATTGTCACGTTCTACGCTGTTCTAAATTTTATATGCCGAGTGTGGTGTTAAAAGTCTGGAAATTACACTATATAAAAAGTTCAAGTTTAAATGCTTCTATTGGGTTTACACGCACAAATATTAATTACAGGCCTAACGCAAATCGACGCTCACAATACTCGTAGTTAATAAACAAATTCAAGTGACAAACTCTGTAGGCCTAACACGAACACACACAAATATTAATTATACCGCAGATCAACGCTACGATACTCACAATTAGTAAATATAAAATCAAATAACAAACTCTGGAAGACGAACACGCACAAATATTAATTATACCGCAGATCAACACTCACAGTAGTAAATATAAATACATGTGACAAACTCTGTATCACGAACACGCACAAATAACACCCTAGTACTTGTAACGCAAATCGACGCTCACGATATTCATAGCTGGAAAACATACATTCAAATGACAGACTTTTGAGTATGACTGTAAACTGCTTGGTGGGGTGAGACGCGCTTGCGCGTTTGTCTCTGAACTCCCTTAGTTCACATTTTTCCTGCATGTTTTGTTGATGTTGTCAGGTAGTAGTAGTAATGTTCAATTTACTTCTGTAGTAGGAGACTCCAAGGTCACATTGGCTGAGCATTCCATAACATGTTAGGACAGGGAAGTCTCTACAGGCAAATGATATCAAACTACTGTAGCTCATTTGTTCAGTAGCTGTGCTTGTAAGTGGTTGTGTATAAGTCATACCTTTGTTTTATAAGTAGTGAAGTTTGTTTTTTAGAATTGTGGTTTTTATTTATTATATAATGGTAGGGGAATGAACGGTAGGGGAAACCGGAGAAAACCTACCCAAGCGCCGCTTTGTCCGCTACAAATCCCACATGCTGCTGGTTGGGATCGAACCCGGGACGCCATCGTGTTAAACAAGGAAGTATAATGGAGTGTTCTGTTGGTTTGTTCGTTAATGAATTTTGACATAAAACTTGTTACCATCCATTTTCTAAAGAGATTTTTCAAGTGAGTGATCTACCTCCAAATGAACAAACATTGATAAAGTTAAGAGTTAGTGAAAGTATCAATTCAATTTGCCAATATCATAGAAATAAGTATGTAGGAAAATATAACCATATTTTTGGAAGAGTACAGTGATTGTTTTCAGAGTCATAAAAAGTAGCTTAAGAGAAATTCAACTCGAATATCTTGATAAGCCAAAACAAATTGCAGTTGATTTGGCCCCTGGCAAATCGCTTTGTTCTTCATGTTACAAAAAAATATTTACTTTTGAAGAAAATCACTCAACAAATGACAATGACCTTTTTACTGATTCAGTAGAACTTTCCGAAAAAGAAACATTAAATGAAATAAACTCTGTTTGTTACAAATTACATTTCTCCAGCCACAAAAATAATCAAGCTAAATAAATCCCAACGGGTTTCTGCGCTGCAAAAGAAAACAAAAAATTTCAGATGCAATAAAAATAAAACTAGAGGAATCGTTTGATGAAAAATTAACTGACGTCACAACTCTGTCTACCAGTACCAGTACTGGGCGCGAATATGATGAATTAATAGAGAAACTTAAAGAAAAATGTGCGTTAGGTAGTAAAGAAGAAAGAATCAAAATAATTAGTTTGCTACCTAAGTCTTGGTCAAGGAAAAAAATGTGTGATGAGTTTAAAGTAACTGATTATTTGGTATGACTTACAAGGGATCTAGTGAAATCTCAAGGAATTCTTCCTGATTTGACCAAAAAAGCAGGTAATCCTTTGAGCGAGGAGGTTGTTAATGCTGTGATAGAATTCTACCAAGAGGATGAGAATAGCAGGGTCTGTCCGGGAAAGAAAGATTGTATTTCTATTGGTAATAAAGTTTATAAACAAAAGAGGTTGCTTTTATTAACGCTAAATGAATTATTTGTACAATTCAAGCAATGTTATCCTCAATACATAATTGGACGTTCTTCATTTTGTGCCTTAAGACCTAAATGGTGTGTGTTGCCAGGATCTTCAGGTACACACAATGTCTGTGTGTAAAATCACCAGAACGTAAAACTCATGACTGAAGGCTTAAAAATCAATGTAGAGTATAAATACCTACTAGATTTTATGGTCTGTAGTACTGAAAATGAAGCTTGTATGTTTAATGAATGCACATCATGTCCAGGACCTGATGTATTAAAGGAAATGCTTCAAAATGAACTGGAAGACCTGCCTGATCAAATATTTAAACAGTGGATCAGCACTGATGAGCTAACTTGATCACTGAAGTTTTACCTGTGGATGAATTATTCGAAGCTCTGATAGAGAAGCTAATGCTTTTAAAGAAACACCACTTCATCTCCAAAGTTCAGTCAAAGTACTTAAAACAACTTAAAGATACAGTGACAGAGGAAGTCTGTATCACTCTGGGCGACTTTGCTGAGAATTTCACCTTTGTTGTTCAAGACGAAATTCAGAGTTATCATTGGTGTAACCCACAGGTTACCATGCACCCTTTTGTATATTATTATTTAAATGATGGTGAAGTTTGTTCCAGAAGCCTTTGTGTTATAAGTGACTGTTTAGACCATAGTACCGCGGCTGTGCACTGTTTTCAAAATCATTTGACTGAAGTTGTCAAAAAAGTTGCCCCTTCAGTTACAAAAATAGTTTATTTTAGCGATGAGCTGGCAGCCAGTACGAAAACAAAAAAAAGTTTTTGAATATTTGCAACCACTAAAGACTTCGGTCTTGAAGCTGAATGGCATTTTTTTGCCACTTCTCACGGGAAGAATGCCTGTGACGGGATTGGAGGGGCTACAAAGAGGGCTGTCTCAATGGCTAGTTTGCGAAGACCATATTCGGACCAGATACTTTCAGCAGAAGAAATGTTCAAATTTTGCTTTGAAGAAATTAAAGGTATTTCCTATATATTTGTACCTTTAGAAGAAGTTGAAAGAAATGAAGCAAAACTGAGCCAAAGGTTTAAAACCTGTAAAAAATTACCAGAAACAAGAACATATCACAAGTTTGTTCCACAAAATCCTAGCGTCATAAGGTGTTATGTTCACTCAAACACCTTACAAGTGACATTTACAGTGAACATAGTGTTTCCATTTTACCATATTTTGAAATTAGGTCTTTCAAAGTAAATGACATTGTAGCCTGTATTGATGATCAGAACTGGTGGATTGGTGAAGTTGAAAATGTGAGTATGGAAAACAGTGAGTTGATGTGATGATTCATTTTTACCATCCACACAGCCCTCAAACAGCATTCAAGATTTCAAAGAGCGACAGAGTGTGGGTACCAGTGACAAAGGGTTTGAGGAAATTATCACCATTAGCACTTACAACCATGACTGGTCGTGGATACAATATAACAGAAAAATTTTCTCTATAAATGACTCATTTGTACAATACAGTGGTTTCTTTTGGACAATTACAGTAGAGTAAAAGAACTTTTTATCATGCCTAAGGATCAGTCTAAACACAAGAACTATAAAATCATTCTATTAATATAAGATTTAAATATGTTCAGAAGTCAATAAGGATTGAGTAAAATCCAAACTACAATAAAATGTAAGTAGGCTAGTTTTATTTAAGACTTTAAATTTTTTTGTTGCAACAGCTTAATCGCAAATAACTTTTTTTTGCATATTGTATATATATTACTTTAGTCTTTGTTAACAGTTTAGGTATTTATACTGTACAGCTAATTCTAATATTAAAATTTAGTCGGCCAGTATCATTTTTAGATTGCTAACTATTGATTTTTACCTGCTGCGTAAATTTAAATTTTTCAAAAATTATAACTTTTTAATACAATTTGTAGTTAAAATACAATTATGAAATTTTATATGTTGATTACTAGTTACTAGAAGAATATTTTGAGAAAATTTCAGATTTTTTTGTTCAGTCCCTTTTGAGATATACCAATTTGAAAATCAGCAATTTTAGCCAAATCTCAATATTTGAAGGTTCGTAAAACCTAAAGGATAGATATAAATGATCTCAAATTTTAATAGCATCTAGTGGTCTATTATATCTTTGTGGGGAAAAAAATATTTGTGTTGTCATCCCTTCTATGAAAAAAATTGTTTTAAAATCGTTAATTTATTCTAATCGAAACACGATTTTCTAATCAAGTTTTAGGTTACTTCCTTAAAACCTAAAAAATTTTTGGTCATAATATGAATTGTAGATGGTTTCATATAGATTAAGATGGTTTTTATTTCAAGTTGATATCTTAATAAATAAAATAATTATTTAACTTACCGTTAACCTTTGAAAATGCCATAAATGACAGATCCTTCTAAACAAAATGGCCGCTAGAAGCCAAAGTGTTAGTGATAAAAATGTGAAAAAAAATCGTTTTTACTCCTAGATATATACAGAAACAGAAAATGTATAAAAAAAGTAAAATCAAATATGTCGGCAACAAATTATTTTATTATTGGTTGATTTCATATGGATTGACCCTTTACAGACTACCAACACAATACACAATAAACACATCACAAAAAAATATTAGTGTTTTCATGATTCCTAGTCATTGTCACTCTTTTTTGGTTAGGTAGAAACAAGTCAAGGGCAAATATAAATACAAAGAACTACATTGGTTTAGCTGTATCACTTTTTGTAATAACTTTCTTTTTATAATATAAACTATATTTTAAAGATTTTTTTGTCTAATTTTGTTTTCTACTAAGTTAAATCACATGTTTAAATATATAGTAATTTAACATTTTACTATAAAACACAAAATTGTTTGGTATAATCTTTACTGGGTGAACATTTCTAGCATGTATGTGTATATTGTTGAACTGAACTGTTATGTGGATGAAGATCTGCTACATTACATGACTGCATGTTTCTTTCTCAAGTTTGGCATTGTTATTATCATCAACAATTTCATCAGTATCATTGATCTTTAAGTTTCCATTTCTTCCGAATAATGGCAGACTAAAGCCTAGTAGAAGTACATGACTTATTAACGACTTTTGTAGCAGGCTACAAAGTTTGAAGATATATTTTGTAACGAATAGCTTGGTGCGTGTCTGTAAAATGTATACCAGTTTTGTATGTGTATAAAGTGTTAGTGCGTCCATCTCGCACTGGGGTCGTTACATCTATTTTGCGCTAACGATGTCCGTAGCATTGCGGTAATTACATGTATAACACGGCAGTAACCTTACCTGTTTATAAATATAGGGGTGTGTTAATCCCGGGTGGCGCCAAATTGTTTATTAAAACAATTAAAATTACTTAATAAAGTGTTTTCAGCTGTGACGGTCGGGGCGTTCAAATAATTCCTGCTCGTGCCGCCTTCTGAATCGTGTAGACAGCTGTGTGAATGATAACTCGAGCGCTGCTCATCAAACCTAGTCTTCGTAAATAAACACAAGTAATATAATGCACTCCCTATGAAATAATAACAACGGTTACTCCCTGTAATAGTTATTTTTAATGGGTGATAATTAAAATGTTCAATTTGACAATTAGATTATAATAAATCTGCGCCGACTTTTTACATGAAACACTTCCTCTCAAGGCTGACGAATCGATTAAGGAACGAGGTATTTACTCCAGCATGGCCGCTGAGGTGTTTAGCTATTATTATAATTTTCGTTCCAAAATCGTTGGATACTTTTGATTATGAGATAAGAATTCCTATGATTACAATAAAAATATTTTACCTTACTCTAAGTGTACATAAATAATAAGGTGTGTTGTTACAATCTGTGCTGTAGTGTCGTTAAATGTGTTTCGAAAGTTCGTGTTTACACAATAGGTTAGATTTTACGTTAACAAATTTTCAGTGTGTTTATTTTACTTAAATAATCTTTGAAAGAGAAATATTCAGTTTATAGTGAGATCAATTTACCTTTAGTAAAATTTAGAGTGATTAGGTTTTTGAAATAAGGTAATTCAATAGTACTTAACACATCAGCATGACTTGGTGTTTTCGTTCATTGGATCGGAATAGGATTGGGCTGCAATAAGTTTTTTTTTCATTTATCTATGGACTTAAACAGGTCTGGCGTCCTTTTCTTATAATATCTGGTCATATTTTTCTGTTAATTCTCAGTTGTATGGTCCTGGATCTTGCATGGACTGCTCTAATGGTTCGTCAACTTCTTATACAGTCATGGTTATGAACTTCGTTTACTGTTTTACATTATTTTATTAGAAAATTGGTCTTCCAAACTTTGGCTTCTGTACTGCTTGACTGACTCTTTATGAGTAACGGTATTCAACGGTAATTTTTGCCACCAACGTCCGTTTCTATGGTTACATAATAAAATCTGATTGGCTGATATTGATATAAATCCATTGTTATCAAAATTTGAATTCCTTTCAAAATCCTCGTATATCTTCTGACTGCTGTTATTCCTCTTATCTTCCTTCCTGATTATTAAATATTGTCACTATAGTATGTATTTCCTTTCATAGATTATTTTGATATCCCACAAGTTTGGGTTATTTTAGATTTTATGTTTTTACAATTATGTTAATACTTGTTAATTACATTTCTTTTTGTATTCAAATGCTTATTATAATATTTTGTTTCACAAATGATTTACAATTTATTCTGGATGAGTCCTTCACCTCGGATTTGCTAATTTCTTTGTTAATTTGTTATAACTTATAGTTGTTTGTTTCTGACAGTTAGGCATTTTCATAGGCCTAAGTAGCCATTATGGTATTTGACTTATTTCATTTAAATTACGTCTCCTTTCAGCCTAATGGGCTTTATATTGTTATTATAATTGGTTGTGTTGTGTTTTGGGTCTGTTTATGTGTTATTATCTTGTCACTATTATTTTATACATAATTGTTTACCATTTGGTTTCCACGTTTTCTAGTCATACATTTCTCAACTTTTATACTTATTTCCTTTGCCAATAATAACAATGTGGCTATTATTTACTACTTTTACTTCCATATTCCTTAAGGAATGGAAGTATGGTGATGGCAAAAAAAATCGTGTTCGAGATTATTGCAGATTCTGATTCTACTACACTCAAAACACGAAAAAAAGTCGTTTTCCGAAAAGTGTCTGTGTGTCTATCTGTCTGTCTGTCTGTCTGTCTATGTGTCTGTAGATTTTTTTTCTATGGCAAACGATAACTGCCGCAAATTCAAACAGAATCAAATAATTTTTTGCATACAGCCCTGATTTGTAGAGTACTCACGACCTATTGTTTTTGGTGAAGATCGGTTGAGGGAAAGGGGTAGTTTACCTGCAACGGTTTTTTTTTATCAAGGGAAATTTTTTTTTTTTGGCAAACGATAACAGCCGCAAATTCAAACAGAATTAAATAATGTTTCATATACAGCCCTCAATTGTAGAGTTTTCAAGACCTATTGTTTTTGGGGAAGATCGGTTAAGGGAAAGGGGTAGTTTACCTGTAACGTTTTATGTTTTAACAAGGGTATTTCCTATGGCAAACGATAACAGCCGCAAATTCAAACAGAATCAAACGATTATTTGCATACAGCCCTAAATTGTAGAGTTCTCAAGACCTATTGTTTTTGGTGAAGATCGGTTGAGGGAAAGGGGTAGTTTACCTGCAACGTTTTTTTAACAAGGGTATTTTCTATGGCAAACGATAACAGCCGCAAATTCAAACAGAATCAAATAATGTTTTGCATACAGCCCTGATTTGTAGAGTACTCAAGACCTATTGTTTTTGGTGAAGATCGGTTAAGGGGAAGGGGTAGTTTACCTGCAACGTTTTTTTATCAAGCGTATTTTCTATGGCAAACGATAACAGCCGCAAATTCAAACAGAATCAAATAATTTTTTGCATACGTGCCTGAATTGTAGAGGTCTCAAGGACTTTCGATTTTGGTGAAGATCGGTTAAGGGGAAGGGGTAGTTTACCTGCAACCTTTTACGTTTTAACAAGAGTAAAGTACTTGAAAATTTATTTAAACTTTTTGAAACAATGGTAATTGTTAAATAAAAATAAAATAATTTTGTTGCCAGGCAATAAAATTAAAATTTTTTCATTTTAATGTAATATAATATTTTTCATTTAATACGGCAATAAAAAGGCAGGTAAGACACACACACACACACACACACACACACACACACACACAATTCACGTTATTTCTGGCCTCACTCATGTTTATTTTCTAACATTTGCACGCTTTTTAAATGGAAAGTGTCGAAACCCACACCAACATAACGTGTGCAAGCCGAAAAAATGGACATCAATTTGCTTACTGGCGAAGCTAGTAGTTAATGAATGGGTAGGCAAAAATCTTATCTTAAATTTTTTTTAAGGACTCACTAAAAGGACGGTGGTTCAAATCGGACGTTGAGGTAGAGTTTGCTGTAACCGAATGGTTCCACAAACAGCCGTAAGAATTTTACTAGCAGGGAATCTACAGGTTAGCGCAACAGTGGAACTCATGTCTTAATGTTATTGGAGACTTCTTTTAAAATCGTTGAATAAAAAATGCTTTACAGCTCTATACGTGTTTCTATTGAACAATCCTTGTATTAGTCATACACAATAATACAACTGATTAAACTTCAAATTTTTAAACTTGATTAGTTTCTATATATATGTTTAATGTTACAAATAATTCAAATAACAATCTTGATCATCTGTTAGTTCAGCGGAATAACAGTGACACTTTTAATAACCGCATAAAATAAACACTTAGAAACAACACAGGCGCTTTAACTTAACTGTTTGGACCACAGAAGTGAGGCATGCCTCAACGCTCTATGTGTACAGCGCGGGACAATCCCCCCTCCCTACACTTCCGTATCACACCACTACATTGCTTACATACGATGTATACAAAAAACGCTGAGGCAAGTTCAGGTTGCCTCATTCTCTTTAAACGAACTATGCCGAATCTCACCTGTCACCATCTAGCGGTCGCTCAATAAAGCACGTTTCGGTTTAATAAATTTGACAGTCGCAGTAACAATGTATAATCTTTACGTTATGTAGTTCATACGTATTTATAATTTTTATTCTACAGAATTTTTTAGGGTAGGCGTTGCCTCAATTGCCTCCGTGTAACTTCGCCACTGATATATATGTGTACAACGTTATCGGCAGCAAAGAAGTAGTTTTTGTTAAAATTCCTTCCCGGGATATTTGGCCGTAGTCCAATGTTTTCTACAAAACCAGACATTTCGGCAATGCCATCGACTTCCATCATCAGTGAAAATCGAGTGCGATAACGTGAGGTGGTATACGTTAGTGACCACAGTACTGTGGTTAAGGCTGAAGCAGTAAGTAGAAAGAAGTAGTTTCTGTGGTAATATTTCATTTCGAAAATGATTTTAAATATAAATCTTAGAATATGGAAGTCATGTATGGTTCTCCATACCGATTTTTGATCTTATTACATATAATAATTAGGCCTATGGTCTGTATAATTCTTACAGCCATATCCAATTCATAAACTTGCTTGAATAATTATTTAACTATTATTTGCTAATCTTTGTTTACAATTCCTCTTATTTTATATTATTTTTTAGTGTGATAAACAACATCACTTTATGAACTTATAACGATCCCTTATAACATGGGTGTTTTTTTTGATTTGTTGTAATTACTCAATTTTTAAACAATCTTTACTCTCCCTCCATGTTAACACTATCTGGTTTTTCCCTTCAAGGCATTCTTCCTTTTAATCATAATGGTATTTACTTAAATTTAATAATAACATTCTTTCTTAAACTAGTTACTGTCTTATCAGTTTATACTGCTGTTCTTAATTACTACTATTTTTCACCTTTAATTATTTAGTGTTTCATTTGTATTTATTAATTGTTAATGATTTTATCATTCACTATTTTTCACTATATTACCATTCTTTATTTTACACTATTTTCATTCAATCATCACCTTCACTTTAAAATTATTTATAGTTTATTATAATTTAATTAGTGTACTTTCTTTATCACTACACTCTGGGGTTTTTACACTTTCATTTTGCACTTCACAAATGTTTTCGTTTTTTAAGTGTTTCTGAATGGGTAATCCCCCTAATTACTATCTCACTACCGTACTATCTCTTTCATTACAATATTTCACTAATAATATTAACAATTTTATGTCCTTACATTTCTATCATTATATCTAACCTAAATTGTGGGTTAGTTTGCTTTTTATATTTATCTTTAACATTGTTTAATTGGGTTTCTTCTATAGATTATTATTGTCCATTAATGGATAATAATATTTACTTTTGTTTTTTTTCTTTTCATAGGTTAATTATTGGTCTTGTTTCCAATATTACATTTGAGTGCATTATTTCTCCTGCTCATATTCTTTATTACTTGTTTGTGTATCATCATTGGTTTTCATTTTTATTTATTTCCCTTCATTTTGGGTTTGTTCCTTTTTCATTCCCCTTCTTCATTTTCATTATATTTGTTTAATACTTTGGTTTTCCACCTTCTCCTTTGGGTTCAATTTTACATGTCACATTGATTCATTCAATTCCATGAATTTGTTTCATTTTTGTTTATTTTTGGTTTCTTCCCTTCTTCTTTTGGTTTGGTTAATCACTTTCTTCTCTTCTTTGGTTTTATTCTTGTTTGTTTTTCGTGGTTCCCTTCTTCTTTTGTTTCCTTTTGTTGGGTCAATCACTTGGGTTGGGTCAAGTCTCGTTTGTTGAGTCATTGTCTTTACATTTTATTTAAATTAAGCATTTTATTTAATATGAAGTATTATTTTATATTTACAATCCTCTTTTTTTATCCCTGGTATTGGGGTGGCTTATTTGTGTTGTAACAATATTCATGTTAATTCGTGGTGTGAAAATTGTGATTTACGTTAAAGATGTTGTCTTTTCTGCCCAGGTCGAAAGTACTCTTAGTCAATGTGAGTAGTTATTACATCATACTTTATACTAACTACTGATAGATATTAAAAGGGAACTAAAACACACTCCAAAATGATTGTATAAAGTTTTAATTACTTGGCGGTTACCTTACACTTACTACTATAATTCTGACAATTTAATAATTGACTGCAAAGGTAATTGTTATATAACTATGTTTACTATTCACATCTGGCACTGTCTATTGGCTTGCTTCAATATTGTACATGGTGTGTTCACTTAGTAATTACATGATAATACTATACATGGTATTATTTATTTCGTTAAATGAAAGTGAATAACTGATTCTTCTAATATTTTGTATGCAAATATTATAATAGTAACAGTTATTTTGACTATTAACAGTTAAAATATTACTGCTAAGTTTTTTCCTATCAGCCATAGTTTTTTAATAATTAACATTTTTTCTTTTGCAAAAAGGAAATTATGTGACAGTAATATAACAATAAGTTACACACACTTTATAAGTACCTAAATCTATGTATTTCGGATTTTCTGTTGTAATTTGTTGTAGGTAGATCCCTCTTTAAATTTCAAAAGTAGTCAGCTAGTATTTTTAGGTTCCAGTTTTCCTGGTAGCATGTTTCCATGGTGGATACGAGGTTCTGACAATTAAGTTTGTGAACTCACCACTGTTTAGTGCTGAAGGCAGCACTATACAAGCAGCTCTGTAATAATTTATAACCTTGGTATTTCAGTGTCTCACAGCAGTGTTCATGTTGACACGTGGCGGATTTGTACTCAAGTGCCAACATATCAACATGACAATTGGCATGCATTGTGTGTGTGTGTGTGTGTGCATGCATGCGTGCGTGCGCGTGCGTGCACACGCTGTCGTGAAAATGTCGGAGCTAGAATTAGAGCAACAAACATCAGATTTCTGGTTAAACTGGGCAAGAGTGAGAGTGAAATACAGGAAATGTTATTGCAGGTGTACGGCAAGAATGCCATTGAGAAAACAGCAGTGTACAAATGGATTGAATGGTTTTCTGAAGGGAGGGAACAAGTGACTGATGAAGAAAGGGTAGAGAGGTCAGTAGTGAGCCGAATGGACGAAAACCTTGCCAAAATTCGTCAAAATTGTGCATTTGATAGGGAATCTGTGTAGAAAGTTTTAACTGAAGACCTTGGCATGTGCAAGATGCGTGCCAAAATAGACCCAAAGGAGCTCACCGATGAACAAAAGCAAAGTATGGTTGAACTGTGCATGGACCTGTTGGAGAGGCAAGACATTGTTTTGGGGCAAATAATCACAGGTGATGAAACATTGATCTTTGCGTTTGACCCTGAAACAAAGCGACAAAGTGCCCAATGGAAGTTGCCTGATTCTATACGACTAAAAATTCTGTCAATCAAAATCAAATCAAAACGTTGTTAATAACATTTTACTTCCATATTCCTTAAGGAATGGAAGTATGGTGATGGCAAAAAAAATCGTGTTCGAGATTATTGCAGATTCTGATTCTACTACACTCAAAACATGAAAAAAAGTCGTTTTCCGAAAAGTGTCTGTGTGTGTGTCTGTCTGTGTGTGTGTGTGTGTGTGTGTGTGTGTGTGTGTGTGTGTGTGTGTGTGTCTGTGTCTGTAGATTTTTTTTCTATGGCAAACGATAACTGCCGCAAATTCAAACAGAATCAAATAATTTTTTTGCATACAGCCCTGATTTGTAGAGTACTCACGACCTATTGTTTTTGGTGAAGATCGGTTGAGGGAAAGGGGTAGTTTACCTGCAACGGTTTTTTTTTATCAAGGGAAATTTTTTTTTTTTGGCAAACGATAACAGCCGCAAATTCAAACAGAATGAAATAATGTTTCGCATACAGCCCTGAATTGTAGAGTTCTCAAGACCTATTGTTTTTGGTGAAGATCGGTTAAGGGAAAGGGGTAGTTTACCTGTAACGTTTTATGTTTTAACAAGGGTATTTCCTATGGCAAACGATAACAGCCGCAAATTCAAACAGAATCAAAAGATTATTTGCATACAGCCCTAAATTGTAGAGTTCTCAAGACCTGTTGTTTTTGGTGAAGATCGGTTAAGGGAAAGGGGTAGTATACCTACAACGTTTTTTTAACAAGGGTATTTTCTATGGCAAACGATAACAGCCGCAAATTAAAACAGAATCAAATAATTTTCTGCATACAGCCCTGATTTGTAGAGTACTCAAAACCTATTGTTTTTGGTGAAGATCGGTTGAGGGGAAGGGGTAGTTTACCTGCAACGTTTTTTTATCAAGCGTATTTTCTATGGCAAACGATAACAGCCGCAAATTCAAACATAATCAAATAATTTTGTGCATACGTCAGTGAATTGTAGAGGACTCTAGGAATTTTGATTTTGGTGAAGATCGGTTAAGGGGAAGGGGTAGTTTACCTGCAACCTTTTACGTTTTAACAAGAGTAAAGTACTTGAAAATTCATTTAAACTTTTTCAAACAATGGTAATTGTTAAAAATAAAATAATTTTGATGCCAAGCAATAAAATTATAGTTTTTTCATTTATGTATTTTTTTCTCAGTTATGTACTGTTTACGTTTCCATTTTATTATTATGACTACCGCAATGAAAAGGCAGGGAAGACACACACACACACACACACACACACACACACACACACACACACACACACACACACACACACACACACACACACACACACACACACACACACACACACACACACACACACACACACACACACACACACACACACACACACACACACACACACACACACACACACACACACACACACACACACACACACACACACACACACACACACACACACACACACAGTTCGCGTTATTTTTGGCCTCATTCATGTTTATTTTCTTACACTTGCACGGTTTTTAAATGGAAAGTGCCGAACCCATACCAACATAACGCATGCAAGCCGAAAAAGTGTCCAGCGTGGATAGCGATTTCCTTCCTGTGGATCGCTGGGCAGTGTAACTGCACGTGTTTACAGAGGAACGATTCATAGACAGACTTTTCGTCTTTAGGGAATATTTAGGTAATATTTCATTTCGAAAATGATTTTAAATATAAATCTTAGAATATGGAAGTCATGTATGGTTCTCCATACCGATATTTTTGATATCTGAGGGATTGTTCACTATGAATTTTTACCACCAGGACAAACAGTTAAAAAGTGTACTATTCGGGAGTGCTACAAAGGTTGCACGAAAAAGTGAGACGCAAATGACTGGAACTTTTCCCCAACAGCTCATGGTTCATGCATCACAACAATGCACCGGTGCACATGGCACTGTCTGTACCTGGAGTTTTTGGCCAGCAAACAAATAAATTATGTAGACCACCTGCCATTCTCACCTGACCTTGCCCTCAATGACTTATTTCTTTACCCGAAGCTCAAAGAAATTTTGAAAGGAATACATTTTGATGACCTCGAGGACGTAAAGGCTAATATGGTGGCAGCTTTGAAGGGTGTGTAGGTGGGGTGGACTTAAGAGAGAATATCCTGAGGGTTGGCCAAGAGAAGATAAAGCTTTGCATGGCTAAAATGACAGCGTCTATAAACCATTCGATTAAGCAAGTGGCATTGGCCGGAAGAAAAAGTCCAACAGGTCTGGTCAAGAGGAGGAACCCTTCCTATTGCAAGTGGAAATGGAAGAAGAACTAGCAGAGGAAGTAGAAATAAGTGTAATGACAAAAGAAGTGATTGGAAAGCCAACTGTTGGTGTCAAGACAAGACTCTTGCTTGTTCCTGAGTTAGTGGAAGCACCCAGGGGAAATGTTGCTGAAGATGAAGTTACGCAAGAGGTTGTTGACGAGAACGAATCAGACTTGGACAAGCTAATGGCATATAGGTCATCAGTACATGATGCAACGAGAATGGTTCCAGCAAAACTAGTGGTTGAGTGGAAAACACATATTCCTGGGAACTTGATGTTCAGGTCACACGATACTCAATTTGAAGAGCCGGAGAATTATCTTTCGCAAGTAGATCAGCTATGTAGATCTCCTGGCCAAGTATTATTTTAGAGATGGTTTGCCAGTTCGGGATGTACAGGCTTAAGGAGGGGGCAGTGTTACGACACTACAGAACATTCTATGTGTTCTCGGTTATTGTAGTGGAACCAGCTCTAATGTTGTGTGCATACGTGATTCTTAATAGGCGTTAACGAGATTGTTCCAGATTCAGTGGTCCGCATGTGCTGTGTTCAAGGCCGCAAGTAATTATGCTCTAGTGTAGTGTTGACGCGTATTATGGGTTATTCTGGAATATCAGCGGGGTATAAATGTAGGCATTGAGCAACGGTCAGTTCAGTTTAAGTGGCGATTTATTCCATTGTGGTGAAGTGTTATGTGTTTTATAATAGTGCGAGACTCGACATTATTATTGCATGTGACAATTTTTATTTGATTTGTTGTAAGAGACTATCTTGTTGATTTCAAACTGTTTGACTGTGATAATTAAAGCTGGTGATTAGTGACTTAATTGGTGTCGTGTATTTTATTTTCTCTGTACCATACGATGATCAGTAGACCTTCGTAACAATATTCAAACTTGTTTGGTATTGACACTTGTAATGAAACGGAAACAACAACGTTGCCGCACTCTGACCACTTGGTTTCTACAAGTGGATAAACACGAAACAATGATTCACATACAAACAACTTACAACACACTCACGCGAACGGTCATAATAGTTTACTTTTAAAATATGATATATCTCTTAATGTACTTTTAATTACAGTAAGATATCCAGAGATGCTTTTGCAGAGTGAAGTCACGTGGCTTATACCGTACTGAATACGATTATTGGGTGCAATAACATATACCTATTATCTGTACATTGGTGTAATCATAGTGCATACTAATCGGTTCACAATCGTGTAAAGAATTCATTTTTGTGTGAAATGACATGAATCGTGTTATGCGAATTCCAGTTAAGTCCAACTCTGGTAATTTGAGATCTTACTTAATATTTTGGTATGGATTTAGTATCATGATAGTTTACTCGAAAAACGTGATAAACAATTACTCTATTATTATATCCATTAACTTAATAAATACAGATAATTTGGTATTAAGCAAGCATAAGTATTTGCGAATTTTTCATAAATGAAACTGCCTGTATATAGTGAAATAATAATTTTTTTATAATTGATAGAAATTATAATATTGAACTATAATAGTTCGTTTGTTAATTTTTGTTTAATTAAATCATCATCACCCTTGGCCCTACAACCCTTGGCGTGCCTTGGCCTGCTCCAAGAGTTGATTCCTTTCTTCCCTGTTGTGTGCCCTGGTTTTCCAATTTCTTATGTTCAGCTTTCAGAGGTCATCCTCTATCTGGTGTTTGAATCTACTTCGGGGTCTTCCCCTTTTTCTACTACCCATTGGTTTCTGGTAGAAAATGTTTCATAGGCTGTCCTTCCTTCATTCTCTCTGCTTTCAACCCACCTTAGCCTGTATATTTTGATTGTCCTGACAATATCCGGCTCTTTGTATAGATGGTATAGTTCAAAATTATAGCGTCTGTGCCACATTCCATTTTCTTGTACTCCTCTAAATATTGTTCTTAGAATCCGTCTTTCACAGCAATCTAGAAGTCTCTCGCTATTTTTTTGTCATTGTCCAGGTTACTGAAGCATATGTCAGCACTGACCTGATGAGTGTTTTGTAAATTTTGCATTTCGTGCTTCTTGAGATGAAGCTAGACGCCTGGTGCTTTTCAAATCCATAATATTTCTGTGTTTATTTGCGAGATATATTCTTCTTATTGCAGTGTTGATATCTCTAGTGCTGTTTATCTGGGAGCCAAGATATATGAACTCTTTTACTGCCTCTATATTTTTTGTGCCTATTTCAAGGTTTTGAAGGGTTGGTTTAGTTAAATACTTTTATTAAATACTTTTATATTGCAATTTAAAATTACTTTAAACATTACAAAACATAAAAACCTACGTTTATAATGGGGGAACACCACTTAATGTAGAATCACTGTCTTCAGATGCAGCAGATTAAATGTAGATATTTTAAAAAATTGTTTTAAAATAAAATCACATGCACAAAATTCCGTAAATTGACAAAAAATAAAGTAAATTTATACTTAGGTAAACATGTTATTTAAACATGTATACATTTTTTAGTTAGTAATTGATTTACACGTTTTCACTATACTTAGTTAATTAGTCAGAAATCATTAAAGTAATTAGAAATTAATTAACAATAAATTTGTATCTGCAACACAACTATTTTAATTGTTAAAGTAACATATTCTCATGAATAATCACAAGGTGTAACCAAAAACACAGCACGCTTAACAGACATCGTTACATATAACCTAACAGTTCATTCTATGATGTGGCGATCCACACTGTTTTTCATAACAGCACGTGTGGGACATCGTGGCAACAGTATACGTTGCTACAGTTAACTGTCTACAGTTTTGAGTACGTCAATTGCTTAAGAGGCACAGGCATGTAGCAGTCTGTTGTTTACTCAATAGTTCCATCTGTCAGTACCAAACTAAGAAGCAGTTCCATCTGTTTACATTAAGAAGAAAATATGAGAGATGAATCGTTTTTAAGAAGGGAAGGTGGAAAAATTTGCTCTACAAATGTCTGGAAGGATCCACACTTCCAGGGTCTGTGGGTTTGAGTATTATCCCCGACCCACTAAAAAACCACCTCCCTTTCCTCTTCTAGGACACTAACCTGAAACTGTTAGACACACTGCTTCAGACTAGGCCTGTTGTTCTTCAGCACTAGGGCTCACTTCTGACTTCTATATTGTATTGTACAAATCTATCTTCTTCGCCGAAAGAATCTCTTGTGCGAACTATACCACACAGTTCCAGGTGTGTTCCCCTTGAAGCATTGCTTCAACAATGTTATCCTGCGTAATATCATCTTGCAACTATCTTCTATGTGGCTCGCATCTGTCGCAGACGAAGAATGTATGGCTCGCATTGTCCGCAGCTGCTGGGCAGTACAAGCACTCTGGTGTCTTGGACTTTCCAAGGTAACTTTCTTCAGGTAACATTGAAAATATCCGTGTCCAGTAGAAAGGGATGAGGTAATAGTAGATCTCGGCATTCTTCCTCTACGCGGACGCCTGCATCCGCTTGATGAGCTTCTTGTCCAACAACCTTGCACTTGCTTTGCTCCCAAGCTCCTCTGCCAGCTCTCCAGTATCTGGCTTCGGGCCTCTCTATGTGCAGCTTCACCACCTACCTCGTTCTTCATCTGAAAGACGATCTTACATTCCTTGGCGAGAAGGTCAATCGGCATCACTCCGGCAACAACCAAGACAGCCGGGTCAGAAAGCCTACTGCGCAGTAGGCTGATACAACTCGAAGAGCACTTTGACTTTGGACATGGGCTAGTTTCTTTCTGTGAATCCTGGGAGTCTGCCCACACTTCTGCTGCTTACAGGAGGACTGACTGGACAGCTTCCATCAGAAGTCTACTTGTAGTTGACTTTGGGCCGCCAATGTTGGCCATGAGCCAACTAACTTTGCCATTTTGTCCACTGTACAGCTAATCTGCTCAACAAAGCTCAACTTAGAGTCCATCATCACTCCAAGGTACTTCACCGCTGGCTTTGACTCGACCACTTCATATCCAACTTGTACCAGCATTTCAGTGGGAATCCTTTTTGGCGTCTCCGGCTAACGTCATCCCCTACGGTTCCATCAAATTGTTGACTAATTGCATCACCCAGTTGTGCTTGATCTGGGCCTGGTCAGTGGTACAAGCAGCGACAAGCCCAGTGACATCGTAGGTGTACCCTACCAAACACGACTCATCCGGCATCTACATTTTCAGTAGGCTGTCATAGGATGCGTTCCACAGGTCCAGTCGAAGGACTGAACCCTGGGCCGCCCAGCCTGTGACAGTCATTCACCACTGTCCTTCCTGTGTTCCATAAAGCAGCACTCTGTCCCTGAGGTAATTGTCCACCATCTGGCTGGACAATTACGTCTCGGCATGCGAAAGTTGAACGCATTTTCAACATCCAGTGTTACCAGCAGCACAACCCTTCGCGAGAAATGGTTGTGGTCCTCCGCTCTTCTGACAGCATCACACACTTTCTGAATCACGTCTACCATAGATCTTCCCGACCTAAATCCGAACTTCTCGTTTGTTTTGATTAGTTTGTAAATAACAGTAATGATGACTATTCACTAACCCAAACAGTTATATTTGAATTTTCAATTTAGTTGCTGCAGTAAATAAACCAAAAGCTGTTCAGTTGATATTATTTACATTCACAAAATTCTGTAAATTGACAAAAAATAAAGTAAATTTATACTTAGTAAACATGTTATTTAAACAACTGCAACAGATCAAATTTTATTATACTAATAAGGATATAGTGAGTGTGTAAAAATCACAAACAAGTCTATTATGGAGGAGATGAAAAATTATTTATTATACACACAAATATAGTTTTAAAGAGGTATATTGTATTATAAATTGTCATGTATTGTAATTTGCAATAATAATTTATAATGTTCGATAATATATCGGTTTTACTTGATTGAGGCTACGACCTCAGTACATGCAATCCTCCGCTTCCTACTGCCGCTCCCGTCCTGGCGTCCTCTTCTTCAGCATCACTCCTTCCTGCTGTCCCCTTCGTCCATCGTCCTCTTCGTCAAATATGTTAATCACACAATGCTTATTAATTTCTCTAGAATAGTTTATTATTAATTATGTTACAACACAAATAAGCCATCCCAGTACCAGGGATAAAAAAGATAATACTAAAAATAAATATACTTCATATAAAATAAAATATTAAATATAAATAAAATATAAAGACGGTGACACGGCAAACGACGACATGACCTAACCCAAGTGATTGACCAAACAAACAGCAAACGACAAAGAAGGGAAAAAACCAAAACCAAAGAAGAATAAAGACAATTGAAGGAAGTGAACGAATTCATACAACCAAGTAAAGTAAAACCAAACGAGAAGGGGAGAACCAAATTAAAATGAAGCCAATTGAAAATGAAGGAGAAGAAGAAGAAAAATGAAGAGGAAACGAAATGAAACCAAGGGATAAGAAACACCACAAATATAAAAGGGAGAAATGGTACACTCAAGTATAATATTGGGAATAAAACCAATAATTATCCAATACCAGAAATAAATATTATTATAAATGAAATAATTAATATAACTGTTTTAACCAAAACAGTAGAGTAATATTATAAAAAGAAAAAGTACACTAACCCAAAAAATTAGAGTTAGATATAGTAAAATCTATAGAAAAATAACATTAATAATACTGTGTATAATTAGTAATGAAAGAAATAGTGAGAAAGTGACAAAGAGAAATAATTGTAGGGATTACCCACTAAGAAACACTTAATGTGAACAGTTAAAAAGTGCTATAGTGAAAGTGTGAACCCCAAAAATGGTTAACAACCATAATAATAATAATAAAAAACTCAATAATCAATAAGAAACAATAATTGATTAATAGTGAATACAATAATCATTAAGAGTAAGGTTTTTAGGATAACATTAGATGTAAGCATTTCATAATGTGGAATAAACACTGAAGAGAATAAAAGAAAGAAAACACTGTGAGAATAAAAGTGATACAAATTAATAATTATAAATATAAAGTTTAATAATAATAGTAAGTGTAAACAATTAAGAATATGAAACGAACACTGGAAAGTGATAATAACATTGTTAAATAAGATTAGTTATAAACGATTG
Organism: Magicicada septendecula; assembly: GCA_034769895.1. NCBI lineage: Eukaryota > Metazoa > Arthropoda > Insecta > Hemiptera > Cicadidae > Magicicada > Magicicada septendecula. The sequence continues at coordinate 888,862,373 of CM068367.1, forward strand.
TATTTAAAAGGGTAGTATCCCATGTAAAGACAAACAGCTAGTATTAACATGGATTGAGAGTAAAGTTTAATTAGGAAATAAGCAAGTAATAATGAATAAATAAACACCCATGTTATAAGGGAAAATAAATTAAGTAAGTTTGAAGGAAGTGATGATGTTTCTCACTCAAAATATTAGTAAAATAATGAAAGGTATGTTAAACCAACAGCAACTAATGAATTGTAAAGAATTGTTCAAAAGGTGATGTTAGTTAACACCCAAAAAATAGTAATTAATGAATTGAGTTGTAAACAAACTTTACTAAATAATGTTAAAATAATTGTATAATTATATTTATGAATAGGGTATGACTGAAGAATTTGTACAGAGCATACGCCTAAATGTTATGGTTTTGATTGAGGAAGAATAGGGAGTAGTAGCCATATTCTTAACAAAAGCAAAATAGATGATTAAGAAGACAATACAAGTCTAATTACAATAGAAACTCAATAAATGTAGAAAATAACAGAACCACTAATCAAACAAAATACATTAGAATCAAATGAAACATCGTTTATATAAATTCAGCAGATATAGTTAATAGATACTAGTGCATCTGAAATGCCTAACTGTCAAAACCAATAATTACAAATTGTATAAAATCCACAAGGAAATTAACAAATCTAAGGCAAGTAACTAGCCAAAAATTATGTATAAATCATTTTAAAAGAAAAATGTTACAATAAGAGCTTAAATTAAAAGAAATATGTAATTATCAAATATCAGCATAATTAGACAAAAGTTAATATGTAATAGAACATGACCTTATGAGGTGTTATTTTAATCTTTGAATGGAAATAAATACAATAGTGATAATATTTAATACCCAGGAAGGAAGACAGAAGAATAAAATCAATCAGAAAATATATAATAAATTTGAATAAAAAATTTCAAATATGATAACAATGCTTTTAATCTAGGCCTTAACCAATCAAAGGGTTTCAGTTACCATAGAAACGGGCCGTTGGTTACTAATTTTCCGTTAAATTTGTTTACTCTCGAAAAAGACGCTTGGGTAGTAGGGACACAAGATTTTGTATGACCGAAATTTTACTTTAAAAAGTTTAAAAAACATTCAAAAGTCAACAACATGTACCAGTGAAAAGGAGATGAAGAGGTTCAACGATTAACTGATGTCCAGGAACTAAATAAAAGAAAATTAATAGCAGAAATTCCCAAGACCATTTAGAAGAAGACGCTATCAGCCTAAGTCACTCCAAATTTGATGAATGTTCAATTACCAAAGAGCAACGATCTATCACAACCTTCTGAACTGATAAGTATCACTTAAATACCCTAATCCCAGGAATAAAAGCACTTTATATATTTCTCACATCAATACAAAACTCTCATTATGAATTAAAAATAATTTTCTTTCAAGGATTGAATAACATAAACTTACGTAAAAAACTAGTTAACTAAAAAATAACCTCGCACTAATTTGCGAACTTTGTAACAACTATTACTACACTGCCGAACAATTTGTAACCACACTTTATATTATTTAAGTACGGATAAGGTACGGTAGTGTACTTTTTTAATGTAACCATATATTATGTTTTCTTTATAATCTCAGCTGAGATTTTGGACGAGCTGACAAATAGTGTACAAACAGTAGCCATAATGGCATCAGAATAACTCGTTTCAAAATTAATTTCGTCAGCCTTGAGATTTGTGTTTCATGTTTTATGCCGGAGCAATTTTATTGAATACTAAATTATAATATTATTGTCACATTGATGAATTAACAAACTATAATTAAAGATACAGTACAGAGTGTTACCATTGTTTTATTTCATAGGAAATTATACAATATATGTGTGTGTTAGCGAATTCACTGAACAGACAACTAGCGCTCTTGCTATCTGTGCAATACAGTAAGCTGTACAGAGGCGGGAACCATTTGAACGCTCCAGCCATCACCGCAGAAAACACCAAACTAACTTATTAATTCACAAATTTAATTGTTTTCAATAAACAATTTGGCGCCACCCGGGACTCACAAACCCCTATGAAATTACAGGTAGGTTGTACTGATAATTGTGACAACGCTGCAAACTTCATTAGCAACAACTATTAAAGTAACGACAGGTGTGAGACGAACACGCCACACTAACACTTTATACACATATAAACTTGGTGTACACATTTTAACAGGAGACGACCAGAACTAAACATTACAGATTGGCTTCCATCGCGGGGCTTAAAAGAAGACGGACGTCATTAATCTATCTCGTTACAGATGGACGCATCCAACGTGTGGCAAAATAACACGGACGTCATTCTACTTCATTACAATTGATATGTAAATTTTATCAATCTCAGGGTGAATATGGGTATCAATTTAATAAGGTGTATTAGTCGTACACCTTCCACGTAATCTTGAAGTGTCTTTAAATTTCCTAAGCTGATATCTTAACTTACACGAAAAGCACTATAATATATTATAATTCTATCTAAATAACTAGCAAAATACCCGTGCTTCGCTACGGAGTTTCACGTTGTACGTAATTGTACAATTATTGCTCGCTTAATAGTATAGGATTAGATAGATTGTACAAATTCTCAACTCTTTAGTTTGTCTATTTACATTCATAGCAACAGCTATTTATTATTTATTTCGAGAAAATCGTTAGAGCCGTTTCCGAGAAAAAAAAGGACATACATTTATTAATTAATTGAACTTCGAAATTTTCTCGATTATAAGAACCTGCAAACAACGAAGTTTTTCAATTTAAAACAATGATTAAAAACTCAGAACTAAATGTATTCGGGGTTTCCAATAAACTGAGATGTCAACCACTTCATTTACAAAGTATGCAATTTCCGCGATAAATTTCATTATTTGGTTTTTTGCCCCTTAGGAGTGAAAGTTTTTAAAACCGTTTCTTAGTGAGCACCTAAGACCTATGATGAAGCTACGTTCAAAGTTTCATTGATATCCATTCAGTGGTTTCAGAGATATCGTGATCAGTGAGTCAGTCAGTGGTATTTGGCTTATATAGATATCTATATCTAGCCAATTTACCCAGCGTTGCTCGGGTTCATAATTTATTCATAGGCTCATAGGCACCTATTCTTGTTCTAACGTTATATTACTTGTATATTGTATAATCTTCCTTATATTGTTACGTTCGCATTCTCACTGGAGGAATACTCTTTAGTGTACCTGTTTAAGAACATGTCATAAACTGTATTCTTATATCTGGAGAAGAATTCTGTTGCGCGTGATGCTCCTGCTCGATTTCTAACTCTGGGAGAGGGCGAACAGCTAAATTAGTTTTCAATAAAATGTCTACAGTACTTGCACGTGCTGCGTATTTACTGTCTTTTATAATTCATTGTGTTAATGTTGAAATAAAGCATTTGTTAAATTAGTGTCTCCTAAACTTATTCTAACAATACAATACCTCTATAGATTTCAGCTTATCAATTTTTAAATTCAAACTGAAGCAAGTGCATTTATATTGTCTGAACACTATGATCTGAATACATTTGCTATCAAAACTTTGTTTTTTATACTCGCTTATAACTTACTTCGATCTTAACTTATCAGTTAGTCAGTGAGTCAGTGGTATTTCTCTTTTATATATATAGATTGACCCACTTGGCTCTGTACGCAGAACTTCGTACCGATTACCAAGTTATACGTAACGGATTATGTTAAGTTATACTTTTCTATGAAAAACTCTCTCGCACAAACACAACTTCATCCTTGCAACTTCTACAGACATACTGTGTCTAACTTTACTCTACAGAGAATGAATGTTACTGAATTTAGTGTTTTGTGATTGGCTAAATCCAAGTCACATGATTAAGGCTTTCATCAGATATAAACTTCTCCAGAAAGAGTTTGTATAAATATTGTAACGTAACAAAATTAAGGTTCCCGATGTTACATAAAAACTTTGTCAACATAGCGAAAAACAATGTCCAAGGCATGCCATAATTAAGGTCAAGAGGGCCAATCTCACCCAAACAAAAAAATATATTGACGATACCTAAGTAAGGTTACTAAGTAATAAATTAGTAAAATGTAGCCAATTATAAAATATGGAGTGATTAGAGTAAGATGTAAACTATAAACACTGTGTCTAGTGAGATGAGTTTACTGTGGATGAGTTCAAATATAATAAACTGTTTAATTAATATTTAATGTTTTATAATGATGTATCTGTTGTTGTGCTTTATCATGATATTGAGTTTACATGATATTTATTTTATGTTTTGTGTGTAGTAAGTGTGGAGCCATTGCTTTAAGGAAGTACTAAGTAATGGGTACTCAGTTCATTCATGTTAAACTTGTATTTAAGTAATTAAATACAAGTGTGTTTATTATGTATGATATCATGTTAAAGGTATTTACTTTAGATAATTAATGAAGATGTCTTAGAAAATAATTGTAAACTTGGCCAGGAAGACAATAATTGTAAATAAATTGTCTAGTGGTCATTATAATAATGTTAAAAACCGATGAAGGGTTCTATGATAAACTCAATAATAATAATAAAATGAAATCAGGAATTTAAAATTGTAATAATTGGCCATAAGCCAGTGACTCTTTGTACAGTAGGTCAGGTAAGAAAAATTAAATTAAAAACAAAAAAAAATTATAACATGTAATAAAACCAATAGGCCTAAATTTAGTATTTGTAAAAGGAAATTAATACCTTTTTTAATAAGTCCATTCAGATGAAAATGTAGTAAAATGTATACGGTTTAATAAGGCAGATTAAGTGAAAGTTTTATGTGATTTAGTGTAATTCCAAGCAGGGAGTATTTTATTAAATAAGAGTAGTAATATTTCCTAATTCTGGCTCTAGGATATCAAATATTATCCAATTACAGAAGAAGTAATGGTAGTTAGGGTAACAGAAATGCAAGAAATTTTGTTGATTTCAACATTCAATTGTTATATGCTATTGGGTAAAGTTCAGCAGACTAATTTAAAAAAGAGAACCAAATAAAATAAATCAAATTTAAACAAATTAAATTTGATTAAAGAAATCCATTTAAAAAGAACTGAGTAATAACTCCTGAAACTATATTTCAGTAAATATAATTCTACACATTCTTAAAGTTCACAGAATTAATAAATACTCATTCGACCGATTTCCAGTAAAAGAATGATGATGAAAATGATTTACCATTAAACAAAGATGATTCATAGCAGAAGAAGTCAAAATTAATTGAAATATAAATAAAAAAATACACGAAGAACTTTTGTATCTAAGTACCAAACCTCACTTTCAATAAACAAACGAAGTCGTAATACTACACCAATTCCATTGAGACCGGCAACTACTAGGATCGTGAAGAAGAACGAAGACCAGAACTGAACTTCTATTACACTCCGGGACATCACATCTAAACCTTTATTGAGAATCTGGATGCTGTTTTGGTCAAGAGTAGCATAACCATTCCGTTTTCACTCCGTTGTAAACAGACACGGCCACCTTAAGTATCGTTCCCAGTTTGGTAACAAACCTGCTTATATTTAATTTTATATATTAAGAGTTAATAACAATTGTAATACTTAGTAACCTTAATTTTGCATTACCTGGCCTTACTAATCGTTAAAAGAATTAACCATACCCTGAGATAAGAGATAAAAAAAAAAAAGAATAAAATATATGTATAATCAAATTGTAACAAACCACGAGTTAAATAACGAATCGATCCTATATTGTGCGATCGACATGATGTATTAATCACTGGAGAAGGAAACTGTTGGAATTGGAAACTTAGATAAAATAAAGAACCTTTATTGTATTTGACGAGTTTGTGTTATTGTAGAATAATTATTGTATTTCAATAGGGTGTAAATTACAGAGAAAGAAAGCGATCAAAACCTAAAGTGGAACGACAACCTAGAATAACGTATTAATCGCCCACCACAGCGCTCGTTGCAGACAGCTGGTGAATACGGGAGAAGAGAGAACTAACTTATTCTCTGCGCCACTCTTTGTCCGATTTAAATAATACAGACTGACTAGGGTTGGAGAAAATTACTAAATTATTCACCGTAATAATTGTAATATAGCGCTTTTTCTCTGGCAAAACACTTAATAACCACTTAACACAGGTCTATGTTCGACAAACGAATAATATCAACTATATAATAAATAATTGTTTTCATAAATTAACATTGATTTGCAGGAGATCTCATCTGCAATAACATATTACAAATATAACGTAATCTTTTAGATTACAAATAGGTGAAACCAACAGTAGGGCCTTTCAAACTTCTCAAATATAATTAATAACGAAACATCGATTACTGGTGGTTACATATTGGCGCTTAATGAGTGGGCTTTAGTTAAGTAAAAAATTGACTATATTGCCATTACTTAACTGGAGCAGGCAACTATTAGAGGCACAGGAATGCATACGAGAGGTGTTTCTAAAAGGATGGCGAAAGACCAAGAAATGGAAGAAGATAGACGGGAGGAAGAAGCAGAAATAGTTACAGACGTTGAAAAGGAACAACAGGCGGGTGACAAGGAGGAAGCCAGAGGTGATATGGATTTACTAAAACTATGGGAATTAATTAAAGAAGATTCCAAGAAACAGAAGGAAGCCAATAATGAAAATTTTAAACGAATGGAGGAAAGATTTGACCAGAATAAAGAGGAAACTAATGAAAATTTTAGGAAACAAAATGAGAACACTAATGAGAGTTTAAGACAAATCGATGAAAAAATAGACGGTATAAATGAGAATTCAGAAAAGCTGGAAAACAAAATAGACAATATTAGCGAAAACTCAAAGAAACAAAACGAAATTTTGAGTGAGAATTTAATCAAACTAATGAATGAGAAGTTTGACAAATATAAAGAGGAAAATGATGAGAATAACCGGCTGATAAATAAAAAATTAAACCAAATTAACGAAAGGCTTGACAGGAACGACGAGAGCTTAAAGCAGATTCAGGAAAATACCAAACAAAGAGACGAAAGAATTGAAAACAATAATAAGGAGTTGCGGCAAATCATCAATGAACAAAACCAAGCGTTGAGGGAAGTCATCAATGAAAGTATTGCAATTGTCGATGAAACACTTAGCAAAAGAGTGGATAATTATGAAAAGGAAGTAAGACAGCAAATAACTGAAACTAAGGTAGGTCTAGAAAAGACGGATGAAACCATCATACAACTCAGAGTGGAAGTAGAGGCCAAAATAAATCAAGTAGAAAACAATAACAAACTTAGAATAACGGAGGTACAAGCGAAAACCCAAGAAAATTTAAACGAAGTACGAATCAACATAGCCGGAAGAATAGAACAGGTTAACAATGAAATGAAGACAATGGAAATAAGGCAAAAACGTCAAAGGAAATTAATGAATACACGTGAAGGATTGGAGATGATTAAAGGGGGATTAGTTAAGCTACATAATATACCCATTACGGAACCCAGAGAAGTAAGGCAATTAAGAAACTCTAAACGAACCACAATTGAATTCCTAGATAGATTAGAAGGACCGAAAAAGCCAAAACTAACTGAGGAGCATGGAGGACTTCTGGAGATTATGTATGAACCATTTGAACGATTAAGTAACAGTACGGAAGAATCAGCTCGAAGGACGATGGTAAACTTTATCATAAATGAGAATTTTATAGCGACAAGATGGAAGAACCAGATGATAGTGAGACACGTCACAAGGACGGAAATAATTCTATACGCTAGAGAAATCCGAACAACCAGTACAGAGGAAATAATGGACCACGGTTAAACAGATTCCAAACAGAATATAGAGAAAAGGGACGGATTTTATGGATACAGGATCAAGCAAATCCCAGGAAAATAATGAGAAACTAATTAAAATATATTAAACCAACTATTAAATGAAATAAACTAATTACATGATACTTCAGAGAAATTATGTGGAATCAATTTTAAAAAAAAAAAAAAAAAAATTAAAAAATAAGTAAGGAACACCTTACTATATAATTCAGAAGAAATTATTTTAAACTAATAAACATGAAAGAAGGGTTAGAAATGAGTTAGCTGAAGGAAGAATATGCCATACAATTTATGATAAGGAGGAGATTCAGTGTTTAGTTGCAGAAATAAATGGGAATGAATTAAAAATAGTAAAATACGTATGCTAAAGAATAATTAATTGACAGCACGGAACTAAGAAGAATTTAAAATGAATATTGAACAGCTTTAACTAATATACTGGTGAATAATATGATAAATGGAACTACAGAACAACGAGATAAATAAGTTAAGAAAAGTATTAGGATACCTCAGAAATAATAGTAATCATCCCTTGAATATAAGTTTGTAGTGAAGGAGCTACCTTATAGATAATAATTATGTGTATTGTGTTGTGATAGTGCAACTTTTATTTTTTTTCTGGACAGAGATGAAGTTCCTCTGATCTCAGAAGATATAGTTAGGGAAACGGCAGCGTAATGGAAGCCAATAGTGCCCCTCTGATTCCGTACCAGCTATGATATTAGGGAAAAATGTTAGGGAAATATAGAATTTTAGGGATTATACACCAAGAGAGGTAATTAAATATAAAAATGATAATAAGAAATGATAGCGTAAAAAGCTAGAAGAAGTTATGAGTTTCAGAGAAAAGGACAGGTCTACAACTGAGGGAGGTACCAGTAGAAAATTAATGACCAGATACACAAGGAGTGTCAACACAATTTTCTGGTGCAATTAAAAGTTTAAAGAATAGAAGGAGAAAATAAACCCCAAAGAACCCATTGAATTGCGAATTAAAACAGAAACAATGAAAAAACTGAAACCATTATAAATTAATAATTTTATTAAATGAATATTCCAAAGTATGAAGAACTATAAGTTTATTTTAACTAAACTTTATTCAGCCAAAATAAACTTCTTTCGGAGGGGGAGTATTATGTAACGTAACAAAATTAAGGTTCCCGATGTTACATAAAAACTTTGTCAACATAGCGAAAAACAATGTCCAAGGCATGCCATAATTAAGGTCAAGAGGGCCAATCTCACCCAAACAAAAAAATATATTGACGATACCTAAGTAAGGTTACTAAGTAATAAATTAGTAAAATGTAGCCAATTATAAAATATGGAGTGATTAGAGTAAGATGTAAACTATAAACACTGTGTCTAGCGAGATGAGTTTACTGTGGATGAGTTCAAATATAATAAACTGTTTAATTAATATTTAATGTTTTATAAAGATGTACCTGTTGTTGTGCTTTATCATGATATTGAGTTTACATGATATTTATTTTATGTTTTGTGTGTAGTAAGTATGGAGCCGTTGCTTTAAGGAAGTACTAAGTAATGGGTACTCAGTTCATTCATGTTAAACTTGTATTTAAGTAATTAAATACAAGTGTGTTTATTATGTATGATATCATGTTAAAGGTATTTACTTTAGATAATTAATGAAGATGTCTTAGAAAATAATTGTAAACTTGGCCAGGAAGACAATAATTGTAAATAAATTGTCTAGTGGTCATTATAATAATGTTAAAAACCGATGAAGGGTTCTATGATAAACTCAATAATAATAATAAAATGAAATCAGGAATTTAAAATTGTAATAATTGGCCATAAGCCGTGTAATAAAACCAATAGGCCTAAATTTAGTATTTGTAAAAGGAAATTAATACCTTTTTTAATAAGTCCATTCAGATGAAAATGTAGTAAAATGTATACGGTTTAATAAGGCAGATTAAGTGAAAGTTTTATGTGATTTAGTGTAATTCCAAGCAGGGAGTATTTTATTAAATAAGAGTAGTAATATCAACTATATAATAAATAATTGTTTTCATAAATTAACAATGATTTGCAGGAGATCTCATCTGCAATAACATATTACAAATATAACGTAATCTTTTAGATTACAAATAGGTGAAACCAACAGTGGGGCCTTTCAAACTTCTCAAATATAATTAATAACGAAACATCGATTACTGGTGGTTACAATATGCACTAACTTGCATTGAATTATCTACAACTTTTTATGACCCTATTAATGATAAGTGTTTCAAATTGAGGTTGTCCTACTTAAAAAACCATATTTCTAAAATAGTTATGAACCATAGAGTACACATAAATTGAAGCTATTTACATAAACAATTCATTGTCAAAGTTTCACGTTGATCGGTTAATTACCGCGGAAGATATAGAGATTACATGTTATCACACGTGCACACGCGTACACATTCACTCAAAAAATACATGACAATAAAGAACATCTTTTTACGGAGAATTTGGTATACCCTACATGCTTATCCATTTCTAATACAAAACTTACAGCTAAAAGACAAAGTATTACATAAAACCAATTTAAACATGAAAATGCTCGTCATCCATGTGTTCTGATACATAGCTTATCATCCTGTGTTCCATTGCAGGATTAACCCCACCACGTGTAAAAAAAAATTTTTTATATGGAATATATAAATTTATTTTTCTTCGTAACCTAAATTGACATAACGTCCTCCCAATAATAATAATAATCCAAATAATAACATAATAACTTCAAAAATCAAAATAAATGAATAGCTTCTATCAAACACATTCCTCAACTGTCAATTTGACAGCCCTAATTTAAACAAACAAACGCACGTGGCTAGATATCAACAACCTTCCTGCACACAGATAAGCATATCACACTTCTGACGTCATTCAGCTATATCTAGGTATATTACAGTTCATCCATACATTTTTCCAACGTGATCACACTTATTCTTACTTTACACATATTTTTGTACAATTTCCTACCAGTCATTCCACCTATATCCTGGCATTTTAGGTTTAATTCACTGGACAACAATGATTTTGTTACATGGTTAATATTTGCTGAATCTTATGTATTTTTGAGCACTGATTCCGAATATGAAGTCAGAAATTCTCTGTCGGCCTTAGTTTTTTTGCAATTGCCCTTCTTACTTCTCTAGAAAGTACATGGGCACGAACTATGCAAGTGCAGTATATATGACATTATTAATTTACTTTTTGCAAAATTTATGTTGCTATTTAAACTGTATATTAATTTATTTCAGTTCATTAATATCCATGACAGATAAGTTTATTATGTCAACACAATAATGAAAACGATTACAAATGACACACATATGATTTATGTAAATTACGGCACCTATTAGTCACACTGTATTACTCGTATGCTGTGAAGAACATTGGACTTTGATGACTCATCGATGACTCAGTGTTGAATGTAATACAGTAAACAAACACTATCATGCTGGCTAAGAAATATCACCTCTACTTCAGTCAAGTGTGAGCTCTCGTGTGTCTAAGTTCGTAGTACTCGTGGTGTAGTTCGTGGTACTTTTCCTACCAGTTTGTAATTTAATTTTTCCCTGTACAGTCAGTGCATGTACATACTAAATTAATCTGGGTTGTAAAGTGTTTAAACATTTTGTATTAAGTGTTTGTGAGTGTATAACAGTGAAATGTTTCATAAAAATGCCACGTAGTTGCATTAACCGGCCAGACAGTTTCTGCTATATTTGTGGTGAGGTAACACTAAAGTCTCAGAGGAGAAATATAACTCCACTGTTAAAAAAATCGTATGAACTATATTTTGGATGTAAATTGGGTGATCAGGACAAGTCCTGGGCCCCTCACAGTTGTTGCAATTCACGTGTAATGCTGTTGACTGGTTGGTTGAATGGATCTCGTCACATGACATTTGCAATTCCAATGGTTTGGAGAGAACGAAGGATCACTCCACGGACTGTTATTTTTGTTTAACGAAAATATCAGGGATAACAGCGAAGACTAGACACACTGTTAAATATCCTAATATTCCCTCTGCTATAAGACCAGTGCCTCACAGTCCACAGCTTCCAATTCCAGTACCACCGAAAACATGGGAATTAGACGAAGATGCTGTTAATGTTGAAGGTTGTGCAGATTCATTGGATGATGAAGAAAGGAGAGACCCAGACTTTTTAGAAAGTACAAATACTGAACCACACTTAATTAATCAGTCAGAATTAAATGATCTCGTTCGTGATCTACATTTATCCAAGAATCAAGCTGAACTTCTCACATCACGACTGAAAGGATGGAATCTTTTACAACATAATACTAAAATAAGTGGTTTCCGTGACAGGCAGTGTGATTTTGAACGTTCCTAAAAAACAAGTTCCCCAAGATAAGTGACGCTAAAATTAAGGAAGGCGTATTTGTTGGTCCTGATATAAGAAAACTAATGAATGATATTCAATTTGAAGACAGTTTGAATGACTGTGAGGTTGCTGCTTGGAAATCTTTTAAAAATGTTGTTAATGACTTCCTTGGAAATAATAAGGCAGATAACTACAAAGAACTGATAACTGAGCTTAAAAATTATAAAGCACTTGGCTGTAATATGTCACTAAAGATCCACTTCTTAGATTCTCATCTGGATTTTTTCCCAACCAATCTGGGAGCTGTGAGTGACGAACATGGTGAACGCTTTCACCAGGAAATATTCACAATGGAGACACGCTACCAAGGAAAGTGGAACCCAAGAATGCTAGCTGACTATTGCTGGAATCTGAAGACTGATTTACCTACAGCACACTACGCCAGAAAATCAAAACGAAGCAGATTTTAGGTATGTTGAAATTGCATGTATGTATAATAAACGTTTTTCAAAAAATGGTAATTACAAAAAAACTATGCCCGATAGAAAGAAACCATTTACATATTTGAAATCAGCGTCAAAAATTCTATAAGATTCAGCTGTTATCATTCTTGTAACAACCAAAAACCAAAATTTTGTTGTCCAGTGTTATCTTTAACATAATATTTTAATGCATGGAACTTCCCTATCACCCTGTTTGTATTTGGGTTAGTGACAATGTATGTATTTTTACCCACTTGTTCCGATAAAATATATGGACCGTTGTATAATCTAAAGAATTTGGCTGCAGTATTGTCTTCCCTGTGGCCTACATTTAAAGCTCGCAGGAGTACCTTCTCTCCAGTTTTGAACGTTACCAGTTTGTGAGCCGCATTAAATTTCTCCGTCCGTTCTTCGGCACACCTTTTAATGCGTCTCCTGGCCTCTATCTTTTAAACCAAATTTGGAATAAGCAAATTCTGCGTTGGAATCCTCCTGATGCACCCATCCCAGACACACTTTGGCATTTCCCCGGTTTGTAGTTCGTTAGGTGTAACTCCTGTCGTGTCATTGTAATTCCCATTGATGGACGCCTCGAAAAACTCGAGATAATCCGGCCACCTACTCTGGTTGGTATTACAATAAGTGCGAAACAGACGCCCTAACTCTGTTGACCCTTTCGGCGAGGTTACCTTGCGGTCTCCGGATTGCTGTCAACACTGCCTGTATATTGTGCTTCTCTAATTCAGACTGGCCACTTCTTGTTGGTGAATTGCTTACCCTGGTCAGATAGAATTTTCTTCACCTGACCACATTTCGGAATGTATTTATTTAATACAACATTTAATACTGCCATCGTGGTAGGTCATCCAATTGCATATAAACTTACGTTCTTAGAAAATGCATCTTGTAATGATACAATTAAGCAAAATCTCGTACCAGTGATAAAAAAGATAATTCTTAATATAAAATTTACTTCATATGAAATAAAATGTGTAAAAAATGATTAAAAGGTAAATACTTTGACTAAGACGTACAACGATATTACCCAACCCAAGTGATTGAGCCGAAAACACAGACATAAAGAAGGGAACCACGTAACATACTTATTAAAATGTAAATATTTTGACATGATTGAGCCGACAACCCAAACATGCTTAAGAAAATGTGATTGACAAAACAATGATGGACATAGAACTAAAGGAGAACCAAACCAAGATGAAGAATGAAGAGGAAGAATGAAGAGGAGACAGATAAAACCCAAGGGGAAACTAACACACATATATAAAAGGGAGAGATTGTATGTTAAAGATAGAATACGGTCAATAAACCTTAAATAATTATATATTAATAAAACCAATGTTATTATTATTATTAATTTAACATATGTATCCAATTTTTAAGACAATACAATTGTAAAACAATGTAGTATAGGAAAGGTACACTAACCCTGTCAGAAAGGTTAGATTCAACCCAAAACACAACTAGCCTAATATTGTTTATAGTAAAAATAATACTAAAACAAAAATAGTGAGAAATGGTAGGAGAAGGTATAGGGGTTACCCATTAAATAACACTAATTACAAAACAGTGAACCAAAGTGAAGTGCTTTAGTGAAGTGTTAATGCCCTAAAAAATAGTGAAAGTGAATGTGAAACATTCAAATTAGAATGCTAAGGAAATAGACACTCTTTAAAACATTGATAAACCACCAATGATTGGAGTGGAATTATAATTAGTTGTATACCTAAAAGTAATTAAAAATAGTATTTAAAATTAATATAAGGGAAGCATGTGACATATTAGGGAGAAAGCCCAGTACCATAACTTGTGTTAACATGGCATGATAGGATAGAAGTAAAGTTTGTTATTAAAGATTAAAATTATAAAGAATACAACACCCCATGTTGAAAGGGGAATTAACCTTCATAATATTAGAGAAAGTGACAATGTTTATCACCCTAGTTTATAAGACAAGAAAGAAATCAATGTTAGTACTAAGAATAATTTATGACTTATAAAGAATAGTTGATTCAATGTTAAAGAAGGAATATGACTGAAGGGGGACTTACAGTCCATAAACCTAACTATTATATTTTAAATGAAAAGTAATGAAAATGTATGTTGAATAATAATTAAAACACAAACAAATAAATGAAGCCCATCAGGCTGAATTCAGAATGTAATTTAAAAAGGAAATACACTAGAAAACAATCATGGCTGTTTGTAATTAGGAAAACAGTTAACTGCCAAGAACATTCAAATGCAAATTGTATCAATTTCACAAAAAATCCTAATAATCTAAGAACAGTGAATGGACTATAATTGTATATCAGTTATTTCAACACAGAAATATTATTGTAATAATTCAATTCAAGAAAGATATGTTATTTATTAAATGTCAACTAATTAGACTATAGTTAAAGTGTAACAGAATATGACCTTATGAGGTATCATTGTAAACTTTGAAAGGAAAGAAAAATAATAGTGATGTCATTTATTATCCCAAAGGAATTTTAAGGGAATAAAATCATTAGGAAAATACTTAATAAATTTGAATAAAAATTCAAATATCTAACAATGTAAGTAAGGAGTAATTAAACCAGCATTGAATTATTAGTTACTATGACAACGAGTCGTTTGAGGCTTATTTTTCCGTTAAATTAGAGAGACGCTGAAAAAACGAAGCGTGGGTACGCCACACAAGAAATTGGACAAACTAAAACTTTAATTTAAACAGTTACAACAAGTCAACTAGTGAACCAAAATGATCCAATATGAAGAGACGTCGATCTGTACAGAATTAATGATGACCAGGAACGAAATTAAATAAAATAATTAAAGAAAAAACCCAGACCAGTTTGAAGAAGATGCTGGAAGCCTACAACCAGTCCAAATTCGAAAAATACACGCCTACCCTGATGATGACCCTTCAACGTGAGACGAACTGATAAGTACTGAATAATTTCTTACTCCCAAAAAACCCTAAATTACTTGAATTATTTTCAAATGATAAAATTTCTCACTATTTAAAAAATAGTATTTTCTTTCAAAGGTAAAGGCACAATTTACTTACATTAAAAAACATTTGATTAACTTATAGAGATAACCTTATTTGTGAACATAACTACTGTAACAGAAGTACGACACTACTGAACAAATTGTACAAACACATTATAAATCCTAAGTACGTATAAGGTGTAATAGTGTACTTTCTTTTCATGTAATCAACGTTTATGTCTATTTTCATGATCAAAAGAACTCCAGATTTTAAAAACATGTTAATTTGTTAGAAGTAACTGAATGATAGTGTTTTGAATCAATTTTGCCAACCTGAGGTGTTTTGTGTTTCAAGCTCTAAGCCGGGGCATAATATTATAAATTTGTTTATGATTCAATTGTCATGTTTATTAATAATTAAATGTGTATTAAAAAACGCAGTACAGAACATTACTATCT
Source organism: Magicicada septendecula (assembly GCA_034769895.1). Taxonomy (NCBI): domain Eukaryota; kingdom Metazoa; phylum Arthropoda; class Insecta; order Hemiptera; family Cicadidae; genus Magicicada; species Magicicada septendecula. The sequence goes on from CM068367.1 coordinate 888,878,462, forward strand.
TGTTATTTCATAGGATTTTTTGTAAATATATGTGTGTTAGCGAAGTTTAAGTCATAGCCAACTAGCGCTTGTCACGAGTGGCCGAGTCGACAACCTGTGTAGTAGCGGGAATAATTCGAACGCCACAGCTGTCCATGTTAATACCACATATTACTTTAAAAATTAAATGTTTTAATTGTTTTAACAAAAACAATTTGGCGCCACCCGGGAATCGTAATCCATATGAATTGACAGGTAAGTTGTACTGGTGACATTGACAACGCTATGGACTCCAGTAGTGACGTCGATTTATGTAACAACCAGTGTGAGGCAAACACACTACATTCACACTAATACACAAAATAAACAAGTGTGATACATTTTAACAGGTACGACCTCGTTTTATTGTTACATATTGGCGACCAACAACGTGCGGCTGGAAAAAATAACTAGCGGCGATCATGAATAGACACGGGATGGTTACGAGACGCAAAGGGAAGGAAACACCAAACCAAGAAGGAAACCCAGAAGAAGTGGAGGAAGTTGAGGAAACAGAAATGGAAGAAACGACTGGAGAATTGTCAGAAGAAAACATACAGGAGGACCAAACGGAAAATCCAAGCCCACCTGAACCCGAACCTGAACCGGAAATAGAAGCAGAAGTCAGGGTAAATAACCAGCCAGTCAAACCAACAGAAGAAACGAATTTAAATAGCATGATGAAGTTCATGATGGAACAATTTGGACAAATGAATAAAAAATTAGAGTCAGACAAGGAGGGGAGAAGACAAGACAAGGAAGATTTAAATAAAAAATTAGAATCAGACAAGGAAGATTTAAATACAAAATTAGAATCAGACAAGGAAGACTTGAATAAAAAATTAGAATCACTGCAAGAGGGAAGAAAAGAAGACAGGGAATTCTGGAATACAAAACTGGACCAAAATAGTGAAGAATTGAGAAGCAAATGAAGGTGATACATGAAAGTCAGGAGGCATTGGAAAAGAAGAGTGAAGAGCTAAAGAAACAGATCAAGAAGGATCTGGAGGTAGTGAACAAAAAGATGGAAAATAACCATGATATCCTCCAACGAAAAATCGAGGAAGAAAGTAAGAAAACCAAGGAGGAATGGAAGCAACAACTAGTCGAATGTCGAGAAGAGATTAGACAAACGGTAACAGAAACCAACGAAACAGTGATACAAATCAGAGAAGAATTAAATAATAAAATTAGTAACGTTGAAGAGGAAGGTAAATTGAGGGCGACGGAGTTCTACCAAGTCCTTACTGAAGGGTGCCAAAAGAATAAACAAGAAGTGGTCAAGGAATTAGAGGAGAGGCACCAAGAGCTACAACTGGATGTAAACAATCGGGTGGAGAAGGTTTATACCGTCATAGATAAAATCGATGGACTGACCCGAGAAAACCGAGAAAAAATCCAGGGAATCGGCATGCGAGAGAAACAGATGCAGGAAGAATTAGATGCATTAAGAGAAAAACCATATAATCACACACAGTTCATAACCAGTGAGAACAGAGAAATGATTAATTTTCGTAGCTACAGGAGAAACCCGATAGAATTCCTCAAACGGGTAGAAGAGCTGATAGAGAAGAACCGAGAAACCAGATGGTCTAGTGTGAGGAGTATGATCGACGAGATGTTTCGTGACACCCATGACAATTGGTGGACGGCCACAAGACCTGAGATAAATGATACTCAAGAGTTCAAGAAACAGTTCAGGGAGAAGTATTGGTCCGAATCAACACAGAATGTGGTCCGCAATGAGATTAGTAACGGAAGGTACGAGACACAAGGAGGACACACGTTAACATCGTACTTTCTGGGAAAGGTATGTTTAGCCAGAAATTTGGAACCCAGGATACCGGAAGAGTCGTTGGTGATACAACTGGGTTACCATTACGAAGAGGCCATCCAGAAGGCCAGGCGACAAGGGCAAATTAAAACAATCCAAGGAATGGTTAGCTTACTGGAAGACCTGGAGAACGATAACCAGTATCGAAAAAACAGAATCACAAACCAAAGATACAATAAGTGGAATGAACACAATAATACACCTAATTTCCAGGGACCATACAATTATCCACAAGACAATAATCGAAATAACTGGGGCCGCAATAATACTGATAATAATGCAGAACAAACGTTCAATAGAAATACCCAGCAACACCCTCCAAACGATCAGCCTGGTAACAGTGGCCAACAGAACCATCACTCAGGAAATCAAAACAATAATAGAAATAGCTCAAATAATAATTACCGACAGAATGATAATTACCGAGGAAATGGACCTGAACGTCGTACCAACGGTCACCCCAATAACCATAATTACTACGGCAACCGGTATCATCCCAATGACCAGTACAACCGGGGACCCGGGGGTAATCAGTATAGAAATGACGACAGACGTCGAGTAAACTTCATCCGTGGACAAAAACAGGATAACCAAAGGAGATATGGCCAGAACTATCGTCCTAACTGTTATTATCAAGTCTCAAATAATAATAATAACCCACCAGCAGAGGGTAGGAATGATGAACCACCTCGCAATGAAGATAACCACCGCCAGGAACCCAATACCAACCAAAATAATAGCGGAAATTGGGTAACAGTTCATGAGAATCCGGGTTTTTCAATACGGCATGATACAATAAGTAATGACGAAGGACCCCGGATAGCTCAAGTAAACACCATAAGGGCCGAACCCAGCCAAGAACCACCTGATAACCACAGGAATGGAAGTAATAGAGAAGATGATTTAAGTTTTGGAGAGAGGGTATGGCCCCAACATGTGGTAAGGTGGTGATGACTTGAATAATATCATCCAGAATAAGTGTGTCTACCAAGCACTTGAAGGAGTAGAGGTGCATAATAACAAAGAGTCGAACAAGAGAAGGAAATAATAAAGAAAAGAAAAGGAGAAGTCAACTGAACAAAATATAAATAACAAGGTCCTGTGTATAGTAATATGAATAGAACAATTATGTATATCATAATAGTCCGTATATCATCACAAGAGACAATGGTAATAATACTTACCAAATCAGTAATATCAATACAAGGAAAATCAAGGGAGTTTACAATCAAACTTCAATAAAAAAGTTTTACGAAGAAGAATAAAACCATTGTGAAATGAAACCGATTTCAAAATTCTAAAAGAAATTGTAAGAGCAGCTTACTCAAATATTTAGATGATATATGCGGAACGATAAAAAAGTTTTAATGGGAAAAAAAAAAAAACCAAGGAAACAGTTACACAAATCCCTTTCAATTTAAATCAGTTTAAAATATAACAAAAGATTGAAATATGAAGTATGAAGTAAAAAGTGAGATAATCAGGAATAAGTTACACACATTCCTATGTAATAAAAATGTAAGAAGCACAAACTTACAATTATAATTAAAAACAAAAAATAGCTAAAAAGGAATACGCTACAAACATTCCTTTAAGGTAAGACCATTAACTTACCAGAAAATTATCAAAAATGATGTTGAATACAGAGTAAAATAAACAAAAATAAAATCAAGTTCAAATTACTGAGATAAATACTTGAAATTATACTGAACCGAAAGTATTATCAGAAAAAATAAATAAAATTATACCTGGTACAAGGAGAGAGAGAAATTGTATATAAAACCAATATACAGATATGGCTAAAGCAGAATCATGCTAAATGTCTGAAACAATTAAGATGATCACAACGAGCATTGAAAACAAAATAATGAAAAGTGAGATATGATGAAATTAACATATGAGTAAAGATAAAATTTCTCAATATAGTATATGAGTAGATGGTAGTGTATAGTTAAGGTATAGCGGAAGGAAGAGTGAGTAGTAATGATAAAGTGATCTAAAAACAAACCACAAGGTGGACAAACCCAATTATATTATTATTATTATTATTAAGTCACAAGTTGACAAAGATTTAAGATTGACTGTTGAAAAGTCCAGCAATCTATATGAACTGAGTAGAGAAGATGTGCCTCTAGTCTCAGAAAATTGAGTAGTAATGGGAGAAACCAGCTACTATATAAAGTTAGGGAAAAAATTTGTGTATGAGGGAATATGCACCAATGGAAATAAATAAAAACAGATCCAAATGAAATGGAGTGAATTAAGTAAGAAGAGAAAGGGAGAATGGAGAAACAAACAAGGAAGAGAAGGAAAAAAGTTATCTATAACTGATAATTTCATAAAACACTATGCTAGTATTTTATTAAAATGATCAATTTTAGAGGAGAGGCATTATGTAACGATACAATTAAGCCAAATCTCGTACCAGTGATAAAAAAGATAATTCTTAATATAAAATTTACTTCATATGAAATAAAATGTGTAAAAAATGATTAAAAGGTAAATACTTTGACAAGACGTACAACGATATTACCCAACCCAAGTGATTGAGCCGAAAACACAGACATAAAGAAGGGAACCACGTAACATACTTATTAAAATGTAAATATTTTGACATGATTGAGCCGACAACCCAAACATGCTTAAGAAAATGTGAGTGACAAAACAATGATGGACATAGAACTAAAGGAGAACCAAACCAAGATGAAGAATGAAGATGAAGATTATTGAAGAAGAAGAAGAGGAAGAATGAAGAGGAGACAGATAAAACCCAAGGGGAAACTAACACACATATATAAAAGGGAGAGATTGTATGTTAAAGATAGAATACGGTCAATAAACCTTAAATAATTATATATTAATAAAACCAATGTTATTATTATTATTAATTTAACATATGTATCCAATTTTTAAGACAATACAATTGTAAAACAATGTAGTATAGGAAAGGTACACTAACCCTGTCAGAAAGGTTAGATTCAACCCAAAACACAACTAGCCTAATATTGTTTATAGTAAAAATAATACTAAAACAAAAATAGTGAGAAATGGTAGGAGAAGGTATAGGGGTTACCCATTAAATAACACTAATTACAAAACAGTGAACCAAAGTGAAGTGCTTTAGTGAAGTGTTAATGCCCTAAAAAATAGTGAAAGTGAATGTGAAACATTCAAATTAGAATGCTAAGGAAATAGACACTCTTTAAAACATTGATAAACCACCAATGATTGGAGTGGAATTATAATTAGTTGTATACCTAAAAGTAATTAAAAATAGTATTTAAAATTAATATAAGGGAAGCATGTGACATATTAGGGAGAAAGCCCAGTACCATAACTTGTGTTAACATGGCATGATAGGATAGAAGTAAAGTTTGTTATTAAAGATTAAAATTATAAAGAATACAACACCCCATGTTGAAAGGGGAATTAACCTTCATAATATTAGAGAAAGTGACAATGTTTATCACCCTAGTTTATAAGACAAGAAAGAAATCAATGTTAGTACTAAGAATAATTTATGACTTATAAAGAATAGTTGATTCAATGTTAAAGAAGGAATATGACTGAAGGGGGACTTACAGTCCATAAACCTAACTATTATATTTTAAATGAAAAGTAATGAAAATGTATGTTGAATAATAATTAAAACACAAACAAATAAATGAAGCCCATCAGGCTGAATTCAGAATGTAATTTAAAAAGGAAATACACTAGAAAACAATCATGGCTGTTTGTAATTAGGAAAACAGTTAACTGCCAAGAACATTCAAATGCAAATTGTATCAATTTCACAAAAAATCCTAATAATCTAAGAACAGTGAATGGACTATAATTGTATATCAGTTATTTCAACACAGAAATATTATTGTAATAATTCAATTCAAGAAAGATATGTTATTTATTAAATGTCAACTAATTAGACTATAGTTAAAGTGTAACAGAATATGACCTTATGAGGTATCATTGTAAACTTTGAAAGGAAAGAAAAATAATAGTGATGTCATTTATTATCCCAAAGGAATTTTAAGGGAATAAAATCATTAGGAAAATACTTAATAAATTTGAATAAAAATTCAAATATCTAACAATGTAAGTAAGGAGTAATTAAACCAGCATTGAATTATTAGTTACTATGACAACGAGTCGTTTGAGGCTTATTTTTCCGTTAAATTAGAGAGACGCTGAAAAAACGAAGCGTGGGTACGCCACACAAGAAATTGGACAAACTAAAACTTTAATTTAAACAGTTACAACAAGTCAACTAGTGAACCAAAATGATCCAATATGAAGAGACGTCGATCTGTACAGAATTAATGATGACCAGGAACGAAATTAAATAAAATAATTAAAGAAAAAACCCAGACCAGTTTGAAGAAGATGCTGGAAGCCTACAACCAGTCCAAATTCGAAAAATACACGCCTACCCTGATGATGACCCTTCAACGTGAGACGAACTGATAAGTACTGAATAATTTCTTACTCCCAAAAAACCCTAAATTACTTGAATTATTTTCAAATGATAAAATTTCTCACTATTTAAAAAATAGTATTTTCTTTCAAAGGTAAAGGCACAATTTACTTACATTAAAAAACATTTGATTAACTTATAGAGATAACCTTATTTGTGAACATAAGTACTGTAACAGAAGTACGACACTACTGAACAAATTGTACAAACACATTATAAATCCTAAGTACGTATAAGGTGTAATAGTGTACTTTCTTTTCATGTAATCAACGTTTATGTCTATTTTCATGATCAAAAGAACTCCAGATTTTAAAAACATGTTAATTTGTTAGAAGTAACTGAATGATAGTGTTTTGAATCAATTTTGCCAACCTGAGGTGTTTTGTGTTTCAAGCTCTAAGCCGGGGCATAATATTATAAATTTGTTTATGATTCAATTGTCATGTTTATTAATAATTAAATGTGTATTAAAAAACGCAGTACAGAACATTACTATCTTGTTATTTCATAGGATTTTTTGTAAATATATGTGTGTTAGCGAAGTTTAAGTCATAGCCAACTAGCGCTTGTCACGAGTGGCCGAGTCGACAACCTGTGTAGTAGCGGGAATAATTCGAACGCCACAGCTGTCCATGTTAATACCACATATTACTTTAAAAATTAAATGTTTTAATTGTTTTAACAAAAACAATTTGGCGCCACCCGGGAATCGTAATCCATATGAATTGACAGGTAAGTTGTACTGGTGACATTGACAACGCTACGGACTCCAGTAGTGACGTCGATTTATGTAACAACCAGTGTGAGGCAAACACACTACATTCACACTAATACACAAAATAAACAAGTGTGATACATTTTAACAGGTACGACCTCGTTTTATTGTTACATATTGGCGACCAACAACGTGCGGCTGGAAAAAATAACTAGCGGCGATCATGAATAGACACGGGATGGTTACGAGACGCAAAGGGAAGGAAACACCAAACCAAGAAGGAAACCCAGAAGAAGTGGAGGAAGTTGAGGAAACAGAAATGGAAGAAACGACTGGAGAATTGTCAGAAGAAAACATACAGGAGGACCAAACGGAAAATCCAAGCCCACCTGAACCCGAACCTGAACCGGAAATAGAAGCAGAAGTCAGGGTAAATAACCAGCCAGTCAAACCAACAGAAGAAACGAATTTAAATAGCATGATGAAGTTCATGATGGAACAATTTGGACAAATGAATAAAAAATTAGAGTCAGACAAGGAGGGGAGAAGACAAGACAAGGAAGATTTAAATAAAAAATTAGAATCAGACAAGGAAGATTTAAATACAAAATTAGAATCAGACAAGGAAGACTTGAATAAAAAATTAGAATCACTGCAAGAGGGAAGAAAAGAAGACAGGGAATTCTGGAATACAAAACTGGACCAAAATAGTGAAGAATTGAGAAGCAAATGAAGGTGATACATGAAAGTCAGGAGGCATTGGAAAAGAAGAGCGAAGAGCTAAAGAAACAGATCAAGAAGGATCTGGAGGTAGTGAACAAAAAGATGGAAAATAACCATGATATCCTCCAACGAAAAATCGAGGAAGAAAGTAAGAAAACCAAGGAGGAATGGAAGCAACAACTAGTCGAATGTCGAGAAGAGATTAGACAAACGGTAACAGAAACCAACGAAACAGTGATACAAATCAGAGAAGAATTAAATAATAAAATTAGTAACGTTGAAGAGGAAGGTAAATTGAGGGCGACGGAGTTCTACCAAGTCCTTACTGAAGGGTGCCAAAAGAATAAACAAGAAGTGGTCAAGGAATTAGAGGAGAGGCACCAAGAGCTACAACTGGATGTAAACAATCGGGTGGAGAAGGTTTATACCGTCATAGATAAAATCGATGGACTGACCCGAGAAAACCGAGAAAAAATCCAGGGAATCGGCATGCGAGAGAAACAGATGCAGGAAGAATTAGATGCATTAAGAGAAAAACCATATAATCACACACAGTTCATAACCAGTGAGAACAGAGAAATGATTAATTTTCGTAGCTACAGGAGAAACCCGATAGAATTCCTCAAACGGGTAGAAGAGCTGATAGAGAAGAACCGAGAAACCAGATGGTCTAGTGTGAGGAGTATGATCGACGAGATGTTTCGTGACACCCATGACAATTGGTGGACGGCCACAAGACCTGAGATAAATGATACTCAAGAGTTCAAGAAACAGTTCAGGGAGAAGTATTGGTCCGAATCAACACAGAATGTGGTCCGCAATGAGATTAGTAACGGAAGGTACGAGACACAAGGAGGACACACGTTAACATCGTACTTTCTGGGAAAGGTATGTTTAGCCAGAAATTTGGAACCCAGGATACCGGAAGAGTCGTTGGTGATACAACTGGGTTACCATTACGAAGAGGCCATCCAGAAGGCCAGGCGACAAGGCCAAATTAAAACAATCCAAGGAATGGTTAGCTTACTGGAAGACCTGGAGAACGATAACCAGTATCGAAAAAACAGAATCACAAACCAAAGATACAATAAGTGGAATGAACACAATAATACACCTAATTTCCAGGGACCATACAATTATCCACAAGACAATAATCGAAATAACTGGGGCCGCAATAATACTGATAATAATGCAGAACAAACGTTCAATAGAAATACCCAGCAACACCCTCCAAACGATCAGCCTGGTAACAGTGGCCAACAGAACCATCACTCAGGAAATCAAAACAATAATAGAAATAGCTCAAATAATAATTACCGACAGAATGATAATTACCGAGGAAATGGACCTGAACGTCGTACCAACGGTCACCCCAATAACCATAATTACTACGGCAACCGGTATCATCCCAATGACCAGTACAACCGGGGACCCGGGGGTAATCAGTATAGAAATGACGACAGACGTCGAGTAAACTTCATCCGTGGACAAAAACAGGATAACCAAAGGAGATATGGCCAGAACTATCGTCCTAACTGTTATTATCAAGTCTCAAATAATAATAATAACCCACCAGCAGAGGGTAGGAATGATGAACCACCTCGCAATGAAGATAACCACCGCCAGGAACCCAATACCAACCAAAATAATAGCGGAAATTGGGTAACAGTTCATGAGAATCCGGGTTTTTCAATACGGCATGATACAATAAGTAATGACGAAGGACCCCGGATAGCTCAAGTAAACACCATAAGGGCCGAACCCAGCCAAGAACCACCTGATAACCACAGGAATGGAAGTAATAGAGAAGATGATTTAAGTTTTGGAGAGAGGGTATGGCCCCAACATGTGGTAAGGTGGTGATGACTTGAATAATATCATCCAGAATAAGTGTGTCTACCAAGCACTTGAAGGAGTAGAGGTGCATAATAACAAAGAGTCGAACAAGAGAAGGAAATAATAAAGAAAAGAAAAGGAGAAGTCAACTGAACAAAATATAAATAACAAGGTCCTGTGTATAGTAATATGAATAGAACAATTATGTATATCATAATAGTCCGTATATCATCACAAGAGACAATGGTAATAATACTTACCAAATCAGTAATATCAATACAAGGAAAATCAAGGGAGTTTACAATCAAACTTCAATAAAAAAGTTTTACGAAGAAGAATAAAACCATTGTGAAATGAAACCGATTTCAAAATTCTAAAAGAAATTGTAAGAGCAGCTTACTCAAATATTTAGATGATATATGCGGAACGATAAAAAAGTTTTAATGGGAAAAAAAAAAACCAAGGAAACAGTTACACAAATCCCTTTCAATTTAAATCAGTTTAAAATATAACAAAAGATTGAAATATGAAGTATGAAGTAAAAAGTGAGATAATCAGGAATAAGTTACACACATTCCTATGTAATAAAAATGTAAGAAGCACAAACTTACAATTATAATTAAAAACAAAAAACAGCTAAAAAGGAATACGCTACAAACATTCCTTTAAGGTAAGACCATTAACTTACCAGAAAATTATCAAAAATGATGTTGAATACAGAGTAAAATAAACAAAAATAAAATCAAGTTCAAATTACTGAGATAAATACTTGAAATTATACTGAACCGAAAGTATTATCAGAAAAAATAAATAAAATTATACCTGGTACAAGGAGAGAGAGAAATTGTATATAAAACCAATATACAGATATGGCTAAAGCAGAATCATGCTAAATGTCTGAAACAATTAAGATGATCACAACGAGCATTGAAAACAAAATAATGAAAAGTGAGATATGATGAAATTAACATATGAGTAAAGATAAAATTTCTCAATATAGTATATGAGTAGATGGTAGTGTATAGTTAAGGTATAGCGGAAGGAAGAGTGAGTAGTAATGATAAAGTGATCTAAAAACAAACCACAAGGTGGACAAACCCAATTATATTATTATTATTATTAAGTCACAAGTTGACAAAGATTTAAGATTGACTGTTGAAAAGTCCAGCAATCTATATGAACTGAGTAGAGAAGATGTGCCTCTAGTCTCAGAAAATTGAGTAGTAATGGGAGAAACCAGCTACTATATAAAGTTAGGGAAAAAATTTGTGTATGAGGGAATATGCACCAATGGAAATAAATAAAAACAGATCCAAATGAAATGGAGTGAATTAAGTAAGAAGAGAAAGGGAGAATGGAGAAACAAACAAGGAAGAGAAGGAAAAAAGTTATCTATAACTGATAATTTCATAAAACACTATGCTAGTATTTTATTAAAATGATCAATTTTAGAGGAGAGGCATTATGTAACGATACAATTAAGCCAAATCTCGTACCAGTGATAAAAAAGATAATTCTTAATATAAAATTTACTTCATATGAAATAAAATGTGTAAAAAATGATTAAAAGGTAAATACTTTGACAAGACGTACAACGATATTACCCAACCCAAGTGATTGAGCCGAAAACACAGACATAAAGAAGGGAACCACGTAACATACTTATTAAAATGTAAATATTTTGACATGATTGAGCCGACAACCCAAACATGCTTAAGAAAATGTGAGTGACAAAACAATGATGGACATAGAACTAAAGGAGAACCAAACCAAGATGAAGAATGAAGATGAAGATTATTGAAGAAGAAGAAGAGGAAGAATGAAGAGGAGACAGATAAAACCCAAGGGGAAACTAACACACATATATAAAAGGGAGAGATTGTATGTTAAAGATAGAATACGGTCAATAAACCTTAAATAATTATATATTAATAAAACCAATGTTATTATTATTATTAATTTAACATATGTATCCAATTTTTAAGACAATACAATTGTAAAACAATGTAGTATAGGAAAGGTACACTAACCCTGTCAGAAAGGTTAGATTCAACCCAAAACACAACTAGCCTAATATTGTTTATAGTAAAAATAATACTAAAACAAAAATAGTGAGAAATGGTAGGAGAAGGTATAGGGGTTACCCATTAAATAACACTAATTACAAAACAGTGAACCAAAGTGAAGTGCTTTAGTGAAGTGTTAATGCCCTAAAAAATAGTGAAAGTGAATGTGAAACATTCAAATTAGAATGCTAAGGAAATAGACACTCTTTAAAACATTGATAAACCACCAATGATTGGAGTGGAATTATAATTAGTTGTATACCTAAAAGTAATTAAAAATAGTATTTAAAATTAATATAAGGGAAGCATGTGACATATTAGGGAGAAAGCCCAGTACCATAACTTGTGTTAACATGGCATGATAGGATAGAAGTAAAGTTTGTTATTAAAGATTAAAATTATAAAGAATACAACACCCCATGTTGAAAGGGGAATTAACCTTCATAATATTAGAGAAAGTGACAATGTTTATCACCCTAGTTTATAAGACAAGAAAGAAATCAATGTTAGTACTAAGAATAATTTATGACTTATAAAGAATAGTTGATTCAATGTTAAAGAAGGAATATGACTGAAGGGGGACTTACAGTCCATAAACCTAACTATTATATTTTAAATGAAAAGTAATGAAAATGTATGTTGAATAATAATTAAAACACAAACAAATAAATGAAGCCCATCAGGCTGAATTCAGAATGTAATTTAAAAAGGAAATACACTAGAAAACAATCATGGCTGTTTGTAATTAGGAAAACAGTTAACTGCCAAGAACATTCAAATGCAAATTGTATCAATTTCACAAAAAATCCTAATAATCTAAGAACAGTGAATGGACTATAATTGTATATCAGTTATTTCAACACAGAAATATTATTGTAATAATTCAATTCAAGAAAGATATGTTATTTATTAAATGTCAACTAATTAGACTATAGTTAAAGTGTAACAGAATATGACCTTATGAGGTATCATTGTAAACTTTGAAAGGAAAGAAAAATAATAGTGATGTCATTTATTATCCCAAAGGAATTTTAAGGGAATAAAATCATTAGGAAAATACTTAATAAATTTGAATAAACATTCAAATATCTAACAATGTAAGTAAGGAGTAATTAAACCAGCATTGAATTATTAGTTACTATGACAACGAGTCGTTTGAGGCTTATTTTTCCGTTAAATTAGAGAGACGCTGAAAAAACGAAGCGTGGGTACGCCACACAAGAAATTGGACAAACTAAAACTTTAATTTAAACAGTTACAACAAGTCAACTAGTGAACCAAAATGATCCAATATGAAGAGACGTCGATCTGTACAGAATTAATGATGACCAGGAACGAAATTAAATAAAATAATTAAAGAAAAAACCCAGACCAGTTTGAAGAAGATGCTGGAAGCCTACAACCAGCCCAAATTCGAAAAATACACGCCTACCCTGATGATGACCCTTCAACGTGAGACGAACTGATAAGTACTGAATAATTTCTTACTCCCAAAAAACCCTAAATTACTTGAATTATTTTCAAATGATAAAATTTCTCACTATTTAAAAAATAGTATTTTCTTTCAAAGGTAAAGGCACAATTTACTTACATTAAAAAACATTTGATTAACTTATAGAGATAACCTTATTTGTGAACATAACTACTGTAACAGAAGTACGACACTACTGAACAAATTGTACAAACACATTATAAATCCTAAGTACGTATAAGGTGTAATAGTGTACTTCTTTTCATGTAATCAACGTTTATGTCTATTTTCATGATCAAAAGAACTCCAGATTTTAAAAACATATTAATTTGTTAGAAGTAACTGAATGATAGTGTTTTGAATCAATTTTGCCAACCTGAGGTGTTTTGTGTTTCAAGCTCTAAGCCGGGGCATAATATTATAAATTTGTTTATGATTCAGTTGTCATGTTTATTAATAATTAAATGTGTATTAAAAAACGCAGTACAGAACATTACTATCTTGTTATTTCATAGGATTTTTTTGTAAATATATGTGTGTTAGCGAAGTTTAAGTCATAGCCAACTAGCGCTTGTCACGAGTGGCCGAGTCGACAACCTGTGTAGTAGCGGGAATAATTCGAACGCCACAGCTGTCCATGTTAATACCACATATTACTTTAAAAATTAAATGTTTTAATTGTTTTAACAAAAACAATTTGGCGCCACCCGGGAATCGTAATCCATATGAATTGACAGGTAGGTTGTACTGGTGACATTGACAACGCTACGGACTCCAGTAGTGACGTCGATTTATGTAACAACCAGTGTGAGGCAAACACACTACATTCACACTAATACACAAAATAAACAAGTGTGATACATTTTAACAGGTACGACCTCGTTTTATTGTTACATATTGGCGACCAACAACGTGCGGCTGGAAAAAATAACTAGCGGCGATCATGAATAGACACGGGATGGTTACGAGACGCAAAGGGAAGGAAACACCAAACCAAGAAGGAAACCCAGAAGAAGTGGAGGAAGTTGAGGAAACAGAAATGGAAGAAACGACTGGAGAATTGTCAGAAGAAAACATACAGGAGGACCAAACGGAAAATCCAAGCCCACCTGAACCCGAACCTGAACCGGAAATAGAAGCAGAAGTCAGGGTAAATAACCAGCCAGTCAAACCAACAGAAGAAACGAATTTAAATAGCATGATGAAGTTCATGATGGAACAATTTGGACAAATGAATAAAAAATTAGAGTCAGACAAGGAGGGGAGAAGACAAGACAAGGAAGATTTAAATAAAAAATTAGAATCAGACAAGGAAGATTTAAATACAAAATTAGAATCAGACAAGGAAGACTTGAATAAAAAATTAGAATCACTGCAAGAGGGAAGAAAAGAAGACAGGGAATTCTGGAATACAAAACTGGACCAAAATAGTGAAGAATTGAGAAGCAAATGAAGGTGATACATGAAAGTCAGGAGGCATTGGAAAAGAAGAGCGAAGAGCTAAAGAAACAGATCAAGAAGGATCTGGAGGTAGTGAACAAAAAGATGGAAAATAACCATGATATCCTCCAACGAAAAATCGAGGAAGAAAGTAAGAAAACCAAGGAGGAATGGAAGCAACAACTAGTCGAATGTCGAGAAGAGATTAGACAAACGGTAACAGAAACCAACGAAACAGTGATACAAATCAGAGAAGAATTAAATAATAAAATTAGTAACGTTGAAGAGGAAGGTAAATTGAGGGCGACGGAGTTCTACCAAGTCCTTACTGAAGGGTGCCAAAAGAATAAACAAGAAGTGGTCAAGGAATTAGAGGAGAGGCACCAAGAGCTACAACTGGATGTAAACAATCGGGTGGAGAAGGTTTATACCGTCATAGATAAAATCGATGGACTGACCCGAGAAAACCGAGAAAAAATCCAGGGAATCGGCATGCGAGAGAAACAGATGCAGGAAGAATTAGATGCATTAAGAGAAAAACCATATAATCACACACAGTTCATAACCAGTGAGAACAGAGAAATGATTAATTTTCGTAGCTACAGGAGAAACCCGATAGAATTCCTCAAACGGGTAGAAGAGCTGATAGAGAAGAACCGAGAAACCAGATGGTCTAGTGTGAGGAGTATGATCGACGAGATGTTTCGTGACACCCATGACAATTGGTGGACGGCCACAAGACCTGAGATAAATGATACTCAAGAGTTCAAGAAACAGTTCAGGGAGAAGTATTGGTCCGAATCAACACAGAATGTGGTCCGCAATGAGATTAGTAACGGAAGGTACGAGACACAAGGAGGACACACGTTAACATCGTACTTTCTGGGAAAGGTATGTTTAGCCAGAAATTTGGAACCCAGGATACCGGAAGAGTCGTTGGTGATACAACTGGGTTACCATTACGAAGAGGCCATCCAGAAGGCCAGGCGACAAGGCCAAATTAAAACAATCCAAGGAATGGTTAGCTTACTGGAAGACCTGGAGAACGATAACCAGTATCGAAAAAACAGAATCACAAACCAAAGATACAATAAGTGGAATGAACACAATAATACACCTAATTTCCAGGGACCATACAATTATCCACAAGACAATAATCGAAATAACTGGGGCCGCAATAATACTGATAATAATGCAGAACAAACGTTCAATAGAAATACCCAGCAACACCCTCCAAACGATCAGCCTGGTAACAGTGGCCAACAGAACCATCACTCAGGAAAT
The DNA here is from genome assembly GCA_034769895.1 of Magicicada septendecula. Classification (NCBI taxonomy): domain Eukaryota; kingdom Metazoa; phylum Arthropoda; class Insecta; order Hemiptera; family Cicadidae; genus Magicicada; species Magicicada septendecula. Next base: position 888,894,320 of record CM068367.1, read on the forward strand.
CAAAACAATAATAGAAATAGCTCAAATAATAATTACCGACAGAATGATAATTACCGAGGAAATGGACCTGAACGTCGTACCAACGGTCACCCCAATAACCATAATTACTACGGCAACCGGTATCATCCCAATGACCAGTACAACCGGGGACCCGGGGGTAATCAGTATAGAAATGACGACAGACGTCGAGTAAACTTCATCCGTGGACAAAAACAGGATAACCAAAGGAGATATGGCCAGAACTATCGTCCTAACTGTTATTATCAAGTCTCAAATAATAATAATAACCCACCAGCAGAGGGTAGGAATGATGAACCACCTCGCAATGAAGATAACCACCGCCAGGAACCCAATACCAACCAAAATAATAGCGGAAATTGGGTAACAGTTCATGAGAATCCGGGTTTTTCAATACGGCATGATACAATAAGTAATGACGAAGGACCCCGGATAGCTCAAGTAAACACCATAAGGGCCGAACCCAGCCAAGAACCACCTGATAACCACAGGAATGGAAGTAATAGAGAAGATGATTTAAGTTTTGGAGAGAGGGTATGGCCCCAACATGTGGTAAGGTGGTGATGACTTGAATAATATCATCCAGAATAAGTGTGTCTACCAAGCACTTGAAGGAGTAGAGGTGCATAATAACAAAGAGTCGAACAAGAGAAGGAAATAATAAAGAAAAGAAAAGGAGAAGTCAACTGAACAAAATATAAATAACAAGGTCCTGTGTATAGTAATAAGAATAGAACAATTATGTATATCATAATAGTCCGTATATCATCACAAGAGACAATGGTAATAATACTTACCAAATCAGTAATATCAATACAAGGAAAATCAAGGGAGTTTACAATCAAACTTCAATAAAAAAGTTTTACGAAGAAGAATAAAACCATTGTGAAATGAAACCGATTTCAAAATTCTAAAAGAAATTGTAAGAGCAGCTTACTCAAATATTTAGATGATATATGCGGAACGATAAAAAAGTTTTAATGGAAAAAAAAAAAACCAAGGAAACAGTTACACAAATCCCTTTCAATTTAAATCAGTTTAAAATATAACAAAAGATTGAAATATGAAGTATGAAGTAAAAAGTGAGATAATCAGGAATAAGTTACACACATTCCTATGTAATAAAAATGTAAGAAGCACAAACTTACAATTATAATTAAAAACAAAAAATAGCTAAAAAGGAATACGCTACAAACATTCCTTTAAGGTAAGACCATTAACTTACCAGAGAATTATCAAAAATGATGTTGAATACAGAGTAAAATAAACAAAAATAAAATCAAGTTCAAATTACTGAGATAAATACTTGAAATTATACTGAACCGAAAGTATTATCAGAAAAAATAAATAAAATTATACCTGGTACAAGGAGAGAGAGAAATTGTATATAAAACCAATATACAGATATGGCTAAAGCAGAATCATGCTAAATGTCTGAAACAATTAAGATGATCACAACGAGCATTGAAAACAAAATAATGAAAAGTGAGATATGATGAAATTAACATATGAGTAAAGATAAAATTTCTCAATATAGTATATGAGTAGATGGTAGTGTATAGTTAAGGTATAGCGGAAGGAAGAGTGAGTAGTAATGATAAAGCGATCTAAAAACAAACCACAAGGTGGACAAACCCAATTATATTATTATTATTATTAAGTCACAAGTTGACAAAGATTTAAGATTGACTGTTGAAAAGTCCAGCAATCTATATGAACTGAGTAGAGAAGATGTGCCTCTAGTCTCAGAAAATTGAGTAGTAATGGGAGAAACCAGCTACTATATAAAGTTAGGGAAAAAATTTGTGTATGAGGGAATATGCACCAATGGAAATAAATAAAAACAGATCCAAATAAAATGGAGTGAATTAAGTAAGAAGAGAAAGGGAGAATGGAGAAACAAACAAGGAAGAGAAGGAAAAAAGTTATCTATAACTGATAATTTCATAAAACACTATGCTAGTATTTTATTAAAATGATCAATTTTAGAGGAGAGGCATTATGTAACGATACAATTAAGCCAAATCTCGTACCAGTGATAAAAAAGATAATTCTTAATATAAAATTTACTTCATATGAAATAAAATGTGTAAAAAATGATTAAAAGGTAAATACTTTGACAAGACGTACAACGATATTACCCAACCCAAGTGATTGAGCCGAAAACACAGACATAAAGAAGGGAACCACGTAACATACTTATTAAAATGTAAATATTTTGACATGATTGAGCCGACAACCCAAACATGCTTAAGAAAATGTGAGTGACAAAACAATGATGGACATAGAACTAAAGGAGAACCAAACCAAGATGAAGAATGAAGATGAAGATTATTGAAGAAGAAGAAGAGGAAGAATGAAGAGGAGACAGATAAAACCCAAGGGGAAACTAACACACATATATAAAAGGGAGAGATTGTATGTTAAAGATAGAATACGGTCAATAAACCTTAAATAATTATATATTAATAAAACCAATGTTATTATTATTATTAATTTAACATATGTATCCAATTTTTAAGACAATACAATTGTAAAACAATGTAGTATAGGAAAGGTACACTAACCCTGTCAGAAAGGTTAGATTCAACCCAAAACACAACTAGCCTAATATTGTTTATAGTAAAAATAATACTAAAACAAAAATAGTGAGAAATGGTAGGAGAAGGTATAGGGGTTACCCATTAAATAACACTAATTACAAAACAGTGAACCAAAGTGAAGTGCTTTAGTGAAGTGTTAATGCCCTAAAAAATAGTGAAAGTGAATGTGAAACATTCAAATTAGAATGCTAAGGAAATAGACACTCTTTAAAACATTGATAAACCACCAATGATTGGAGTGGAATTATAATTAGTTGTATACCTAAAAGTAATTAAAAATAGTATTTAAAATTAATATAAGGGAAGCATGTGACATATTAGGGAGAAAGCCCAGTACCATAACTTGTGTTAACATGGCATGATAGGATAGAAGTAAAGTTTGTTATTAAAGATTAAAATTATAAAGAATACAACACCCCATGTTGAAAGGGGAATTAACCTTCATAATATTAGAGAAAGTGACAATGTTTATCACCCTAGTTTATAAGACAAGAAAGAAATCAATGTTAGTACTAAGAATAATTTATGACTTATAAAGAATAGTTGATTCAATGTTAAAGAAGGAATATGACTGAAGGGGGACTTACAGTCCATAAACCTAACTATTATATTTTAAATGAAAAGTAATGAAAATGTATGTTGAATAATAATTAAAACACAAACAAATAAATGAAGCCCATCAGGCTGAATTCAGAATGTAATTTAAAAAGGAAATACACTAGAAAACAATCATGGCTGTTTGTAATTAGGAAAACAGTTAACTGCCAAGAACATTCAAATGCAAATTGTATCAATTTCACAAAAAATCCTAATAATCTAAGAACAGTGAATGGACTATAATTGTATATCAGTTATTTCAACACAGAAATATTATTGTAATAATTCAATTCAAGAAAGATATGTTATTTATTAAATGTCAACTAATTAGACTATAGTTAAAGTGTAACAGAATATGACCTTATGAGGTATCATTGTAAACTTTGAAAGGAAAGAAAAATAATAGTGATGTCATTTATTATCCCAAAGGAATTTTAAGGGAATAAAATCATTAGGAAAATACTTAATAAATTTGAATAAACATTCAAATATCTAACAATGTAAGTAAGGAGTAATTAAACCAGCATTGAATTATTAGTTACTATGACAACGAGTCGTTTGAGGCTTATTTTTCCGTTAAATTAGAGAGACGCTGAAAAAACGAAGCGTGGGTACGCCACACAAGAAATTGGACAAACTAAAACTTTAATTTAAACAGTTACAACAAGTCAACTAGTGAACCAAAATGATCCAATATGAAGAGACGTCGATCTGTACAGAATTAATGATGACCAGGAACGAAATTAAATAAAATAATTAAAGAAAAAACCCAGACCAGTTTGAAGAAGATGCTGGAAGCCTACAACCAGCCCAAATTCGAAAAATACACGCCTACCCTGATGATGACCCTTCAACGTGAGACGAACTGATAAGTACTGAATAATTTCTTACTCCCAAAAAACCCTAAATTACTTGAATTATTTTCAAATGATAAAATTTCTCACTATTTAAAAAATAGTATTTTCTTTCAAAGGTAAAGGCACAATTTACTTACATTAAAAAACATTTGATTAACTTATAGAGATAACCTTATTTGTGAACATAAGTACTGTAACAGAAGTACGACACTACTGAACAAATTGTACAAACACATTATAAATCCTAAGTACGTATAAGGTGTAATAGTGTACTTCTTTTCATGTAATCAACGTTTATGTCTATTTTCATGATCAAAAGAACTCCAGATTTTAAAAACATATTAATTTGTTAGAAGTAACTGAATGATAGTGTTTTGAATCAATTTTGCCAACCTGAGGTGTTTTGTGTTTCAAGCTCTAAGCCGGGGCATAATATTATAAATTTGTTTATGATTCAGTTGTCATGTTTATTAATAATTAAATGTGTATTAAAAAACGCAGTACAGAACATTACTATCTTGTTATTTCATAGGATTTTTTTGTAAATATATGTGTGTTAGCGAAGTTTAAGTCATAGCCAACTAGCGCTTGTCACGAGTGGCCGAGTCGACAACCTGTGTAGTAGCGGGAATAATTCGAACGCCACAGCTGTCCATGTTAATACCACATATTACTTTAAAAATTAAATGTTTTAATTGTTTTAACAAAAACAATTTGGCGCCACCCGGGAATCGTAATCCATATGAATTGACAGGTAGGTTGTACTGGTGACATTGACAACGCTACGGACTCCAGTAGTGACGTCGATTTATGTAACAACCAGTGTGAGGCAAACACACTACATTCACACTAATACACAAAATAAACAAGTGTGATACATTTTAACAGGTACGACCTCGTTTTATTGTTACATATTGGCGACCAACAACGTGCGGCTGGAAAAAATAACTAGCGGCGATCATGAATAGACACGGGATGGTTACGAGACGCAAAGGGAAGGAAACACCAAACCAAGAAGGAAACCCAGAAGAAGTGGAGGAAGTTGAGGAAACAGAAATGGAAGAAACGACTGGAGAATTGTCAGAAGAAAACATACAGGAGGACCAAACGGAAAATCCAAGCCCACCTGAACCCGAACCTGAACCGGAAATAGAAGCAGAAGTCAGGGTAAATAACCAGCCAGTCAAACCAACAGAAGAAACGAATTTAAATAGCATGATGAAGTTCATGATGGAACAATTTGGACAAATGAATAAAAAATTAGAGTCAGACAAGGAGGGGAGAAGACAAGACAAGGAAGATTTAAATAAAAAATTAGAATCAGACAAGGAAGATTTAAATACAAAATTAGAATCAGACAAGGAAGACTTGAATAAAAAATTAGAATCACTGCAAGAGGGAAGAAAAGAAGACAGGGAATTCTGGAATACAAAACTGGACCAAAATAGTGAAGAATTGAGAAGCAAATGAAGGTGATACATGAAAGTCAGGAGGCATTGGAAAAGAAGAGCGAAGAGCTAAAGAAACAGATCAAGAAGGATCTGGAGGTAGTGAACAAAAAGATGGAAAATAACCATGATATCCTCCAACGAAAAATCGAGGAAGAAAGTAAGAAAACCAAGGAGGAATGGAAGCAACAACTAGTCGAATGTCGAGAAGAGATTAGACAAACGGTAACAGAAACCAACGAAACAGTGATACAAATCAGAGAAGAATTAAATAATAAAATTAGTAACGTTGAAGAGGAAGGTAAATTGAGGGCGACGGAGTTCTACCAAGTCCTTACTGAAGGGTGCCAAAAGAATAAACAAGAAGTGGTCAAGGAATTAGAGGAGAGGCACCAAGAGCTACAACTGGATGTAAACAATCGGGTGGAGAAGGTTTATACCGTCATAGATAAAATCGATGGACTGACCCGAGAAAACCGAGAAAAAATCCAGGGAATCGGCATGCGAGAGAAACAGATGCAGGAAGAATTAGATGCATTAAGAGAAAAACCATATAATCACACACAGTTCATAACCAGTGAGAACAGAGAAATGATTAATTTTCGTAGCTACAGGAGAAACCCGATAGAATTCCTCAAACGGGTAGAAGAGCTGATAGAGAAGAACCGAGAAACCAGATGGTCTAGTGTGAGGAGTATGATCGACGAGATGTTTCGTGACACCCATGACAATTGGTGGACGGCCACAAGACCTGAGATAAATGATACTCAAGAGTTCAAGAAACAGTTCAGGGAGAAGTATTGGTCCGAATCAACACAGAATGTGGTCCGCAATGAGATTAGTAACGGAAGGTACGAGACACAAGGAGGACACACGTTAACATCGTACTTTCTGGGAAAGGTATGTTTAGCCAGAAATTTGGAACCCAGGATACCGGAAGAGTCGTTGGTGATACAACTGGGTTACCATTACGAAGAGGCCATCCAGAAGGCCAGGCGACAAGGCCAAATTAAAACAATCCAAGGAATGGTTAGCTTACTGGAAGACCTGGAGAACGATAACCAGTATCGAAAAAACAGAATCACAAACCAAAGATACAATAAGTGGAATGAACACAATAATACACCTAATTTCCAGGGACCATACAATTATCCACAAGACAATAATCGAAATAACTGGGGCCGCAATAATACTGATAATAATGCAGAACAAACGTTCAATAGAAATACCCAGCAACACCCTCCAAACGATCAGCCTGGTAACAGTGGCCAACAGAACCATCACTCAGGAAATCAAAACAATAATAGAAATAGCTCAAATAATAATTACCGACAGAATGATAATTACCGAGGAAATGGACCTGAACGTCGTACCAACGGTCACCCCAATAACCATAATTACTACGGCAACCGGTATCATCCCAATGACCAGTACAACCGGGGACCCGGGGGTAATCAGTATAGAAATGACGACAGACGTCGAGTAAACTTCATCCGTGGACAAAAACAGGATAACCAAAGGAGATATGGCCAGAACTATCGTCCTAACTGTTATTATCAAGTCTCAAATAATAATAATAACCCACCAGCAGAGGGTAGGAATGATGAACCACCTCGCAATGAAGATAACCACCGCCAGGAACCCAATACCAACCAAAATAATAGCGGAAATTGGGTAACAGTTCATGAGAATCCGGGTTTTTCAATGTGGCATGATACAATAAGTAATGACGAAGGACCCCGGATAGCTCAAGTAAACACCATAAGGGCCGAACCCAGCCAAGAACCACCTGATAACCACAGGAATGGAAGTAATAGAGAAGATGATTTAAGTTTTGGAGAGAGGGTATGGCCCCAACATGTGGTAAGGTGGTGATGACTTGAATAATATCATCCAGAATAAGTGTGTCTACCAAGCACTTGAAGGAGTAGAGGTGCATAATAACAAAGAGTCGAACAAGAGAAGGAAATAATAAAGAAAAGAAAAGGAGAAGTCAACTGAACAAAATATAAATAACAAGGTCCTGTGTATAGTAATAAGAATAGAACAATTATGTATATCATAATAGTCCGTATATCATCACAAGAGACAATGGTAATAATACTTACCAAATCAGTAATATCAATACAAGGAAAATCAAGGGAGTTTACAATCAAACTTCAATAAAAAAGTTTTACGAAGAAGAATAAAACCATTGTGAAATGAAACCGATTTCAAAATTCTAAAAGAAATTGTAAGAGCAGCTTACTCAAATATTTAGATGATATATGCGGAACGATAAAAAAGTTTTAATGGAAAAAAAAAAAAACCAAGGAAACAGTTACACAAATCCCTTTCAATTTAAATCAGTTTAAAATATAACAAAAGATTGAAATATGAAGTATGAAGTAAAAAGTGAGATAATCAGGAATAAGTTACACACATTCCTATGTAATAAAAATGTAAGAAGCACAAACTTACAATTATAATTAAAAACAAAAAATAGCTAAAAAGGAATACGCTACAAACATTCCTTTAAGGTAAGACCATTAACTTACCAGAGAATTATCAAAAATGATGTTGAATACAGAGTAAAATAAACAAAAATAAAATCAAGTTCAAATTACTGAGATAAATACTTGAAATTATACTGAACCGAAAGTATTATCAGAAAAAATAAATAAAATTATACCTGGTACAAGGAGAGAGAGAAATTGTATATAAAACCAATATACAGATATGGCTAAAGCAGAATCATGCTAAATGTCTGAAACAATTAAGATGATCACAACGAGCATTGAAAACAAAATAATGAAAAGTGAGATATGATGAAATTAACATATGAGTAAAGATAAAATTTCTCAATATAGTATATGAGTAGATGGTAGTGTATAGTTAAGGTATAGCGGAAGGAAGAGTGAGTAGTAATGATAAAGCGATCTAAAAACAAACCACAAGGTGGACAAACCCAATTATATTATTATTATTATTAAGTCACAAGTTGACAAAGATTTAAGATTGACTGTTGAAAAGTCCAGCAATCTATATGAACTGAGTAGAGAAGATGTGCCTCTAGTCTCAGAAAATTGAGTAGTAATGGGAGAAACCAGCTACTATATAAAGTTAGGGAAAAAATTTGTGTATGAGGGAATATGCACCAATGGAAATAAATAAAAACAGATCCAAATAAAATGGAGTGAATTAAGTAAGAAGAGAAAGGGAGAATGGAGAAACAAACAAGGAAGAGAAGGAAAAAAGTTATCTATAACTGATAATTTCATAAAACACTATGCTAGTATTTTATTAAAATGATCAATTTTAGAGGAGAGGCATTATGTAACGATACAATTAAGCCAAATCTCGTACCAGTGATAAAAAAGATAATTCTTAATATAAAATTTACTTCATATGAAATAAAATGTGTAAAAAATGATTAAAAGGTAAATACTTTGACAAGACGTACAACGATATTACCCAACCCAAGTGATTGAGCCGAAAACACAGACATAAAGAAGGGAACCACGTAACATACTTATTAAAATGTAAATATTTTGACATGATTGAGCCGACAACCCAAACATGCTTAAGAAAATGTGAGTGACAAAACAATGATGGACATAGAACTAAAGGAGAACCAAACCAAGATGAAGAATGAAGATGAAGATTATTGAAGAAGAAGAAGAGGAAGAATGAAGAGGAGACAGATAAAACCCAAGGGGAAACTAACACACATATATAAAAGGGAGAGATTGTATGTTAAAGATAGAATACGGTCAATAAACCTTAAATAATTATATATTAATAAAACCAATGTTATTATTATTATTAATTTAACATATGTATCCAATTTTTAAGACAATACAATTGTAAAACAATGTAGTATAGGAAAGGTACACTAACCCTGTCAGAAAGGTTAGATTCAACCCAAAACACAACTAGCCTAATATTGTTTATAGTAAAAATAATACTAAAACAAAAATAGTGAGAAATGGTAGGAGAAGGTATAGGGGTTACCCATTAAATAACACTAATTACAAAACAGTGAACCAAAGTGAAGTGCTTTAGTGAAGTGTTAATGCCCTAAAAAATAGTGAAAGTGAATGTGAAACATTCAAATTAGAATGCTAAGGAAATAGACACTCTTTAAAACATTGATAAACCACCAATGATTGGAGTGGAATTATAATTAGTTGTATACCTAAAAGTAATTAAAAATAGTATTTAAAATTAATATAAGGGAAGCATGTGACATATTAGGGAGAAAGCCCAGTACCATAACTTGTGTTAACATGGCATGATAGGATAGAAGTAAAGTTTGTTATTAAAGATTAAAATTATAAAGAATACAACACCCCATGTTGAAAGGGGAATTAACCTTCATAATATTAGAGAAAGTGACAATGTTTATCACCCTAGTTTATAAGACAAGAAAGAAATCAATGTTAGTACTAAGAATAATTTATGACTTATAAAGAATAGTTGATTCAATGTTAAAGAAGGAATATGACTGAAGGGGGACTTACAGTCCATAAACCTAACTATTATATTTTAAATGAAAAGTAATGAAAATGTATGTTGAATAATAATTAAAACACAAACAAATAAATGAAGCCCATCAGGCTGAATTCAGAATGTAATTTAAAAAGGAAATACACTAGAAAACAATCATGGCTGTTTGTAATTAGGAAAACAGTTAACTGCCAAGAACATTCAAATGCAAATTGTATCAATTTCACAAAAAATCCTAATAATCTAAGAACAGTGAATGGACTATAATTGTATATCAGTTATTTCAACACAGAAATATTATTGTAATAATTCAATTCAAGAAAGATATGTTATTTATTAAATGTCAACTAATTAGACTATAGTTAAAGTGTAACAGAATATGACCTTATGAGGTATCATTGTAAACTTTGAAAGGAAAGAAAAATAATAGTGATGTCATTTATTATCCCAAAGGAATTTTAAGGGAATAAAATCATTAGGAAAATACTTAATAAATTTGAATAAACATTCAAATATCTAACAATGTAAGTAAGGAGTAATTAAACCAGCATTGAATTATTAGTTACTATGACAACGAGTCGTTTGAGGCTTATTTTTCCGTTAAATTAGAGAGACGCTGAAAAAACGAAGCGTGGGTACGCCACACAAGAAATTGGACAAACTAAAACTTTAATTTAAACAGTTACAACAAGTCAACTAGTGAACCAAAATGATCCAATATGAAGAGACGTCGATCTGTACAGAATTAATGATGACCAGGAACGAAATTAAATAAAATAATTAAAGAAAAAACCCAGACCAGTTTGAAGAAGATGCTGGAAGCCTACAACCAGCCCAAATTCGAAAAATACACGCCTACCCTGATGATGACCCTTCAACGTGAGACGAACTGATAAGTACTGAATAATTTCTTACTCCCAAAAAACCCTAAATTACTTGAATTATTTTCAAATGATAAAATTTCTCACTATTTAAAAAATAGTATTTTCTTTCAAAGGTAAAGGCACAATTTACTTACATTAAAAAACATTTGATTAACTTATAGAGATAACCTTATTTGTGAACATAAGTACTGTAACAGAAGTACGACACTACTGAACAAATTGTACAAACACATTATAAATCCTAAGTACGTATAAGGTGTAATAGTGTACTTCTTTTCATGTAATCAACGTTTATGTCTATTTTCATGATCAAAAGAACTCCAGATTTTAAAAACATATTAATTTGTTAGAAGTAACTGAATGATAGTGTTTTGAATCAATTTTGCCAACCTGAGGTGTTTTGTGTTTCAAGCTCTAAGCCGGGGCATAATATTATAAATTTGTTTATGATTCAGTTGTCATGTTTATTAATAATTAAATGTGTATTAAAAAACGCAGTACAGAACATTACTATCTTGTTATTTCATAGGATTTTTTTGTAAATATATGTGTGTTAGCGAAGTTTAAGTCATAGCCAACTAGCGCTTGTCACGAGTGGCCGAGTCGACAACCTGTGTAGTAGCGGGAATAATTCGAACGCCACAGCTGTCCATGTTAATACCACATATTACTTTAAAAATTAAATGTTTTAATTGTTTTAACAAAAACAATTTGGCGCCACCCGGGAATCGTAATCCATATGAATTGACAGGTAGGTTGTACTGGTGACATTGACAACGCTACGGACTCCAGTAGTGACGTCGATTTATGTAACAACCAGTGTGAGGCAAACACACTACATTCACACTAATACACAAAATAAACAAGTGTGATACATTTTAACAGGTACGACCTCGTTTTATTGTTACATATTGGCGACCAACAACGTGCGGCTGGAAAAAATAACTAGCGGCGATCATGAATAGACACGGGATGGTTACGAGACGCAAAGGGAAGGAAACACCAAACCAAGAAGGAAACCCAGAAGAAGTGGAGGAAGTTGAGGAAACAGAAATGGAAGAAACGACTGGAGAATTGTCAGAAGAAAACATACAGGAGGACCAAACGGAAAATCCAAGCCCACCTGAACCCGAACCTGAACCGGAAATAGAAGCAGAAGTCAGGGTAAATAACCAGCCAGTCAAACCAACAGAAGAAACGAATTTAAATAGCATGATGAAGTTCATGATGGAACAATTTGGACAAATGAATAAAAAATTAGAGTCAGACAAGGAGGGGAGAAGACAAGACAAGGAAGATTTAAATAAAAAATTAGAATCAGACAAGGAAGATTTAAATACAAAATTAGAATCAGACAAGGAAGACTTGAATAAAAAATTAGAATCACTGCAAGAGGGAAGAAAAGAAGACAGGGAATTCTGGAATACAAAACTGGACCAAAATAGTGAAGAATTGAGAAGCAAATGAAGGTGATACATGAAAGTCAGGAGGCATTGGAAAAGAAGAGCGAAGAGCTAAAGAAACAGATCAAGAAGGATCTGGAGGTAGTGAACAAAAAGATGGAAAATAACCATGATATCCTCCAACGAAAAATCGAGGAAGAAAGTAAGAAAACCAAGGAGGAATGGAAGCAACAACTAGTCGAATGTCGAGAAGAGATTAGACAAACGGTAACAGAAACCAACGAAACAGTGATACAAATCAGAGAAGAATTAAATAATAAAATTAGTAACGTTGAAGAGGAAGGTAAATTGAGGGCGACGGAGTTCTACCAAGTCCTTACTGAAGGGTGCCAAAAGAATAAACAAGAAGTGGTCAAGGAATTAGAGGAGAGGCACCAAGAGCTACAACTGGATGTAAACAATCGGGTGGAGAAGGTTTATACCGTCATAGATAAAATCGATGGACTGACCCGAGAAAACCGAGAAAAAATCCAGGGAATCGGCATGCGAGAGAAACAGATGCAGGAAGAATTAGATGCATTAAGAGAAAAACCATATAATCACACACAGTTCATAACCAGTGAGAACAGAGAAATGATTAATTTTCGTAGCTACAGGAGAAACCCGATAGAATTCCTCAAACGGGTAGAAGAGCTGATAGAGAAGAACCGAGAAACCAGATGGTCTAGTGTGAGGAGTATGATCGACGAGATGTTTCGTGACACCCATGACAATTGGTGGACGGCCACAAGACCTGAGATAAATGATACTCAAGAGTTCAAGAAACAGTTCAGGGAGAAGTATTGGTCCGAATCAACACAGAATGTGGTCCGCAATGAGATTAGTAACGGAAGGTACGAGACACAAGGAGGACACACGTTAACATCGTACTTTCTGGGAAAGGTATGTTTAGCCAGAAATTTGGAACCCAGGATACCGGAAGAGTCGTTGGTGATACAACTGGGTTACCATTACGAAGAGGCCATCCAGAAGGCCAGGCGACAAGGCCAAATTAAAACAATCCAAGGAATGGTTAGCTTACTGGAAGACCTGGAGAACGATAACCAGTATCGAAAAAACAGAATCACAACCAAAAGATACAATAAGTGGAATGAACACAATAATACACCTAATTTCCAGGGACCATACAATTATCCACAAGACAATAATCGAAATAACTGGGGCCGCAATAATACTGATAATAATGCAGAACAAACGTTCAATAGAAATACCCAGCAACACCCTCCAAACGATCAGCCTGGTAACAGTGGCCAACAGAACCATCACTCAGGAAATCAAAACAATAATAGAAATAGCTCAAATAATAATTACCGACAGAATGATAATTACCGAGGAAATGGACCTGAACGTCGTACCAACGGTCACCCCAATAACCATAATTACTACGGCAACCGGTATCATCCCAATGACCAGTACAACCGGGGACCCGGGGGTAATCAGTATAGAAATGACGACAGACGTCGAGTAAACTTCATCCGTGGACAAAAACAGGATAACCAAAGGAGATATGGCCAGAACTATCGTCCTAACTGTTATTATCAAGTCTCAAATAATAATAATAACCCACCAGCAGAGGGTAGGAATGATGAACCACCTCGCAATGAAGATAACCACCGCCAGGAACCCAATACCAACCAAAATAATAGCGGAAATTGGGTAACAGTTCATGAGAATCCGGGTTTTTCAATGTGGCATGATACAATAAGTAATGACGAAGGACCCCGGATAGCTCAAGTAAACACCATAAGGGCCGAACCCAGCCAAGAACCACCTGATAACCACAGGAATGGAAGTAATAGAGAAGATGATTTAAGTTTTGGAGAGAGGGTATGGCCCCAACATGTGGTAAGGTGGTGATGACTTGAATAATATCATCCAGAATAAGTGTGTCTACCAAGCACTTGAAGGAGTAGAGGTGCATAATAACAAAGAGTCGAACAAGAGAAGGAAATAATAAAGAAAAGAAAAGGAGAAGTCAACTGAACAAAATATAAATAACAAGGTCCTGTGTATAGTAATAAGAATAGAACAATTATGTATATCATAATAGTCCGTATATCATCACAAGAGACAATGGTAATAATACTTACCAAATCAGTAATATCAATACAAGGAAAATCAAGGGAGTTTACAATCAAACTTCAATAAAAAAGTTTTACGAAGAAGAATAAAACCATTGTGAAATGAAACCGATTTCAAAATTCTAAAAGAAATTGTAAGAGCAGCTTACTCAAATATTTAGATGATATATGCGGAACGATAAAAAAGTTTTAATGGAAAAAAAAAAAAACCAAGGAAACAGTTACACAAATCCCTTTCAATTTAAATCAGTTTAAAATATAACAAAAGATTGAAATATGAAGTATGAAGTAAAAAGTGAGATAATCAGGAATAAGTTACACACATTCCTATGTAATAAAAATGTAAGAAGCACAAACTTACAATTATAATTAAAAACAAAAAATAGCTAAAAAGGAATACGCTACAAACATTCCTTTAAGGTAAGACCATTAACTTACCAGAGAATTATCAAAAATGATGTTGAATACAGAGTAAAATAAACAAAAATAAAATCAAGTTCAAATTACTGAGATAAATACTTGAAATTATACTGAACCGAAAGTATTATCAGAAAAAATAAATAAAATTATACCTGGTACAAGGAGAGAGAGAAATTGTATATAAAACCAATATACAGATATGGCTAAAGCAGAATCATGCTAAATGTCTGAAACAATTAAGATGATCACAACGAGCATTGAAAACAAAATAATGAAAAGTGAGATATGATGAAATTAACATATGAGTAAAGATAAAATTTCTCAATATAGTATATGAGTAGATGGTAGTGTATAGTTAAGGTATAGCGGAAGGAAGAGTGAGTAGTAATGATAAAGCGATCTAAAAACAAACCACAAGGTGGACAAACCCAATTATATTATTATTATTATTAAGTCACAAGTTGACAAAGATTTAAGATTGACTGTTGAAAAGTCCAGCAATCTATATGAACTGAGTAGAGAAGATGTGCCTCTAGTCTCAGAAAATTGAGTAGTAATGGGAGAAACCAGCTACTATATAAAGTTAGGGAAAAAATTTGTGTATGAGGGAATATGCACCAATGGAAATAAATAAAAACAGATCCAAATAAAATGGAGTGAATTAAGTAAGAAGAGAAAGGGAGAATGGAGAAACAAACAAGGAAGAGAAGGAAAAAAGTTATCTATAACTGATAATTTCATAAAACACTATGCTAGTATTTTATTAAAATGATCAATTTTAGAGGAGAGGCATTATGTAACGATACAATTAAGCCAAATCTCGTACCAGTGATAAAAAAGATAATTCTTAATATAAAATTTACTTCATATGAAATAAAATGTGTAAAAAATGATTAAAAGGTAAATACTTTGACAAGACGTACAACGATATTACCCAACCCAAGTGATTGAGCCGAAAACACAGACATAAAGAAGGGAACCACGTAACATACTTATTAAAATGTAAATATTTTGACATGATTGAGCCGACAACCCAAACATGCTTAAGAAAATGTGAGTGACAAAACAATGATGGACATAGAACTAAAGGAGAACCAAACCAAGATGAAGAATGAAGATGAAGATTATTGAAGAAGAAGAAGAGGAAGAATGAAGAGGAGACAGATAAAACCCAAGGGGAAACTAACACACATATATAAAAGGGAGAGATTGTATGTTAAAGATAGAATACGGTCAATAAACCTTAAATAATTATATATTAATAAAACCAATGTTATTATTATTATTAATTTAACATATGTATCCAATTTTTAAGACAATACAATTGTAAAACAATGTAGTATAGGAAAGGTACACTAACCCTGTCAGAAAGGTTAGATTCAACCCAAAACACAACTAGCCTAATATTGTTTATAGTAAAAATAATACTAAAACAAAAATAGTGAGAAATGGTAGGAGAAGGTATAGGGGTTACCCATTAAATAACACTAATTACAAAACAGTGAACCAAAGTGAAGTGCTTTAGTGAAGTGTTAATGCCCTAAAAAATAGTGAAAGTGAATGTGAAACATTCAAATTAGAATGCTAAGGAAATAGACACTCTTTAAAACATTGATAAACCACCAATGATTTTAGTGGAATTATAATTAGTTGTATACCTAAAAGTAATTAAAAATAGTATTTAAAATTAATATAAGGGAAGCATGTGACATATTAGGGAGAAAGCCCAGTACCATAACTTGTGTTAACATGGCATGATAGGATAGAAGTAAAGTTTGTTATTAAAGATTAAAATTATAAAGAATACAACACCCCATGTTGAAAGGGGAATTAACCTTCATAATATTAGAGAAAGTGACAATGTTTATCACCCTAGTTTATAAGACAAGAAAGAAATCAATGTTAGTACTAAGAATAATTTATGACTTATAAAGAATAGTTGATTCAATGTTAAAGAAGGAATATGACTGAAGGGGGACTTACAGTCCATAAACCTAACTATTATATTTTAAATGAAAAGTAATGAAAATGTATGTTGAATAATAATTAAAACACAAACAAATAAATGAAGCCCATCAGGCTGAATTCAGAATGTAATTTAAAAAGGAAATACACTAGAAAACAATCATGGCTGTTTGTAATTAGGAAAACAGTTAACTGCCAAGAACATTCAAATGCAAATTGTATCAATTTCACAAAAAATCCTAATAATCTAAGAACAGTGAATGGACTATAATTGTATATCAGTTATTTCAACACAGAAATATTATTGTAATAATTCAATTCAAGAAAGATATGTTATTTATTAAATGTCAACTAATTAGACTATAGTTAAAGTGTAACAGAATATGACCTTATGAGGTATCATTGTAAACTTTGAAAGGAAAGAAAAATAATAGTGATGTCATTTATTATCCCAAAGGAATTTTAAGGGAATAAAATCATTAGGAAAATACTTAATAAATTTGAATAAAAATTCAAATATCTAACAATGTATGTAAGGAGTAATTAAACCAGCATTGAATTATTAGTTACTATGACAACGAGTCGTTTGAGGCTTATTTTTCCGTTAAATTAGAGAGACGCTGAAAAAACGAAGCGTGGGTACGCCACACAAGAAATTGGACAAACTAAAACTTTAATTTAAACAGTTACAACAAGTCAACTAGTGAACCAAAATGATCCAATATGAAGAGACGTCGATCTGTACAGAATTAATGATGACCAGGAACGAAATTAAATAAAATAATTAAAGAAAAAACCCAGACCAGTTTGAAGAAGATGCTGGAAGCCTACAACCAGCCCAAATTCGAAAAATACACGCCTACCCTGATGATGACCCTTCAACGTGAGACGAACTGATAAGTACTGAATAATTTCTTACTCCCAAAAAACCCTAAATTACTTGAATTATTTTCAAATGATAAAATTTCTCACTATTTAAAAAATAGTATTTTCTTTCAAAGGTAAAGGCACAATTTACTTACATTAAAAAACATTTGATTAACTTATAGAGATAACCTTATTTGTGAACATAAGTACTGTAACAGAAGTACGACACTACTGAACAAATTGTACAAACACATTATAAATCCTAAGTACGTATAAGGTGTAATAGTGTACTTCTTTTCATGTAATCAACGTTTATGTCTATTTTCATGATCAAAAGAACTCCAGATTTTAAAAACATATTAATTTGTTAGAAGTAACTGAATGATAGTGTTTTGAATCAATTTTGCCAACCTGAGGTGTTTTGTGTTTCAAGCTCTAAGCCGGGGCATAATATTATAAATTTGTTTATGATTCAATTGTCATGTTTATTAATAATTAAATGTGTATTAAAAAACGCAGTACAGAACATTACTATCTTGTTATTTCATAGGATTTTTTGTAAATATATGTGTGTTAGCGAAGTTTAAGTCATAGCCAACTAGCGCTTGTCACGAGTGGCCGAGTCGACAACCTGTGTAGTAGCGGGAATAATTCGAACGCCACAGCTGTCCATGTTAATACCACATATTACTTTAAAAATTAAATGTTTTAATTGTTTTAACAAAAACAATTTGGCGCCACCCGGGAATCGTAATCCATATGAATTGACAGGTAAGTTGTACTGGTGACATTGACAACGCTACGGACTCCAGTAGTGACGTCGATTTATGTAACAACCAGTGTGAGGCAAACACACTACATTCACACTAATACACAAAATAAACAAGTGTGATACATTTCGACAGGTACGACCCCTTTTTATTGTTACAATCTGTGCAAACAACCAGCTTCTTCATACCCCTTGCAGCACGTGGTAGCGGACCTAAAAAATCGATACACAGTAGATCATTCTTATTCTTGGTAATGATGTTACCCATCTCCACATAGGTGTGTTGATTTGGGTATTTAGCTGTCTGGCATATGTGACATGTTCGCAAAATAGACTTCACTGTCCTTGCCATGTTCAACCATACGAAGTCTTCCCTCATTGCCAAACAACACTTATAAACTCCAGCATGAGCAAGACTTTCATGACAAGCCCAAGTTAAATCTTCTACGAGATCATCAGGAACCATAGTCTTCCATTGTACATCGATTATTTTATACAGTACATCCATGTCGATTCTGTATTTCGGGTTGTCTTGCCTTTGGATTTCTTCACTAATTTTTCTTAATTTTGCGTTCTTCTGTTGTTCAAGATTTATCAATTTTAATCTATTTCTTACATCATCTGGTAATGTATACTTGACTGCTAGAATTTTTAAAATCGATTTACGTTTATTTAAACAATTAATTGTTTCTCTTGTCACGTGGTCAGCTTATCACCAGTGCACTGCCCGTTGCTCATTATCTTATCTATGCGATAACCAGCTGGCTGCTGTAGATTAACTTTCCGCTCGCATTCATTCATATTATTCTGCTTATGCCTGGAAACTAATATTATGTAGCTTATTTTGAATTATGCAGGTCAGTGTTTTGCTATTAAAATCAATTGTGGCGTGTATTTTTTTTAATGTGTCAGTGCCTAATACTACATCATAAATTAGATTTTTCACTATAAGAATGGGTACTTCTATTTCCATACCTTCTGACCATATTGTGACAAGTACTTGGTTACAAATAGTTTGTGATTCACCTGTGGCTGTAGTGACGATTGTATTGCTGACAGGTAAGATCTGTGTTTCTGTAAATTGGTGTTTATGTTTGTTAACGAATTTTTCGCTGATTAGAGAAATTTGTGCCCCAGTATCAAATAATACATTTCCAACACAACCATTAATTTTCGCTTTCACAACAATATCATTTTCATTCTTATTTCTAACACGTTCCATACCATCATCACTACACTTATTATATTTTAATTCATCTCTTAATATCTTCAGAATATAGGCCCGAAGCAATGTATACATTCTTATCGCTAGTCTTGTTAACATGAGATTTTTGACACTGCTGTTTGATATGGTATGTTTTATTAATTGGCGATACATTACTTTGATTGAACTTTTGGAAATTAGGTTTGTTTTTAAATTGTTGTGGTTGCTTTTGTTGTTGTTGTTGTTGTTGTTTTTGTGGTTGTTGTGGCTGAAATTGTTTCCGAGCTGGTTCACTATGATACTATTATTTTGGCTGTCAACATTATCCCATTTGGTTAACAATAGGAGTAGTTCCTCCAATGATTTAATACCTTGTGTAATTACAGCGATTTGAATACTGCGTCCGGAGTGATGAGCTAATTTATTTACCATCTCTGGCTCTGAAATTTCTGGTTCTAGATACTTCACACAAGATATGAGTTGGATTAAATAATTTTCTTTAGACCCTTTTAAACTGGAATACCTACCAAACTCCAGCTGTACGCATATTTTTCGCTGTACCAGTATCTCGCCATAAAATGTACCAGATCTTGATATGTAACTATTTTATCTTGTACTACCGTGAACCACTCAGCTGCAGTACCCTTTAATCTCCTGACTACATAGTTTATTTTATCCATCTCAGTCAGGGTGTCGCCTATTGCGTCCATGTCTCGCTGGCAGTTTTTCAGGAAAAGAAGCGGATTTTCACTATCTTTTCCGAAGAATTTCAACTGTGAATTGTTTTCTTCTAAAGTTCTATAGATGAACGTGGTCTGGTTCGCTGTTGTCGAGGTACTCTGGAGTCGGGTCAGCTGTTGTTTCATTTCCTGTATCTGCTGATCTTGTTCAGCTACAAGCTCACTTACCGTATATGTGTGTTGAACTACTTTTTCCTCTATCCCAGTGATTTTAGCTTCACATTCACTGATGCAAGAATTGTTCACTTCTAAAGCGGTCTCAATATTGCTGCAAATTATTTCTACCTTTTCGCCTATACGTTTTTCGGTTGACTAAAAGTTGTTTATTTTGTTTAGCCTGGTCATGAACGGCTGTATAGATTCTTTTATTCTCATCGTGAAGTGATTTATTTTGTTTTGCAGCTTCTTCTTTATTTGCTTTATTCTCTTCTAAGAGCTTTTGCATATTTGCTAGGATTGCCGCTAATGTATTCTGTAATTCTTGTGATTCGGCCATATTGATTATTTATTTTTATAATTTAATAAATATTATATTTTTTTTTTACTTATCGTAATGGCACTATTATTAAAATTTAATTTACTTATACTGTCAGTTTATGTTATTTATTATTATCGTCCAGTATCTTAATCAAATGTAAACAAGCTTAATCTAACACAAATACAAATAATAATTCAATCTCCACATAGACAATTTACTACTATTGTCCAAATATCTGATAAGAGAGAGTATTCAAACTTTTATCTACACTCCCTGATAACATAGAACGGCACACACAAATAGTTTAATGAATTTATTCTTTACACACTCAAATAATATTTTCTTTTTTTCAACTAATGCAAAAAATCGGGCCCAACGTTGGCCAGCGCCAAATATCCTTATGCAACAGACCAAATTTTATTATTGGCCCTACTAATAAGGATATAGTGAGTGTGTAAAAATCACAAACAAGTCTATTATGGAGGAGATGAAAAATTATTTATTATACACACAAATATAGTTTTAAAGAGGTATATTGTATTATAAATTGTCATGTATTGTAATTTGCAGTAATAGTTTATAATGTTCGATAATATATCGGTTGTACTTGATTGAGGCTACGACCTCAGTACATGCAATCCTCCGCTTCCTACTGCCGCTCCTGTCCTGGTGTCCTCTTCTTCAGCGTCACTCCTTCCTGCCGTCCCCTTCGTCCTGGCGTCCTCTTCGTCAAATATGTTAATCACACAATGCTTATTAATTTCTCTAGAATAGTTTATTATTAATTGATATGTAAATTTTATCAATCTCAGGGTGAATATGGGTATCAATTTAATAAGGTGTATTAGTCGTACACCTTCCACGTAATCTTGAAGTGTCTTTAAATTTCCTAAGCGGATACCTTAACTTACACGAAAAGCACTATACTATATTATAATTCTATCTAAATAATTGACCCACTCGGCTCTGTATGCAGAACTTCGTACCGAATACCAAGGATTATGTTAAGTTATATTTTTCTATGTTCGCTCGAGAAAAACTCTCACGCACGAGCACAACTTCACCTTGCAACTTCTACAGACAGACTGTGTTGATCTTTACTCTACAGAGAATGAATGTTACTGAATTTAATGTTTTCCGATTGGCTAAATCCAAGTCACATGATTAAGGCTTTCATCAGATATAAACTTTTCCAGAAAGAGTTTATATAAATATGCACTAACTTGCATTGAATTATCTACAAATTTTTATGACCCTATTAATGATAAGTGTTTCAAATTGAGGTTTTCCTACTTAAAAAAACCATATTTCTAAAATAGTTATGAACCATAGAGTACACATAAATTGAAGCTATTTACATAAACAATTCATTGTCAAAGTTTCACGTTGATCGGTTAATTACCGCAGAAGATATAGCGATCACACGTTATCACACCCGCACACGCGCACAAATTCACTCAAAAAATACATGACAATAAAGAATATCTTTTTACGGAGAATTTGGTATACCCTACATGCTTATCCATTTCTAAATACAAAACTTACGGCTAAAAGACAAAGTAGTACATAAAACTAATTTAAACATGAAAATGCTCTTCATCCATGTGCTCTGATACAAACAACATAGCTTATCATCCTGTGTTCCATTGCAATACATTTATTTAGTTAGTAATTGATTCACATGTTTATGGAGTTCATGCATGGCACTTGCTGAGAAATGAAAAGGCCAGTTACTAAAAGAAACTGAGGCTGATAGAGAAATTCTAACTACATATTCAGAATCAGCACCCAAAAATAAGAATTAGCAAAAATTGGGCATTTAACAAAATCATTGTTGGCCAATGTAATTAATACAATTTTTTCCTGATGTGCTATGACATATTTGATATTAGAAATAGTAAGTGCGGTATTTGTATTAAAAATAATTTTAATACATAATATTAAGTAAAAATATTGTGAACATTGTGATTCAGTATTAAATGTGTGAATAATAATATAGCGTAATAAAAAGATATAATTTTTTTACTTCACTGATTGATCCATTTAGCTGTACATATATTTTAATTGTGGATTGGTTTATAGATGATGAGAAACCAAAACCAAGAGAAGATTACATACCACCTGAACCATCAAATGATGAGACTGTGGTTTTTGGTAGTGGGATCATTTCTGGTATTAACTTTGATAATTATGACAACATTCGAGTGAAGGTAAGTGTTAATTTTTTCATGTTCATTGTACCATTCTTTTCATTGTAACATGCATTGTATTGTTTTATTCTTTTCACAGGTTTGCCATCTTTGTTATAATAAAACTAAAAAATGATAGTACAATTTAAGGCATGATATTTTTTCTAGTAAAATTGGTATTATGGACCAAAGTATTGGTTACTGTATTTCATAATTATATTATTTGTGTGTACAATGTTTATTTATAAGTATAGCGTACTTATATTTATTTACACTTGTATATATAAATGTATATATTGTAACGGGACAAACGATTGGGATTTATTTTATTCTTTAATAATTGTAAAAAGTAGTAGCAACTCAAGCTGAACAACGTTTTGATCACAAACGCTTGACATTTTTGAACACCTTGCAGTCAGTGCGGTACCAAGCCGTGCGAGGCACAAAATCAATATGTACAGTTTATACATACGAGGGGGTACCCAAAAATAACCGGAATAGCGCTGTGATTGGCGGAGCTTACGTAGTACGCATTTCTCCCTCTAGGCGAGCGTAGCGCAACTCGTTCCGAGTTCAGTGCCGTCATTGTTGTCGCCTGGGATGGTTGTGTCCGGTCACAGTAATTTGTTTTGTAAAAGCAGTTTCGCTTGCTCCTCGTATTTTGTCATGGCGGATTTAAGCTGCTGTGAAATTTTGCTTCCTGCTTGGGAAAAATGCCGCAGAAACTGTTGTGATGTTGAAAACAGCTTACAAGGATAGTGCTATAGGAAAAACTCAAGTGTACCAATGGTTTTCTTGTTTCAAAGAAGGTGAAATGTCAATTGATGACAAACCTCGTTCTGGACGCCCGTCAGCTTCCAGAATTGACGAAAGTGTTGAAAAAGTTCATGCAATCGTGCTTGAAGACCGACGACGGACCATTGAAGAGATTAGTAAGTTATCTGGAATAACTTGGAGCTCGGTTCAGTGAATTTTGTCAGAAGATTTCCACCATGACAATGCACCTGCTCACGCAGCCATTTCAGTGCGCCAGTTTTTAGCAAAAAACAAAATGACTCCCTTGCCCCACGCCCCTTACTCACCTGACCTCGCTCCGTGCGATTTCTTCTTGTTTCTGTGAATGGAGAGGGACATGAAAGGACGTTTTGACGACGTGGAATCGGTAAAGAAAAAAACTAGGCAGGAGCTGTCGGCCATCACAACAGACGAGTTTGAAAAATTTTCCAGGAATGGGATCGCAGATTGGACAAATGTATTAAGTGTAACGGAGAGTACTTTGAAGGTGATAAGGTTGTTTTGTAAAAAAAATTAAATACATAGCTTTAAAAAAACAATTCCTGTTATTTTTGGGTACCCCCTCGTATATATTTTTTGCTGTAAGAGAATTTTTTAATGTTTAACTGATTTGAAATATTTAGTCTCTTCAACATTTTTAATTTGATCTCTGATTAATTTTTTCGATAATAGAGAAACGAACTTTAGTACTTACTGTATGATGTACATGATTGTATTGTACATTTTGTGTCTTTTATAACTTCTGGGTTCAGTTAATATTGTAACGTGGTTTTTTTCTAGTATAATATAATATAAATCTAAATATAATCTTACCCTTCAATGTAATTATATCCTGTAGCTCCAAGTTGTTGGTGCCAATTTTATATGTAATGTGATGTGTGGTTACCTCTATATTTATAATTACTTACTTAGGCCTCTTGTAAGCGCCGATTTTATGTAATGTGAAAGAAAAATTTAACTCGTATTCAGTCTTGTCTTATTTTCAATAAATTTTATTATTCTTTTCTTTTTAACATATATTGACATTTATTAACATGCAATGCCTTCTATTCAGTTAGTAGCTCCTTTAGGTTCGATAACATAAAAACTTTCTCAGGGTTAATAAAAAAAATTAAAGTCGATGTACAGTCAACGTCATATATATGATAGAAAATATAATAATTATAAATCAGTTTCAGTAATGTGAGGTTGTGTATGTGTGTTGGGTCATGGGTTCTTTGAATTATACAAAAGAAACAACTTAATCAAATCTGAACAACTAATAAAAAAATTACAATGAACAAATAAAATTAATAATCATAATGTTTATAGTGTTTTTGTTATATCATTTCACTGTTCTAGTGCTTTAAATTGAATAATGATTAAACAAATGTATATCTTAGCGTAATAGAACAATCTCACCAAATTGTAGTTAGTTCACAGATTATTTTCTTGTTGGAATTCTTCTGGCCTTCAGGTGTCCGTATATTATATTAAGCCATTATACTTCTAATTATTTCTGGAGTTTTCCTTCATTAATTTACTGTGACAGTTTTTTGTAGAAAATGTTCAGCTTCAAATTATATCTGTTCTGGCTTATTTTCCAAATTCAACAACAATAAGATTCCTCTTAATCTCTAGATTCAGTTAGTAAAGCTCTTGGCTCCACGACATGTTTATGGGTCACAGGTTTGTTTTTATACCTTATAATTAACATGATTTATTATAATCTTCTTTGTTACTCATCCCTGATGCACATAATTAGTTTCTAGGGATATATTCCACTAGTTTTAATTATTGTACACCTTCTTTAATTTTATTATATTAGCTACATAGTTGTTACATATAAATTATATATGTTATTCACTGTTTATATTATAACCAGGTCTATTTCCTATGCACTTTCACTATACACTGTTTTTTAACGTTAATCACCGTTATTTTCGTTATTTCCACTTTCTTACGTTAGGTAGTTTGTGATTATTGTTTAACATTATTTTAATTGTTTTTTAATATCACTTACAGTTCGTAGTGCAATTACACAAAATAACTGCTTGAGGTTCGCAGACCTCTCTATAGTTTAATAGGCTTATACAATAACAAATGTGTTTTTATTTACTTCCTAGCTTGTTAACATTTATACACTATATTTCTATTTATTAACAACTACAGTGTATTTACATTTTTATTATGATTCGATCTTCCCTCCTGGGTGTAGTAGTCATAGTCATGTCATCTGATAGTCTTGTCATTGTCATTAAACTAATTAATTAATAAGTTTTCATTTCCTATTTCTATTGTATGCACTTATTATAATATTTCCCTTTTGTTTTTTATTACCTTTTACCGTGACATTATTTATTTTTAAATAGTTACATTTTATTTTCATTTCTTTATTTGTTAACTTGATTTTATACTTCTTTGTATTTTATTTATAAGAAAGATTGCGTTTAGGCATAATTCACAATGAATTTTGATGTTTAAATTATATTTATTCTAGGGCGTAATCTTGTTATGTTACAATATGACCTGATTTTAAGTAGAGTATTGGCAACTATCATTTATTATTTTATCACCTTCACTTTCTTTCATTTTGAAATACATTTGAGTATGTTCTAATGACCAATTGGTTTCTAATGTAAGTTGGGTATTTTTATCTTTCTGACTCTTTTTATTAATAAATATAATTAGCATGCTTAAAGCTAAAGTGTGTTTCAATGTGAAAGAAGGTGATACAATAATAATTCCGAATTAATAAATGTTTTTCAAACAATATTGAAAACAAAAGTATGTAAGTTATTAGTTTTAAAGTCTGGATATATAAACGGACAACAGACATACTTGTGAACTCAGTATCTACTTTGAGGAGTTTCCAGTGCATGGTTTTCATTAAGTTTGACACTAGTAATAACTAGAGTAATCATTCCAATAAAACTGTATTAACAAATAATTGAAAACATTGAAAACGAATGGTATGTATCTGTGGTTATGAAGGAAAGGCAACATTAGATTCTTGATATGAGAGGAATGTCTTACATATCAACAATGAAAGACTATTTCCAAGAACACCAAATCTCAGTTTCTTTTACTTTTCAAATATCATATGAATGTTATATTAAACAGATGTTAGTTTGGTGCCTTATTTGCTATATTATTTGATGCTTCATTTCCATCGTGTGAAGTAATCTATCGTACAGTGTGTGTTACGTTTCTGTATCATGTTATTGTTTTATGGATGTTTTCAAAGCTTTGTGGTTGGTTTTTATTTTACAACCTGTATTCCTGCTTTATAATCTATTAGTATGGCTGGTTTGTTATAGTAGTTTTGTGGGTGGTTCAGTAAATTCAGAGGAACCTATGAGATAGATTCAGTTTTTGCACAATAATTAGTCCTATTTTGGCTCACAAGGAAGCGGTACGTAAAGAGCTACAAAGAGGTATATAAAATGTTTGGTACTCTACCTTTATCTGATCCTGCAATCATTTTAAATATTTCGATAATGTGATTGTTTGTTTTGATGTTTAATGAATATCGCACATAATTTCATCTTGTTAAAAGAAGTATACAAATTTTAATTTTTGATGTCGGATAATAATTGGTTGATGATTGTTGTTGGTGTTGTTAGTCGTTTTGTAATGGGAAAAAATATTGTAGCAGTAGTATAGTAGAGTAGTTGTTGGTGTTGTTAGTCATTTTGTAATGGGAAAAATATTGTAGTAGTAGTATAGTAGAGTAGTTCCTGTGACGCCAAAAGTTGTTGTTAGGTTATCATGAGAACTGAAACAAAACGTGAAAAGCAATACGAGTGTAAAGAAGAACTCTTTTGCTGAAAGTACGAGAAAAACCCAACTCGAAAGTAAGGCGAGTTATTTTCTACTACTATACATGGCTCTTTTTTGTGGCAGAACTTGGTTTGCATTAGAAATCGTGTTTTCACTAGTATTCTTTTTTTTTGGATTAATACTCGTCCTTTGAATAGATCACAGCAAAACGTCCGAACTCAAAAGTAAGGCGGGATGGCCCAAGGACCACCCCTTGCCTATACATGTCACTTTTTGTGGCAGAACTCGTTTATTCGGTAATATTCATTTCCCAATAAGTACAGTAGACTCTCAACTATCCGACCTAATGTGGCGGTCGGCCGGGTCGGATAGCAAAAAAGTCGGATACACCGGAGCCGTAGGCGTACCAGCCTCTGTAAGGTCAATGACCGTCACCCTATTGCGTTGAATGTACTTGTTGCTATTTGGATGCGTACGTCATATCAGTTTGTCCTTATAAATGACGTAGCCTACAGTAATAAATGAATTAGAAAGAAATGAAATAAGAATTCGCAACTACAGTATCTTTCACAAAACCTTTATTTGAAGGACGAAACAAAATGTGTAGTTAACAATAAGTTGAATGAGTTTTACTATGAGTTTTAATTTATACGAAAGCTTTCAACCAAATTAGTTGTTAATATAAATCAAATTATAATAACCTAAAACTACGTACTGTATAATGAAAGAACAAGTGAAACTTACATTGTCTAAGGTTTGAAAAAGTCTGTAATTGAGACCTGCTTCTTTCCTTGCATTAATTTCCTCGCCGCTATATCCTTCCACTTACGTAAACATATGATGTCTGCTGGTGTTGCTTCTTCTTGCTGGCCAATGTATTCCACTGCCGTCTCGATCGCCTTCAGGCCTTCGGAGTGGGTTATACGATCGGAGGGTTCATCACCTTGTTCCTCTTCAATCGGCTGTTCATTTAATACCATCGCTACAATATCTTCGTCTGCAATTTCTTCGATTTCATCCTTTGCCAACCATTCTGTGATGTCTTTCAATGAAGCTTCCTCACATCCGGGAACTTTTTCTAACAGCGATACAAGCGCAGTGTTATCAGTTGCATTTTCCATATCACATTGCTGTTCTACCTCTTCCCACTTATCACTGGCTCTGTGATCCAGAAAAATTTTCCACGATCGCACAAGTGTTAAAATGGAATTTCATCCCATGCCTCGGACACCCATCTGATGACGTCAAGCATGTCTACTGACTGTAGTGCCATCGCAACTTCTGTATTATCAATTGCCGCGATGATATAGCTTAGTAGCCTACGTCGATATTTCTTTTTCAAAGCTTGGAGCACTCCCTGATCCATTGGCTGACATATAGATGTAACATTTGCAGGCAAGAACAAAGCTTTTATGTCTCCATCTTTTAATTGGTCATTTGCTGGATGTGAAGGAGCGTTATCCGAAACTAGGATTGCTTTCCTTGTTAAATTGTTTTCAGCTAAATGTTTTTCAACTTGTGGCACAAATTCCTGTTCAAACAATTTTTGAAAATTTCTCCATTCTTCCACGCCTTTTTTTGATGGGTATAATGCAGGGGCAAAGAACTTAAATCTTTAAGATTTTTAAAAGCCCTAGGCTTGCGAGATTTTCGAATCAAGGCAGTCTCAACTTGTGGTTTCCGGTTGCGTTACTACAAGCTAAAACTGTAACGCGGTCCTTGCTCTTCTTGAACCCTGGTGTGGCCTTTTCCTGTTTAGACGCTAGTGTTTTAGACGGCAACATACGGTAATTCAAACCCGTCTCATCACAGTTGTACACTTGTTCTCCAGAAATACCTTCCTTATCAAGCAGGTCAAAAAAGTTTTTTTTTTAAGTCAGGGACAGCGTCCTTATTAGCAGACAATGCTTCACCACTAATCGTCATCTGACGAACACCAAAACGTTTCTTCCAGCGATCAAGCCACCCATCACTGGCAGTAAACTCACCATCGTCTCCTTCGATCTGTTTTTTAAACTGAATCGCTTTTTCTTGGAGCAAGGGGCCTGAAACCGTCAATCCTTTCCCCCTCACATTTTCATACCACAGATATAAAGCCTCTTCAACTTCCACATGTTTTCCTTTTTGCATAGTTTTTCTAACTTTCACGCCACTGCCACTTGCTTGCTTGGAACACCATTTTTCAATCTCTGCGCGATTTCTTCGCCAATCACCCACAGTAGTTTTTCCAATTCTTAACTCCAGTGCAATTTTGTTTACTGACTCACCAGAATCCATTCTTTTTTTGCTTGCAGTTTTTCTTCCAAAGTTACTACCATTTTCTTTCGTTTGTCACCCATATTTCACTAAAAAATAAAAGCCACCAACAATACAGTATACACACTTTATAACAAATTAACAATCCACGAACGACTGAACCGCACGGACTGACTTCTGGATACAGACTGACTGATGCACCTGTTACACAGTCAAGTAGGAACACGAAACTTTCCTGTCACAACATGAATCAATTGGCGTACTGTATTGGTAACTGGTGATTGACGCGTAAGCGCCTTCACCCGCGTGGTGGGATTGCTCACATGACGTTTGAAGGCGCTAGTAATCGGATCGGAAATACTGTACTCAAAAAATATCTTCTTTTTTTTTTTGAGTAGAGCTCATTATCATTAAAATGATAATTTGCTTTTTGGGCTACCAAGTTGTATTCATCTTATTCCTCATCTTCAAAAAAAAATCTCTGGCACACCAAACTGTTATATAGTTAATTCACTTATATATTGTTCTAACTGTGCGAAAAATGAATACTTTGTTTATAACAGAAGCAAAGATATCATAAATTTATGTACCTTTTGTAAGTTTTGTAGGCATATATACACTTCATCAGAGCTAGAAACTGAATGGTCATAACCACTTATTTTTAAATGTTAATAAGTATTAGGTTTTTGTAAGTATATTTTAAGTAATTTTTGTAAGTTATAAACTGTATAAATAATTTTATGTAATTTCAAAAAATCGATGAACTCGCCAATTATTCCATATGCTTCACTCATCCATTTGAAAAACTTTTATATAACATCACTTCACCAAGTTTCATACTAAATGTTTTTACTAACGTCCATTAGAAGACACTAATATAATTACAATTAGTTACTTTATTACTAATTACTATTATAATGCATTAAAAATTGCAAACTATAACCTAAAATGTCGACAGAATGTATAGCACAAAATGTAAACACTCACGCAACACCAATTTTTAACACAATTTTCGGAAGTATGAACACAATTATTTTAACATAAAAACTTATCAAACTACAAGATAGTGCGCACTCATGTAACGCGGATATGTGTGGAATTGTTTTCCAATATTTGCAATTTTAATATGTACCGACCTCGCTATTAGTGTATTTTTATTTCTGAAGATGAAACATATGTTTCAAAACGCGTTAATCAATCGAATGCAACATGAAGTCACACAACAGAAGAAATAAGGTAAATATTATACAGATTTTGTCAATAAGTGACTTGGATACCAATTCAAACATGTCTTACTCATAATGTCTTCAATTTTGATTGACTCACGCGATCTTTTCAGTTTCGTTTGCTGTGTTAGCTTATCGGCTGCTACTTAGGTGCTCAAGGGCCCAAGACTCCCAGTTACTGTGATCAGGAATCAATCACTATTAAGTAATAAAGTTTCTCAGATTATAGTTTTTATAGTATTATGTTGTACAGCTATGGTACACTATATAGTGTAAGATGAATGTGGGGTTTAGGCATACACCTGTTCTAATAATAGCATGTGTATTCAATATTTAATTTTGTCTACTGAGCACAAATGTTGCTGAAGGCTCACAACAGATAAGCCCACAACTACCATTTAACTTGCATTAGTGAAAACAAACCTAGTCAAATGGTTTCTGCTCGTTACGAATGTGATGTGAAGGTTCATTTGCACTGAACTCCTCAGTTGTTGACAGTGTGTGTCAACGTGTAAACTTTTGCTGCACGAGTTTTTGTTTTAAATACGTTCTCTTTATTTACTTTCATTTGTGTTATTTATATTTCTGTATTGCTTAAAGTAGCATTAGCCAGGCTATTAGGCCGTGGTCCAAAGATTTTAACTACAGACGTTTCACTCTTACTTTCGGAGGCCATCTTCAGTACTACCTCAGTACTGGGGTTATTTGGCAAACTACTGTGAATATAACCAAATATTGTGGTTGTGTTTTATCATTTGTCTTATAAAGTATAAAAACAATATATTTAATATGCAGGCTACTGGGGACAATGTGCCACCACCCATTGACAGTTTTGAGCATTCTGGATTAAGGAAGCTTTTATTGGATAATATATTTAAATCACATTACACAAAACCTACACCAGTTCAGAAACATGCCATACCTATTGTGATGGCAGGACGAGATCTTATGGCTTGCGCTCAGACTGGTTCTGGTAAAACTGTAAGTAAATTGTATTATTCCTTTTACTTATAGCATACACAAACAAAAATTATTTAATTTTGTATATTAACTTTGTATGTTTTATACATGTGAAGTGTGAAATTATAAATGTATTTTATAGATCTATTTAAAAATGCACAAAGATTGTACCTAACTAAATTTAATAAATTCTGTAGTGAAAATTAAGCGGTTTTAAAAACTATTTCACTTTATCAAAGTATATAATGTATTCAAGTCTCAAATTATATTTGGCTTGAGAGACCACCTAATAAAGTATACTCAATAGTGCTTTAATATGTGTAAATATAGAAAATATCCATTAAAATTCTCCTACATATTAAACTATCCCATATAGTACATGTTTTTTGTTTGGTCCCTTCATATCTTGTATGTGGCATCCTTATTAAAAAAAACATTTGTTGATCTCAAATCATGCACAATACACAGTATTTTTTTCATTAGAATTTTGTGTTTATTTTCAGCGGTGTTTGAAATGAATAAGCCAACATGATAATGTTTTACTCTAGCCAGGGTCATCATCTATCGTAGAGCATTTATTTTTAGGTGAATGCCAGACAAACTATACCTATTCAAAAGGGTAAAGTGTCATGGTACAAAATTAAGCAGTAAAAGTCATAAAGGCTTACAGTGCTTTAAGCACGTAGAGACCTGTTGTTTGTTTTTAAGAACCAAGCATGTAGAAGGTTAATCATTGATTTGCTTTCCTGAAGTTGAAGGACTTGGTTAATAAAATGATGGAAACTTGATGTAAGATTCTGTTGTTCAGACAACTGTATTGTCCATTTACATTATGGATTTTAAAAGGGTAGTGTTTCAACCTATGGATCAAAGGATAATTGCTCAAGAATTACATCGCAAATGAATTTGGCAAAAAACAAGTGGAACGGAATAAGTGAAATAAGTTGTACTGCTGAATAATATACAATCTCTGCTTGCAATAATCTTGCTTAAATATGTTATTATTGTTAGTGTGTATGTGAAAAATATGAATATAGTTAACACTTTATGTCAGTGGCGGCTGGTGCTATGGTTGCAGCGTTGCACAACCACCAAAATACAATAAATAAACTGTAAAATAATATACGAAAACATTAAGCAGTTAAAAGTGTCATAAATTTAAACGGAAAGCATATTAGTTTCTATGCGGTAATGTTCCCGTTCAATTCAAATGTGGCGCGCAGGCTGGTGGTTGTAGGCCGCTTGCAACTTGAACAGTATATGGCAGAGCTTACAACACGAACATATGGGAGAACGTGCATTACTCTTCACAGTTGCCGTATGTTCCCAATGTTAGCTGGGCGGTTGCACAAGCTTCTGCAACGCTCCACTAATAGCGTTGTAGCTCATCCTTAGTTGTGTTATGAAGTCAGCAAGCACAGCCTTTTTGATTTGACTTTTTGATTTGTAAGGTGTCAGGTTTAGTGTTTACATTGGTTCAAGATAAACGTTACCCATTGTTTTAATTTATAAAATTATAGTAATAATTTGATATAACTGTGATTGTGATAATAAAGTGTCAATTGACTTTTTATTAATTAAACTGTGTGTTAAGAATTATTTTTTCTTTGTTTAATGGTGTTGTGTGCTTTTGTGTCTGCTTTTTGGAGTTACTGATTCTGCGTGCTTTTAAACGTGTTTTTTTTTTGAGTTTAAAATGAATAGCGTTAAGATACAATGGCTAGGACGCCAAATGTCTCCCTTAACAATAAATCAAATTGTAAAATCAGGCGGTCAACAATTTAATTGATCATTTAAAGTAGAAGATTTTGAAAATACTAACTGGTTATGTGGTTGTGACGAAAGAAATTTTTTATTTTGTTTTCCATGTTTATTGTTTGGAGGGAACCCCTGGATGAAATTCAGAATGAAAAATATTAATCATTTTAGCTGCAAAAAATAAGAAATCATCAGGCGTTAAGCGTACATATAAAGAATGCTTTTCAGTTTTCTCTTTTTGGTACGTATAGCACAGAGCTGGACAGTGAATATAGACAAAATATTGTTTTACATAATGAAAGAGGAGTAAGCAATAATCGGTGCGTCTTAAATATAATGTTTTAGTGGATGGTTAGTGAGGATCGGTCAATAATACAAATTTTAGCTATTTTGCGTCGACGTTTCAACAATATTTATTGTCATCTTCAGGACCTGTGTATGAAATACAATAGAAATATCAAACATAATGAAACAATTAAATATTTGGGTGAACGTGTTGGTGATGTGAGTGTGTGCATGCGTATGTATGTATCATTTTATATGTGAAGACTTATGATAGTTTGTT
Source organism: Magicicada septendecula (assembly GCA_034769895.1). Lineage (NCBI taxonomy): Eukaryota > Metazoa > Arthropoda > Insecta > Hemiptera > Cicadidae > Magicicada > Magicicada septendecula. Next base: position 888,928,713 of record CM068367.1, read on the forward strand.
TACATCTTCAAATTATCTTTAAGAAAACGAGCAAATTATAGTATGAGAGAACCTAATTTATACAGTATTACAATTTAAATTACTAAATGTAATGTTATTTTAATTAATTAAACAAACAGTAATCAACAATTGGATATTAGATTGGTACATAAATTGTTTATACCTACAACAGTCAACATATAGCAAAGTAATATATTACCTATAACTAAAACAGATTAGGGGATGTTCACTACGTAATTATTAAAAGTTATGTTTACCATGTTTCACTCCCTACTGGTGTTAACACACAATCATAATTTAGAAACATACAATTTACACAATACAAAACAAAAAAAATGTAAAACATTACGACTTAAATTACATAGTTGACAAAGGTTACAAACAAAAGTTTCTGGTAAATTTTACTAACAGGTAAACTTGGATAATAATTGTAATCATATTATAAAATATAGTCAAGAGTACTATAGAATAATGTAATTTATGTATGTGTCCACAATCACCCTTCTCTCTCTCACACATTCCCCCCTGCCAGTCCTTCTCACAGCCTCTCCCTCTAACCTGAAATCGATCTATCACTCACTATCACCCCACTCTCTCTCTCTCTCTCTCTCTCTCTCTCTCTCTCTCTCTCTCTCTCTCTCTCTCTCTCTCTCTCTCTCTCTCTCTCTCTCTCTCTCTCTCTCTCTCTCTCTCTCTCTCTCTCTCCCCCCCCTTCACTTGTCCCGCCGCATATTAAATGTTTTAAGTATAGACTTTATAACACAACATTATAGATAACAGATCTATTATATGAAAATGGTTATTACTTAATATTTACATTTTGTACAATATTGTAACCATTTAATACAAGTTGGTAAATCATTTCTGTTATTGTGTGCATAATTCTCTATTTTATATGAGGATGATAGTGTAATAAAAATGGTGAGTGTTTTAGAGTGGCAATCGTGGACAATGACAAGTGAGAGGGGGGGGAGAGAGAGAGAGAGAGAGAGTGAGTGAGTGAAGAGATAATGAGAGGGAGAGAGAGAGAGAGAGAGAGAGAATGGGGTGATAGTGAGTGATAGATCGATTTCAGGTTAGAGCGAGAGGCTGTGAGAAGGACTGGCAGGGGGGAATGTGTGAGAGAGAAGGGTGATTGTGGACACATACATAAATTACATTATTCTATAATACTCTTGACTATATTTTATAATATGATTACAATTATTATCCAAGTTTACCTGTTAGTAAAATTTACCAGAAACTTTTGTTTGTAACCTTTGTCAACTATGTAATTTAAGTCGTAATGTTTTACAGTATTGTGTAAATTGTATGTTTCTAAATTATGATTGTGTGTTAACACCAGTAGGGAGTGAAACATGGTAAAAATAACTTTTAATAATTACGTAGTGAACATCCCCTAATCTGTTTTTGTTATAGGTAATATATTACTTTGCTATATGTTGAGTGTTGTAGGTATAAACAATTTATATACCAATCTAATATCAAATTGTTGATTACTGTTTGTTTAATTAATTTAAATAACATTACATTTAGTAATTTAAATTGTAATACTGTATAAATTAAGTTCTCTCATACTATAATTTGCTCGTTTTCTTAAAGATAATTTGAAGATGTAAACAAACTATCATAAGGCTTCACATATAAAATGATACATACATATGCACACACACACTCACATCACCAACACATTCACCCAAATATTTAATTGTTTCGTTATGTTTGATATTTCTATTGTATTTCATACACAGGTCCTGAAGATGACAATAAATATTGTTGAAACGTCGACGCAAAATAGCTAAAATTTGTATTATTGACCGATCCTCACTAACCATCCACTAAAACATTCATTGATTGACGGTCACTAAAAATTTAAGGACTTAAATATAATAATAAACTGTATTCGTTTCTGTGGAGCTTTTGAATTAGCTTTGCGGGGTCATAATGAGACTGAATCTTCATCAGATCCTGGTGTATTTCGAGGCTTATTTGGTTTCAGTTCTGAGGTTGACCCAGCAATGAAAAATCATTTAGACGAAACAACTGCATTTAAGGGCACCTCAAAAACCATTCAAAGTGATTTTTTAAATATAATGTTAGAAATATGCCACGAAGAACTAACGAGTAAGATACAAGAAGCCGATTATTTGGATGTAATTGCTGATGAGACCACTGTTGTTGCCAATGTTTTTCAAATGGTCATAGTATATCATTGAAAGATAAACAGGTTGAAAGATTCTGGGGTTTCATTGCTTCTCTTAAACATGATCCTCAGTCGCTTGCATCATGCTTGTTAGATGAACTGTCTCGACACTACTTACTTGGAATTTCCCATAAATTAACTGCTCAAATAATTGGAAAACAGTAACTTCCTATTTTTTTTCCATACAACAGCACTATTTATGATGCATATAATGTAGTAGGTGTGCCTCTCCTGTTTAATGTGTTCTTTTAACTCCCGCCCCCCACTCAACCGCCTACAGTGCTATTAAAACAATCTGCATCTTCTGACAGCTAAGAAGCACGTGGGGCTCGGCACAGCTGCGGGAGCGCTGTGTTGCCACATGGTCCGCTAGGCTGAGCCCGCTCCCTCGCTCAGCGTTTGGGGCTGTGGAAAATAATATCCACTTAAAAGAATCATTGTCACTGTGACATTGTACCACGGTGGCTCAGAAGTAACGGGTGTTAAGATAAAATGAAACATAACGTAACGTTATCTGACTGCAGGACGTGATTAATTTCTAAAATCTCATTTCCATTGAATGACAATCGAAGCTCCCTTGATGAGAAGGGAACACAACAACAACAACAACAACAACAACAACAACAACAACAACAAAACATTACCACCAAAACCAACAACACTGAGCAAATTAAAACATAAAACACTACGATAATTTTAAAGATCTCCTTAGGTTACATTTGAATTCTAATATGAACATTTACTGTAAATACATATTTTGCTCACTTAATGCTAGAAGTGAAGACCACAATGCATTCCATTTTTTCGAATTGTATTATTTTTTTAGGAATATTTGAAATTAACTTTAATAAATGTTTAACAAATTGCTAAAACTCAAAACTAAATAAAATTCAGATGTTGTGAACGTTAAACGTAAGGAATAATTATATTGTTTGCTCTACAATAAATACGTCACGCTAACTGAAAGTTAATCATATTCATGGTGTCAAGGGAGCCACCCCCCAGTGACGAATCACTTTCTTCACCCTGAGAGCTGGAGCTGGAACCGGAACCGAGGGAGATGATAATTTCTTCCACACGATCATCCAAGATGCCTTCCATTTCCCACTGCATGAGTTCTTTCGTGTGTTTAACCGCGGATGCCCAGTTTTCTGCAGTAACACAGTCGATTCCCTCTCTGGTTAGCCTTTCTATTTTGGTGATGGTGATTCTCTTGTTGTTCCTTGCCAAGTAACCCTTTGCTTGTGCCCAAATGAATTCAATGGGGTTAAAATGGGCGTGATAAGGAGGTAGCCGTATAACCTAATGTCCATTGCTTGTTGCGAGTTCATCGATGACATATACTGGCTTCGGTTTGTAAGTGGTCACCAGTTCCATTAACTCTGATTTTGTAGCACCAGGTGCAATGGTGATGTCTTTTATCTGAGGCAATATATTTCTTTGTACCCAAGCCAGCATGTCAGCTTTTCTGCACTGCATGGTTGGAGCCCTATCTCTTATTACTGAATGGTATGGAGCATTATTCATAACAATGGTAGATTTGGGAGGGATGTTCTTAAGGAGCGAATTTGTAAACCACTCCGTGAAACAAACAGCATTCATTTCCTCATTGTAGTCCCCTGTTTTTTGCGATTTAAACATGAGTAAACAATTTGCCACGAAGCCTCGGGAAGTTCCAGCATGTAGGACAATGACCCTACCTCCCTTTCCTAACAGGGCTTTCATTGTGCCTTGGGTGTTCTGTCTGACCACCCTTTGGGTAATGACCAGCGTTAACAAAAGTCTCATCCAGCCACACAGTGCTCTCGTAATCTACATTCTTGACACTTCTCAAGTAGCGGCATAGACAAGCAACAATATCAGGTCTCTCCAGAAGGACGGTCCGGTTTGAATATTTTTCAAACTGAAATCCCAAATCAAGAAGAGAAAGTCGAAGGGATGATTCACTACCATTTAACAACTGGTTTTTTCTAAGACTGCTGTGTAGCTTTCTTACAGTAGGATGCTCCTTTCTCTCGTAGTAAGCATACACATGACGCCTAATTGCACCTTGCTGGAAACTGTCCATATTGGTCACTCGTGTGGCATAGTTCTGAGTTTTTCCGGGTGTTTCCAACCCTGCATGTGATGGCCCAGCTACATTCTCAGTCTCACCCTCCTCTTTCTTTTGTTCTTCCCGAGGTTCCTCCTCTCTCTTCTCTTTTTCTTTCCCTATTCTAATTACTGTCACCTTAGATATTTTTAAAGCTACTACAGTTCTTTCTACAACTTTATTGACGTCTATTAGGGGACCTCCATTTACCCTTTCACCCTCGAAATATTCGCGTAACACACACCATATCACAAGCCTGACCATGACGAACAAAGCCATGTTTTCTTTTTATGCTTGCCTTTTTTCGAGGCGAATGAATTCTTGGTCGGCCACGCTTACGTTTATCAGCACCTTGCACTGGTTGCGACATAATTGAAAAAATAATATGATCTGTGTAAAACAAAATACGCTATACCACACTACACTAAAAATGTTGCTGATAACGGAGCACTTATTGAAACACAAGAACTAATGCAATTAAAATCAATACTCTCAAAGAAAAGCCGTCACTGTTAGCGAAGTATGTACTTGCACTGGCAACTGAGGTCAGTGTGGGGACTGTTGACTGAGGAGAAAGGGGGAGGGAAAGCGTGCGCCTGCTGGTGATTGGCTCACCTCGGAGGCTCGTCCGAGTTACCATAGCAACTACAGCTTATAAACACGCAAGGAGAACTGTCAGAAGACGCAGATTGTTTTAATAGCACTGTACTGCAACCACCAGCCACCACTGCTTTATGTATCGGTAGTTACTATATAGTCCTGCTTATACACAGTTATCGTGCGGTTCTTTGAAGAGTATTTTAATAGTGATTTACTGTATATAAAAAAACGTATATAGTGTAGTTTGAATTCTAACTAGAATTACTGCTATTTAAATTCTTAATACTTGAAAGCAAGTAATTGAGTAGCCTGGTTACAAAGATAGCTATCTCCGTTTAGCAAAATTTTACAGGAGAGCAGAAAAACTGGTTTCCATAAAATTATTAACACTAACAACTTGAATTTTTTTCTGTAGATTCATGGTAGTCTAAAAATTGAAAAAGCACTAATATCTGCTTTTTTGAGTTAGAAAATAAGCAGAAATTTGCAGTTGAATTATGGAGTTGGCCATGTTTGTAACCAAGATTGGGAGTTGGCTGTTCTGGTTGGATACTGGTGACTGTTGCAGTAATTTAGTTATCAGGAGTATAAAATAAAAGTTTGTTGATAAACAGTAAAACAAAAAGTCATTTATTATCAAAAAACAATACACAGATTCAATAATACTTTTGTTAAAAATGAAACAAATTCAATTAAACAGCAATATTACCAATACTGAAAGAACACAAATGTCAAAACAAAACTTTATTGGATGTCATTATCTTGCAAAATAATCTCAATAACATCATTGCATTCATCAGCAGGCGTATTTTCACAGTCACAATGAAAAGCTTCTTTAGGAAGTTCAGGTTTTGTGTTATTTTCTTCTATTATTTTCTTAAGCCATTGCAATTTTTGCAGTTCCTTCCAGTTTTCACCATAATGCGTAACAAGCAATTTTTCAACGTCAATTATTTTAGAGGGCTTCACTTTGACACCTATAACTAACTCTGTTGGATTAATATCCATAGGCTTTTTGCCTTTCTTTGTTATTGATAAAGACTGTGCTATATTCATGTTATAGTTGTTTTCTCCACTTACAGATATGTACCATTTCATTTTAGTTAAAACAAGTTTTCGAACTTTTGAAATTTGGAAGTGAAGTGCAGCCGGATCTTTGACATTTTGTTTTGCTTCAGCTTTCCAATCACAGTTAGTCCAGTCAGTTCCCAAAATTTGGAGGGTACCATGGTTTTGGAAAACCTGATGGTACTCCTCCAGCTGAATAACAGTTTCCATTTTTTGTACATCTCTTTCAATCAATCCAAACTCTCTATCACTGGGCATGTATGAGTGCCCAGTAACAGGGAAAACCATTTCCATTTTTTGTATATGTGATGGGGCACTAACCAGGCAAGGCACATTGATAAAATTGTTGTATTTTTGTTCTGCCCTGGGCACCCATCAGCCACCAATCGAACAGTATGAACTTCGTTTAAGGCCCCGTTAATTACTTTTCCCTGAAGTTCATTGACAACTGCGGAAGCAATTTCATTTAAGGACTTTTTCATTTCATGCTCAGCCCACGAATACACGAAACATTTTCTTTATCTAGAGCTGATTTACCAATGGACTTTCCAGAAACGATGGTCAAATTATAGCAGTACAACTGTCTAGAATAGTATGTAATTTGATCTGGCAGTTGTGGAATTGGCATATTCTTCTGCATATCAAAAGACATAATAAAAACCCCAGCTTCATCTTTTTTTAAGAAATCATAAAAACTTTTGGCTTGAGTTTTATGCACTGTTAGATCGGTGTTTAGATTTTGTTTAAGGTTTTCATTTTTCTCTTGCTTAATTTTCTCATTCAACTGTAAACATATTGAGCATACATCGGTGGTTGGACTTTTAAAACTAATATTGAAATTAGTAACAAATATTTTACAGAACAGTGACTCTTTAACTTTCAGTTCATCAGAAACTGATTCATGATACATCCTCCACATTTTTGCATGTTAAGGGTGGAATGTAAGTAGATACGGGCAGTTTCAGCTCTAGAATAATGTGATTCACACCCTTTAAATTTTTTAATAAATGATCTGATTGACTCTATTTTGTGCTCATACATAGCAGCTTTTCTGTACCCTCCACGGGTCTCTACTGGAACTAGAGATCCATCAGCTTTGAAACGCTTGTACACTCCTTGAACCCTGTGTTTTGTAATTTCCAGAACATTTAAAAAAGTGTCTCTACAAACTTCCACTTTGTTTCCAGCCGTATTTTCAATGAAATAAGAAAAAGTGATGGTTTTCTTACCCCTTTGTCCATTCTCTGGCCTATGTCGCTCTGGAGCATCTGCAGAGCAATATTTTAACAAAAACATATCTTGAGCAAATTTTGATCTGACCGCATAAAACGCTGCATGAAATCTCAAGTCCTCCATCCGCAAAAGACTGCAGTTTTTGCGTTTACCTCTAACAAGTAGGAAAAACGGGCATGCTTTTTGGTCCATATCTGGAACAGACAAAAGAACACAAAAATTAGTTTTTCTTTTTTAAATTAACTGATTAATCTGTAATTAGTATGATGAGAACATAAGTGAGTGCAATACGCAATATTCCCATCTAAACACAACACACTAAACCAGTATTTTGTTGACACATTGGTAAATTAAATAGTAACTGTGCTAAAGTTGCTCAAAACAACATATACTATCTTCTTTACAGTTTGATATTGCATTATTTGTAATTGAAATTCTACTGGTATTATTTAGGTCTTGGCATTGCAACACTACACAATCATCATGATTATTGAAGACATTAAAAGTGTTCATTAAAATTTAACATTATGTGAAAAAAAAACATTTTCACAAAAATATCTCAACTAATGTAGTAAAAAATGTACCGTAAAGTAAAACCAACCTCACTTCCTTTGCTTTTGCACGCTTCCATTTTGTCAGATTTGCTACTCTCTTCCTGCTTTTACTTGGAGGAGTTTCTTCCACGTTTTTCTCCATAACAATCAAAACTTTTTATTACTTTATTAAATGTAATAACATCACACTACCAAGAGTAAAGTTCACAAAATAAATATCACAATCTATCTAAATAACCCAAACAGCACAGTGTACAACAGACGATAATAACAATCCCATCAGCCCTGCAGCTGTCACGTGACAGGATCTAAAGCTCTGATTGGTTCTAAATGGAGTTGGCCGATATTGTAACCAAGCTGTTAAGGAGTTGGCCGTATATGTAACTAAGCTCATTTTTCAGATGTAATTTTAACACAGTTCTGGCCATTTTTGTCACAAACTGACTTCATATTCAGATAGCTCGTACAATTCTACATAAGAATCAATCATAAACCCAATTTTGAAAAAATTGGAGTTGGCCGTCTTTAAAACTAGGCTACTCAATTATACAGTTATATATGATTTAGAGTTTTAAGGCTTACTTGTTTTTTTCAGGCTGCATTCTTACTGCCAATTCTAAGTAACCTGTTGAGTGAACCTAAGGATTTAGTTGTAGATACTTATCACTGTGAGCCTCAAGTAATTATTGTTTCTCCAACTCGTGAACTTGCAATACAGATATATGAAGAAGCTAGAAAATTTGCATATTCATCTGGAATCAAATGTGAAGTGGTTTATGGAGGAACGAACACTCTTAATCAAGCGGGTAGAGTTAAGGTAAACGAGGTTTACATTTGATTTTGTAACAGTAATAGTTTGAATGCAATATTGCAATATTTTTCTTTACCAATTGTGGTTTGTTTATATATATATATATATATATATATATATATATATATATATATTACATTTAATATTTATAATGAATTTACCTCAAGATATTTTTTTTCCTTATTAGGAACATGTTTCGGGTACCATCTTGTACCCATCCTCAGCCTTCCGGTTTTTGTGTCTGGTGAAGTACATATGTGTTGGTTGACTATTATTATTGTGGCTTCCTGTTGGCTTCTGGTACTTCAAATTGGTTTTATTGTGTGTGATTGTGTTGTGTGTGTTAGTTTTTTGTGTATTTTCGATGTTGAGTGCTTTGAATATTGTGTCATGTTTTGTATTGATTTGTATTTGTTCAAATATATATATTGTACTGCTGTTAAAATGCACACAGTACATAATAGGGAGGTAATAAATTTTAAAAGAGACAGGATGCAGATTTTGTATTGAATGTAAAATATGTTTTAAAATGTAAACAAAAAACATTGGGACTATCGACTCACCCAGTCAACATAGAGGTCGATTCCTATGTGATATAAAACAATATTCAGTCATATGTTCTGAAAAGAATATATGAAATTGGAAGGAATGTTATAATAAGAATAAAGAGTAATAAAATTATAATTTAATAAATAACAACTAAAATTACGAGTATTAGAGGTAAAATAAAGATGTTTAATAAGAAATAGAAAAATGATATATGTTTTAATAGGTATATGATAAACAGATGTAAAGAAATTAGGGAATTATCAAAGTGGCAATTTTGTAAATTGTTAAAGTATTGTATTGTATAGTGATGAAGAAAATGTTTATTAGTATTCAAATATATTTAATAAGAGTTACATCAGGAGTCTAATTTTATTTTCAATAAGAGTAACGTGACGAGTCTAATTTTATATCGAATAGTAACAGCATGAAGAGTCTAAAAGTATATCTATTAAAAGTAGCTTGAAGAGCCTAAATTCATAAAATAACATTTGTACATCATCCAGTTTAATGTAATAGGTAAAAGAAAATAAAGTAAAGGAGTTTAATTTGTGATCCCAGAGTTTGATTTAATATTTAATAAATAAATACTATTACGAGAAATATAACAATATCCTTAAGAAAACGATGATAGAAGAGGGAAATCCTGGACTGAAGAAGAGTTTAAGTGGCCATAAAGGATAATTAAGTGTTCCGAGGAGACATCTGTGTTGCAGTCGTCCTGGAGAGCGGCATTCAGCGGTGAGATCAATAAGAAATTTGTGTGAAGGAACAGATTGTCAAGACTAATATTGTTTTTGAAAAAAGGTAAACAACAACCAGAAGTGAACCCGTGGCAGCTGGAAGAATTCAGAGTCGGTCAAGTTACATTAGTCTGGTTGGTATTTATTTTTTACATGGTTAATTCTCAAAATACTACATATTAACTGAATTTGGTTTGGTTTAAAGAAAAGAAAATATTAGATACAATCGTAAATACGATCAAACAGCTTAATAATCATTAACCCTGAGAGAAAGAGTTTCTTTACATGTACTGGTAAACAAAAAAACATAATAACAGTAGGTACATTTCTTAATTATATTATAATATTAAATAATTACAAGACTCATAAAAAAATAACAGTACATTAAATGGCGCCCATACGTGAAAGCAAAGATTTTCTTTAAACCAGCACCAAATAACACAATTTTGTTAAATTTAATTAGCATAAAAAATTTCCTTGTAATTAAATTAAGTTAAAGATTGTAAAATGGCTGACAAACCAGAGCAACGATATGAATAGTGCTGAAGAGGAAGAAACTGAAATGGAAGTAATAGTAAGGGATGCCCAAGGGGACCAACCAAAGAAACCAACCCAGTCAATGGACGATAAGTTACAGGAGATGATGAGAATTATAATGGAAGGGAATAACAAAACCAGCGAAACATTTTTGAAACAAATGAGAGTACATAATGAGGAATTAAAGAAACAAATGAAGGAGGATATTGAAAAAATGGACAAGAAAATGGATAGTAACAGTGAAACATTAAAGAAACAAATGAGACTAGATAATGAAAACTTATTAAAACACAATACTGAAGAACTGAAGAAACAAATGAGGGAAGATAAGGAGGAATTAAAAGGACAATTGAAGGAAGAGAGTGAGAAAAATAAAGAGGAATTGAAACAACAGTTAGAAGAGTATAAAGCAGAAATAAGGAATAGCATTACAGAAACTAACCAGAAAGTTGAGAAAACTGATGAAAAGTTAACTCAATTACGTGAAGAGGTAATAAATAAAATTATTGAAGTGGAAGAGAAATTAGGAGAAAATAAACAAGAAGTCGTAGAACAGATGACGAGAGAATTGGTAAAACACAAACAGGAAGTAACGAGCAATATTCAATCCATGGGACAACAGTTGGACAGCAATAATACCAAAATAGAGGATACATGGGACAATTAGTAGTAAGGATCAATGAAATAGAACAAAATAGTAATCAAACATGTATTATACGAGAAGACAAGAATATTAGTCATGAGGTGCCACATATGAAAGGATATATAAAAAATCCTATGGAGTATTTAAATAGAATGAAGGAATATTTGCATAGTACCAAGGAAAATAGATGGGAGAGAATTAAGCTAATTTTAGATCAAGGGTTCCATGAAATGAATGATTATTGGTGGGATGCTGTTAGAAACACCTTGAATAGCTACCAGGAATTCATGGAAAGCTATAAAAATAAATATTGGACACGATCCATACAGACAAGTATGCGGGAGACCATAGTATATGGTAGGTATAATCCAAGTATAGGACAAACACCAACCTCGTATTTTTTATCGCATGTTTGCAGGGCAAGATATTTAGATCCACCCATGGATGACAGATATATGGTGGAAGCTTTGAGTCATCATTTTCCTGAAACGGTAAGCTTAGCACAATTTGCTAGTCAAGCCAATACTATAGAAGCGATGGCATTATTACTCACTGATTATGAGAGGAAAATGAATTGTGACAATCGCGCTAAACAAGGGAATATGAGAAGAGACAGCTACCCTAATAGATATCCGGAAGAACAAAACCGTGATAGGAATCAAATAGTAGAAAGGAACGACCAAAGAAATGTTCCAAGATACCAGGATAGGGAAGGTGGAAGAAATTACTACAGAAACGATAATCGGAATGACTGGAGATATGATAATAATAATAATAATAACAATAATAATTATAGGGGCAACCATGCTTCAAATAACTATCGAGCAAATTTTATACGCCGAAACTATGATTCCCGAGGTTATAATAGTCATTACCCGAGGGAGATTGATCGAAATGAACATTCTCACAATGAGTATAGACAAAGTGAGGCAAACAACAACTATGAACAGATAAGACATAGAGATCAACATGGTGCCCTTTCACAATCAGAAAATAGTCAACATGAAGGAAGGAGAGAGGAGAGAGCAACTGCAAAGGAAAATCAGGGAACCCATATAGCTCGAGTAAACTATATCAGGACTGATGAGAGGGATAACCAAGAGGACTATTGTGGAAACCATAAAACTAATCCCGATTCCGGGAATGCTGAGGGAAGGAATAGACGGGACGAAGATGAAATAGAACCGTATGTGTATGATCCATACTGTGACGATCCCATAGAAAGATTTATAACCGAATATAATCGACGGAATCCACCGGAAAACCATATTGGTGGAGCAGCCCGAACAGTGGCCAATACAGGATAGTTAAGATAAATTATTTAGAATCAATTAACAAACCCACCAAATTCAAAAAACGTAAGAACATCTTGCAGGATACTTCAGGGAAATTATTTTGAATCGATTAAGAAGAGAAAGACGGTTAATAACAATAATAAGGTGATAATAATAAAGAAATGAACCATCAGTTACTGAATGAAGCAATGGAAGATAAACTTGGCAAGATAATAGGAGTGCAATACAAATGACCCATAAGAGAGAAGGTGAGTTTGAATAAGAAATTATACCCAATACCCTATACAGTAAGAGGGCATATAAAATAAGAAATCGACAAAGGATTAGTAAAAAGATAATTGAAATAGTCAGTCAAAACACACGAGCCCGTTAGTAGTAATTCCCATGTAAGGATAAGTCCTTAATATTGTGTTTGGATGAGCGTCAAATTAATCAGATGATAATTCCTGATAAGGCGTCACCAAAGAATATAAGAATAGTATTAAAACGTTTTAATAACGTCATTTTTTTAATAATTGTAATGCTGTACCTGGATATTAGCAAATAGAATTGCATCCAGAAAGTATAGAATATGTGAATATAAGTTATCATTTCAAGAGAAAACCTTTTGGGCTGGTCCATAATGTGGCCATATTTACAGAATGATTTGACTGAGTAGGGGGCAAGGAGATTTTAGAAGTTATTACGGTTTATGTCGATGATTTAGTAATTGCATCAAACAGTTGGGAAGAATATTGTAATAGAATTAAGAGGGTACTTACCAGATTGGGGAAAAATATAATGACACTCAAGTTGAATAATGTCATAGCCAGTAGGATTAAATTGTGTGGATTTGTAGTAATTAAATACCAAGATGGGAAGGTTAAAGATACATAAAATTTTAATCAGATTCGACTGTATAAATAAAGTAATAATTAAAAGAAAAATAATTCTTAAATGAAGAACAGGAAATGTATAACCAGGATTGGGAAGGTGATGTTCAAAAGAAAGATAATGTTTTAGTCATGTTTTTGAGTTTTTTAGCCATCAAATTAGGCACAATTGTTATTTGTTATTTATTGTTTTGGTGTAAAACCAGTTGGTAATGTTGTTATAAGTCATAAATAAGTGTTTAAGATATCGTAATTCATGACGATGATGAAACATATTTGTAATATTAATAAAAGAAAAAAACCAATTTGTTAAAAGAATTTAGTGAGGTACAAATACCTAATTAATCAGATGTTTAAATATTAAGATTAGACTATGTTGGTTATTTCAAAATTTCATCTAAAATTGTCTCTGAAATTATGAAATAAGGGAAGGTATAATGTACTGCTGTTAAAATGCACACAATACATAATAGGGAGGTAATACATTTTAAAAGAGACAGGATGCAGATTTTGTATTAAATGTAAAAAATTTAAAGTACCGTTTACCAAATGGTAAAAGCTTAAGAGCATGATAATGTCTTTCAGCCGCCAGCTAAACGCAACATTATTATGGTTACTGACTGACTGATTGGTTACATACCTATCTACAGCTATGCAGTGTTGTTTGCTTGTTAGGTCTTTAATCTGCGACGGACGTTAGCACGTTAGCGGTCGCGGTTTTAGTTAACGATTCCCGGCTGGTAAATGATGACGTCATGCAGCGTGATGCGTTACAGAAATTTTCAAATGACCCCCAGCCATAAGACATTATCATGTCAATATGTTTTAAAATGTAAACAAAAAACATTGGGACTATCGACTCACCCAGTCAACATAGAGGTCGATTCCTATGTGATATAAAACAATATTCAGTCATATGTTCTGAAAAGAATATATGAAATTGGAAGGAATGTTATAATAAGAATAAAGAGTAATAAAATTATAATTTAATAAATAACAACTAAAATTACGAGTATTAGAGGTAAAATAAAGATGTTTAATAAGAAATAGAAAAATGATATATGTTTTAATAGGTATATGATAAACAGATGTAAAGAAACTAGGGAATTATCAAAGTGGCAATTTTGTAAATTGTTAAAGTATTGTATTGTATAGTGATGAAGAAAATGTTTATTAGTATTCAAATATATTTAATAAGAGTTACATCAGGAGTCTAATTTTATTTTCAATAAGAGTAACGTGATGAGTCTAATTTTATATCGAATAGTAACAGCATGAAGAGTCTAAAAGTATATCTATTAAAAGTAGCTTGAAGAGCCTAAATTCATAAAATAACATTTGTACATCATCCAGTTTAATGTAATAGGTAAAAGAAAATAAAGTAAAGGAGTTTAATTTGTGATCCCAGAGTTTGATTATAATATTTAATAAATAAATACTATTACGAGAAATATAACAATATCCTTAAGAAAACGACGATAGAAGAGGGAAATCCTGGACTGAAGAAGAGTTTAAGTGGCCATAAAGGATAATTAAGTGTTCCGAGGAGACATCTGTTTTTAGTCGTCCTGGAGAGCGGCATTCAGCGGTGAGATCAATAAGAAATTTGTGTGAAGGAACAGATTGCCAAGCCTAATATTGCTTTTAAAAAAGGTAAACAACAACCAGAAGTGAACCCGTGGCAGCTGGAAGAATTCAGAGTCGGTCAAGTTACATTAGTCTGGTTGGTATTTATTTTTTACATGGTTAACTCTCAAAATACTACATATTAACTGAATTTGATTGGTTTAAAGAAAAGAAAATATTAGATACAGTTGTAAATACGATCAAACAGCTTAATAATCATTAACCCTGAGAGAAAGAGTTTCTTTACATGTACTGGTAAACAAAAAAACATAATAACAGTAGGCACATTTCTTAATTATAATATTAAATAATTACAAGACTCATAAAAAAATAACAGTACTATATATATATATATATATATATATATATATATATATATATATTACGACGCTCCCTTTTATCTAACACAATTATCTAATATTTGAATGTTAGATAAAATGTTACTTACCTGTGATATTACTTTACCTGGGCGCCAGAACAAATCCCAGATACAAATGACACGGTTTCAGCTTAGCTCAGCGCATGGAGACACTCTTTCTCAGGATTCGTTCAGTGATTGTGGTTTTTCAAGGGGAATCGTTACAAATAACACTTTAATATTTACTTGATTATTTTAATTAACGTTTTTATCAATTATTATTAAACTTGGAAATGCTAATGGTAGGACTTATTTCTACCCTAACACTTATAATTACTGAGTGAGTGTGAAAAGTAACGATTAAGACATTCAAACGACCTATGGTTCGTATCTGGTTTAATTAAGAGATTGCTATCTCCCAAACCAGTGCTAAAGAACAGGTCTGCAATAATTTGCACGTCCAATACTACACCCCACTTTCCATTCAACACTCCTATACTATGTTAGAGCTAATCTTATAATTAAAATACAAAGCGTGATATTCTTAGTGTCTTTTAAAAATTGTTTATTGCTTTTATTATTTGTTTAGTGCTTATTTCATTGATCAATGAATCTATTTCTTACTGTTTGATGCGTTGACCGAAGATAGGAATCCGTAGAGGTCCTCCTTTTGATGGTTTTGCACAGAAGAATTGATGTTGATCAATGCTGTAGAAGATGCCCTGGCAATTACAGATGCTGTAGCCTTCTGTCGCACAGGTCCTTCACGGCTGATGATTAATTAAATAATAATTTAATTAATTAACGTTGTTTTACGCAGCGAGAGTTATTGAACGGTACTAGTTCATCTTAACTGCGGACTACTTCTCGAATTTGAAACTTAATTACGCTTTTGCGTGATGAAAAATTTCTGTACGTAAATTATACACGTCTAGTGCATTGAAGATCCGAAGGAAGAGTGATGCTACCCCTCGCTTTGAGTTGGCGTCAGTTTTAAATACGGGATGCTGATTGGTTGTTCAAATAAATCATGCGTTTTTCCAGTTTTGACAATCTCGAACAGGTCGACGAAACACCCCTTGACAGGTTTGAAACTGCAGAGAATTTCTAGTTAAAATTGTACTTCCTGTGTTTGCAAATCGATTGATTACAGGTATTTGCAAACGTGTTTTCAAAGATCTGACCACAGAATATTGTTGCTTAGGTCTTTATCTGTGTGTGTGTGAAAACACCTAATTCCTACGTAGCATAATTCTCTCGTTATTCCTTTTGGCGTACATCTTCCGTATAACTTCTCCAATTGTTAATTATATTAACTGAGATTGCGGCTACTTATAAAGCTTCACTTGCTGAATACAATGCTGTTTTCAGAATTGCCGTATATTTATTAGTTTTTAAGTTATCACAGGTTGAACTGATAATTTGTATTGAGTAAAATTTCAGTTTGTACTGGTTGCGGATGTCGCTGTGGAGTGGTTAGAGTGAGATGGCTGCAATTGTACGCTCTCTCTCTCTTGCTTACGCTGCTCTACTCCCTACGTCAGACACTTTCATATAACGCTCAGATAGGACGCTAATATGAATCGTTATAATATATATATATATATATATATATATATATATATTTATTCAGTTTTTGATTCTTGATACAGTCTGTTAGAATTAAATCTGTATTAACCTTTTCGCAGTGCAATACAGGTGAGCAATAACCTTTTGCCCACATTAGCCATGCACCATACTTTTCAGCACCAGTGTGTATACTTGTGCGGGCCAATCAACTATTGACAGAATTGACTCAGAAATATTTAAAATGGCCGCCATTTCATCTTGACATTGAATATTTTTGTAAATTATTGATTTTTTAAGTATATTTTTTTGAAACACTGAACTACATATAAAACTATACTTTGCAACTCCCACATTACTTAGTCTTTTTTTGTTTGGAGTTTTTCAGTGCTCATACAGTATATTGTGTAAGTGGTTGCTAGTATGTTAGTCAAATAAATCTATAATGACATGCAAATTACTACAAACTCTTATTTAAATATAGATACTGTAACGAATAATAAGGCTCGTGCGTACCTGTTGAAATGTGTTCACACTTGTTTATTTTGTGTATTAGTGTGAATGTAGTGTGTTTGCCTCACACCGGTCGTTACATAGATCGACGTCACTACTGAAGTCTGTAGCGTTGTCAAAATTACCAGTACAACCTACCTGTTAATTCATAGGGGTTGTGAATCCCGGGTGGCGCCAAATTGTTTCTATTAAAACAATTAAAATAGTTAAATTATAAGATGATACGTGTTATTAGCATGGACAGCTGGAGCATTCGAATGGTTCCCGCCGCTATACAGGTTGCCGTCTCGACCACTCGTGATGAGCGCTAGTTGGTTATTGAATAAAACTTGCTAACACACATATACTCTAGAACGTCCTATGAAATAAAAAGATAGTAATACTCTGTACTGTGATTTTAATACAAATTCGGTCATTAATTAATATGACAAATGGATTATAAATGTTTTGATAACAAATAGCTCCGGTTTATAACATGAAACACAAATATCTCAAGGTTGGCAAATCGATCTGAAAACAAATTATTTCTCTTCCGCTATGGTGTCAGTTACATACAATATATTAATCTGTTTCAAATCTGGGGTTCTTTGGATTATGAAATAAGACATAAACGTTGGTTACATTAAAAAAATACACTACCATACCTTATACGTACTTAGAAAGTATAGTGTGTTTTTACAAATTGTTCGGTAGTGTCGTATTTTTGTTACAAAATTGCACTCTTAAGCGAGGTTATATTTTGATTAATAAAATGTTTTTATGTAAGTAAATTATGCATTAACACCTTTGAAAGAAAATGATATTTGTTCAATAGTGAGAAATTTGATCATTTGAAAGATATTTAAAGTAATTTGGTTGTTTCGGGATTAAGGAATTTATTTGATACTTATCGGTTCAGATAGTGTTGATGTGTTGCCATCTGGGGTAGTGGATATTCTTCAAATTTGGACTGGTTTTAAGCTTCGAACATCTTTTTCAATCTTGTCTTGGATTTCTGTTAATTAATTTATTCAATTTGGTTTCAGGACATCGTTAATTCTTGGTAGGTCGACATCTATTCGTCTTTGGTCATCTTGGTTAACTTCCGAAACTTTTCGTAACTATTTAAGGTAAAATTTCAATCATTCCAATTTTGCGTGCCGCTTACCCACGCGTCGTTTTTTCAAGTCTCATAAATTTAACGGAAAATTAGCCTTCAACGGCTCGTTACTATGGTAACAGCAATCCTTGGATTGGTTAATTACTCTTTCAAAAGCATTGTTAAGAGATTTGAATTTTTATTCAAATTTATTAAGTATTTTCCTAATGGTTTTATTCCTTTATAGTTCCTTTGGGGTAATAAATGATATCACTATTATCTTTCTTTCCTTTCAAAGTTTACAATGATACCTCATAAGGTCATATTCTGTTATACATTAACTTTAGTCTAAATATTTGACATTTGATAAATTACATATCCTTCTTAAATTAAACTTTTATAATAACATTTCTGTTTTAAAATGATTTACATATAATTACTGGCTATTTACTGGTCTTAGATTAGTAAAGTTTCTTGCGAAATTGTTACAATTTACATTTGAGTGTCTCTGACAGTTATATGTTTTCATAGCCAAGATTAGCCATGATGGTTTTTTGGGTGTATTTCTTTTAAATTACATTTTGAATTCAGCCTGATGGGCTTCACTTAGTTATCATATTTGTTTGTGTTTTAACTACTATTCAACATACATTTTCATTACACATATTTTAAAATATAATAATTAGGCTTATGGACTGCAGGTTCCCTTCAGCCATATCCTCTTCATAACATTGAACCAAACTATTCTTTACAAGTTACTAGTTATTGTTAGTTCTAATATTAATTCCTTTCTTTTGTTACTACCTAGAGTGATAAACATCATCACTTCTTGCAAAATTATGAAAGTTAATTCCCCTTTCAACATGGGGTGTTTTATTCACTGTAGTCTTAATTTTAAAAACAAAACTTTATTTCTATTCTACTATTTCCTCCATACCATGTTAATACAAACTGTTTTTGTCTGGGCTTTCTCCCTGAATAATTTTACATGCTTCTTTTACATCTATTTGAAATATTATTTTTAATTATTTTTATTTATATAAATGTGTACAAGATCACTCCAACCATTGATTGTTTATCAATGTTTTATCAAGTGTTTTCTTACTTATCATTACATTTTTATTGCTTAACATATACTTTCACTATTTTTAGGGTACTTACACTTTCACTATTGCACTTCACTTTGGTTCACTGTTTGTATTGAGTGTTATTTAATGGGTAATCCCTATACTTCTCCTACTATTTCTCACTATTTCTTTCTAGCATAATATTTATTATTAATAATATTAGGTTATTTATTTTTTGTTAAACCTAACCTTCCTCATAGTGTTAGTGTACTTTTCTACACTACGTTACTTTACAATCGTCTTTTGTCTTTAAAATAAGTACATAAGTTAATTCAATTATAACAATAATATTTGTTTCATCAATAGATAATTATTTGGGGTTTATTTATAGTATTCTATCCTTGAGTCTACTATTTTTCCCCTTTATATGTGTGTTAGTCTCCCCTTGGGTTTAACCTGTCTCCTCTTCATTCTTCCTCTTCTTCGTCTTCTTCAGTAGTCTTCATCTTGGTTCGGTTCTCCTCTTCTCATCTGGTTTGATTCCTGTTTAATCGTAGGGATCTGTTCCCTTCCTTTGATTCTTCTTTAGTTCTGGGTTCATACCTTCCTTTGTTAGTTCATAATTGTTTGGTCCATCACCTTTTTTCTTGAGTATGGTTCGTGGTTCCCTTCTTTGTATTTATGTTGTTGGGTCAATCACTTGGGTTGGGTAATATCGTCGTTCGTCGTGTCATAATATTTATATTTTATACATTTTTTAAACATTTTATTTTATATGAAGTATTTTTATATTAAGAATTATCTTTTTTTATTCCTGGCACGGGGTTTGGCTTAATTGTGTTGTAACAATACCAATCTAAAAATTGAATAGATCCTTTTTAAAAGGGCATAAGTCATGATTTCGGCCATTTTTACTTTTTCAACATTTCATGTTTTTTAAATGTAGGTCTATAGATTGTTTTAAAAGGACGTATAGATTGCAGTTAGTTATGGAGCTGTAAAATAATGAATATTCTGGTTCTTTTTAAAAAGGCGTAGTGAGTAACTAACACCCTTAAAAAAAAGCTGCATATCATTTTTGTACTAAGATTGCTTAGTAAACACTTGTTGCAGATTTCTTATTAATTTCCGTTGTTATTGATTAGCTGATCTGTGTCCCTAATCTTAATGACTGTGGTTGTACTTTTTACGCCTAACATTTTAATTAGTGTTTATGAAAAACAATAGTATTTCGACTAATGCTACTAATATAGTAAGATCTCCCAGTATAACAAGGTCACATAATCCATCCGCATACAAAGTCAAGGAAGTTAAATTAACCCGTCTGAAAAGCGAATCATACATTTGTTCACAAAGGAAATTAAGTCTTTCAATGACATCCAGAGTTTGCTCGCAGGTAAGAAATAATTTACTGTGTGATAAAAATCTGTTTTATCTTATAAATCTATAACCTATAAACTTGAGTAGTCCTAACCTACCGTACTTTGAGCATTAGCAGTCTAAAAAATAAGTTAAGTTAGGTTGGTTCCTGAAAAACAAAAACAAAATAATAACATTAAGTCTAATCATTGTTGTGTCTGTTGTTAGTTTAGGTGCAAAAACGAGTGGTTGCAAAGGTAGGGGAAGATATTTGTGTCAATATTATTACAAAGTTTAATAACTTAAACTCTAAAAGTGAGCAAGATTTGTATATACAACCCTTGCTCTGATGTCTGATAGATATCACTGAAATAAAACAAGTGTCCAAGGAAAAATGAAAACAACCAGGAAAAATCTGCAGGTTTTAGGTATCACGTAATTTTGGTTATTAAACAGAAGGATATATATTTGCTTGTTTCTCTGTCAGTATTTGACATCAAAGAAAAATGAGTCTGTAGAATTCGGGACTTAAAGGTGGCTGGGCAAACCCTGGAACATAAAAAAGGTTGCAGCATCAGCCACATCTTACCTCAACGTGTCCTTGATTTAATTAATAATCATATTAGATTTTTTATTCCGAAAGAGTCAAAATATTCAGGTAAAAAGTGTATTATTATTATAATTATTAGAGCACAATTCTAAACATAAAAACAATGTGGAAAATGTTTAAAGAAATGCATTTGGCCTGAAAATTAGATCTCTACATCCAAATAACGCAGCTGTAGCTAAATTAATTGTCAATAATACATGAGGATTGGAAAGAAAGGTCGAAATGAAGTTTGCTAATTTGTGAACGATTCCCTAAAGTCTCTTCCACAGAAGTACCCTGAACTTGTTTTGCGATAACTGTAGTGGGTAAAACAAGATTCAAAGTGTGTCTTGATTTTTGTAGTATTTAACTGGCTCCAGAGGATTTAAGAAGATTCACACATTTTTTCTGTTAAGAGGACACATCTTTTTATCATGTGACTGTGATTGTGATACAATTTGAAAAGCCTTCAACAACATGACAGAATTTACAAAACTATTATTACAAACTGCTAAGCCAGGGGAATTTCAAGTGACAGAGGTATCAACGTCAAGCATTCGTAAATTTTAGATCTGTTGTACTTACTTCTGTAAGTCATTTTGTATGTCTGCAGGAGCAGAAGGGTAGCAAGTAGAAAAAAAATGTATTTTCCAGTTTGTAGTTTCTTCTACTTGTGTACACTTCAGCCAATAAAGGATGTATTAAGGCTTATACAAAGATCAATGGATCCATTCACAACTTCTTCATGGCGAAAACAAACAAACCTTTAACATGCTCCACTGCTTTAGCTTGTCTTGTGGATAAAGGGGGAATTAAGAAAGAGAAAATACAAGATATTGTAAAATTAAAACAAACCTGCATTTTTATGCGGATTATTATTAGGAAATCTATAAGTGCCAACAACAAATAATACCCCTGATAGTGACTTTGATGAAGAAGGAAACCGGGTGGTTTTTAGAGCAAGACTGAAAGACAAAGTGATGAAAGAAAAAAAATGTTGGGACGTTGAAAATAAGGAACTAAGATAATATGAAAGTTTTTGGTCAGACTGCTTACTTTAAAACTATAGACTGCTATAGTACTTATAATACGACACATGACTTTTCGCACCTACCAATGGATGAATATTGTAATGTTTTCTTTCATTTAATTCTGTTACTCAATAAAAATCATTTTTCAGGAAAAAATGCTAAATTTTTCTTTCAAATGCTAAGTCTTCAAATTTCAATAATTTTGGTTAATAAGCATGATAAATTAAACAACTACAAAATCTTGCGTAGTATAATGCAAAAGAGGTAAACCAAAAAATATACATTTCACTTCAAAATTTTCTTTATATTCAAGAAATAGAAAGTTTTTTTTTTAATTTTCCAAAAGTGCTTTTGTGGACTTACGCCCTTTTAAAAGGAATGATTAAGTTAATAATTCTGTAGAAAATTCAATAGAAATATTAAAAATGAAATCTACATTTTAAGAAAAATTGTTTATGAAATTCATACTGAGAATAAATGTACTACTTCTGGTTACACACAAACAAAATATAATCTTTATTCAATAGGTTTTTAAAGTATGGTAGTTTTGAAACATGGAACAACATGAAAGGCTAGAGAGATTAGCCTTCTTTTCGTTCGGTGTGATATTTGCTGGAAAATGCTTTTCTGTGAGATGTAATGGTGAATCCGATTTTCCAAACGCCTTCCTTCCTATGCCTCTTGGAGGTAAGAGTTTTTGGTATTCGTTGAGCAGTTGTTTTACCAGATTGAGTTGATATGTTCAGCCAGTGTTATGTTTTCCAATAAGTACTTTATGCAGAACACACACGTTAAGCACTGAAAGCTCTAACAAATGAGAAAAAAACGCTTTTTATGCCATTTCACAGATTTCACGCTGTTTCAATGGAACTCAAAAGTAAATCAGTTTTGTCAACAGCATCCATGTTTTGGATATACACTACTGTAGACTTTGGCATGATAGATTCACTAGTATTTCTACCTGTTTTACGCATGGGACTGTTTTGCTCGTATGCATTTGGTCAACATCCTAACATTACATTCGTCATGCCATCTTACTGCAAGCATATTTTCGTTATACTGGTTCTCTCTTTCGCCTTGATTTAATTTTTTATTTGTCAGTGGAATGCCCTTTCTATTAGCTTTCACAGACCACACACATTGGTAATATTCCATGTAAATATGAAAATTAAGCAGGGATTGTATACCATTAACCACATAAAGACAATGACCTATGTTTATGCATGGATTCATTATGGTAAGTACAAACTCCCGGACTTTCCAAGATTTGTATTACCAAAGTTATCTTGAATCTGAGTATTAGCTCCAGCATAAGTAATGAAATGTAGTATATATCAACAAATTGTGGTCTGCAATATCAAGTAGGTAAAGTGCAACTTGCACACTCCTAGGGTTTTAGATGCTTACATTTGGAAGCGAATGTAAAGAAAGTGCCAAGTATAAAGGGTTCTAATTTGTATGCAGGTGTAGTAAATACAGGGCTATTGATTCATTTCTGAAATACCAAGAAGGATATTACATAGAGGTAAGTGCACTGTGCTTCTAACTTTTATGACACAGGAACAAAAATGATAATGCACTTAACAACACAGGCATGAATAACAAAGCTGAGACTTTTGTACTGCAATTTGAATTAGAGAGTTGTGCATACAGGCGTAGTTAAACAGGTACTACCGTATTTTCTCGCATAATTAACGCCCCCGCTGTAACGGGCCAAATTTGCGGGTATTTTTATTTATTGCATTTTTTGGGTTTTATGAAATATGTGTAAAGTTTATTTCAATGGTGACCAGACCACGTAGTGAATAGAACAGTGTTGTAACGAAGCGGCAACGCAATATCACGTTGTGCAATCGGTAGAAGAATTTACCAAGCCTCATTTCCAAGAACTTTGTTTGAGTGTGATAGAGCGCCCATACGCATTGTACATCCCGGGGTGCGGACCCACGCTACTTGTACCGCAAAGATGGTGACGAGCACATTTTCTGTTTCGTCTCCTGGACTGTGGCGACGGATATGAAACTTTAAGTCCCGCCTCTTTTGTGACATCGAGCCAGAAGCGCCTAAATATCGTCGGCACACAACACAGAAAAAACTACTATGTATCAGGCATACAGCCACTAAACTGTAACAACTCAGGCTGTGAGCGACGACGAAATCCGTTCGCCAGCAGGCATTAATATCCGTCCGCATGAGATAGACGCTGGAACAGTCCACGAGAAACCGACTTCATTAACAGACGCTTACAGTTTCGGTTCGGGCCCGGTCGGTGGAGTTTTATAAAATGCGACTAATTCAATAATATCGTTAATACCGACCGGGACCCGGGGAATTAACGAACTTAACAAATGTACAAACGGTGACTTGGAGTGGTTTGACAACAGTTAAATTACGGACTTTGGAAGCGCGGGTGAACAAACCACGTGTTGTGCGTGATCGTGGCAGTGAACAGTTTAATAATAAATTTGTAAAATAATCAAACATAATCCAGAGGGGAAAGTATAAAATTGTATGAAAGCGAGCGTGAGCAGAATGGGCTGTCTTAGAAGTAAGAATATTTGAACATGGTACCGAAAGATATATTTCAAAATTTGTTTTGTTTTGTTTAGCATTCTTGTTCTAATGAGTAAAACACTTTTAAGTAATTAAAACTATTTAGTCATTCCAAATATGTGTTAGTCTAAGTTATTTCGTCATTACCACTTTCTCATTTCTGTGCTGCAAGATTCGTCTAAACGTTCCGGGTATCTTCTGAATTATTATTGGGGGTGGTCAGATTGCTAAATTGTCCCTTGCTTTAATTAACGTGGAGTGTTAAGGTTTCGGTATTATAACCTATAAAAATACCGTGGCGACTTTGGCTTCTGATTAAAAAATTTTCTGCAGCAGGTAAGTGAATAAGACTGCAGGTAAGTTCTGGCAGTAGTATTTTATTTATTTAATATATTTTGACCTATTTTGTATCATCACAAATGGCTCACGCTGCCAGGCTTTTCGTTTAATTTTATGTATACGAGATAGACCTATTTTAAAGCACAGAAAATAGGATGTGGTAATGACGAATTTATAAAAAATAGTTATCGTATATAATTACGCACGTGTGAGTAGGTTATGTTTATGTTATGGTGATTTACAGTTGTGGTGGGTGTTTTAATTGTAGAAAAATAGTGGTTTTTATATAAAAAGTGTTATATAAATGAACTTTAAACATGTCTAAAATACAAGGTAATGATATTGGTTTCGAGTGGGATGAGTGGGAGAGTGAATTTCGAGGGGTAGTAGGCGAAATGACGGACGAGGAGTGGGGTAATTTAGATAATAATTTAACGCGGATGGAAGAACAAGAAGAAGGAATATTTGCAGAAATCAATAAACATAGTGAGATGACCAATGTTAAAGGTAAGATAGCTGAAGTAACAGTGGTAGAGAATAAGGCAGAGGATAGGCCTAGTGATAATGATGAGAGTGTGGGGGTGGTAAATAAAGGTAGAGAGACAGACCGAGTTAACAAAAATAAAGTCGATCAGGTGACAGACAATGAGATAAGTAACAATGAGATGAGTGAATCTGATTATAAGACACATGATGATGATTATGATGTGCAACAAGTTTAATGAACGTTTGGATAAACAAAACGCAATGTTAGATGACATGGTTAGTAATACCAAGGAATTCAACAATGAATTGAAAAAACAAAACGAGGAGTGGAGAAGAGATAGATGTCAATTGAAAGAGAGTATGGAAGTTGAATTAAAACAGGTAAGTGACAATAATGTTGTTAATGATAGTGAAGAAATAATTAACCAGGTGAGTGATAACGATGATGAATTCATAAATAACAGTGATCAAATAGTGGAAGAAGTAGTGTTGAATAGTGAAGATAATTATGATGGTTACAATTCTGAGGTAAGTGGGAGTAATACAAGTAATTATAATGATGAAATAACATTAAATAAGAATAATGATTATATAGCTGAAAATGGGGTATCTAAGGATGATACGGTAAGTAACAGTGGTGAAATTAAAAACGTGGTGTTAGAGTGTAAGGTTGTGAGCAGAGAAAGTGTTGATGAGGTTATAAGTGTGTGTGTAGAGAGGTTAAATGGGCAAAGGGCAGATGTTCCCCAAGTTTATGGTGAAACAGAGTTTTCACAGGTGTTTAATGAGGACAGAGTTTTCACCTGTATTTGTATGGAAGACAAGGTGTCTTCAGATGGTCCCTGTATTTTTTGGATTTAACTGGTAAAGCCAGTAGAGGTAATAAATATTTAATGGTGCCCTTTGCATGGAATGGGAGAGTTCAGTATGGTTATGAGAGGTGTTGTAATGAAAGAAAGAGAGAAATAAAAATTTTTGAGATTAATAGAGGTTATGAGATGTTGGTGCAGGTGTTAGATATTGAGAGAGATGAAGAAAGTAAATTGCATTATGAAACAGAGAGAGAGGAATATTTGAATAAAACTGTTATAAATAATGATAAAATAATTGATTTGGTGTTTAGAAAAATTACTGACGGAGACTGGACAAAATTAATTGATCGTGACAGGTTGTATGAAACAATAAATGGTATGATGAAGGATATAGAAATAATGGTGTGTTATAATAATAATAATAACAAAGTGAGTATAAGTAAGAAAGAGAAATGTTATAAAAAGGTACGGCTATTACATGACGATGGAGGCTAGGTTAAGAAATCGGGGGAGAACAGTTTAAGTATGTGAACACATGGTAATAACTTAGCTGATTTTGACATTGAAATATGATATAACTGAATAATTAATGAGGAAGGTTTGTAAATAAAAATGTAGTGAATTTCTTTGTGTGTATTGTAGAATGTCAGGTAAACAATGTGTATGTGTAGTGGTAATGGTTGTTGTAATAATAATATTAATATTTTGGCAATTTAAACAAATGATAAAATTAATTTTTGAGACTAATTGGCTAATTGTAATTGTTGTGATGGCAATGGAAGTTGTATTTTCAGTAATTAATTTGATTAAAATAATTTGAGATGTTTTAAAGGTTTTTGGATTGATTTGAATGTTATATAGTTAAATTTTCTAATGAATTTAAATTATTTTACGAGATTTGTGAATTTGGTAATTAAATGATAAATTGTTTGATTTAAACTAACCATTTTGTTAAATGTTTCAGAGGTGAGTTGGAAGTATTGGTGTATATATTTTGTGTAATTTTAAAATGTGTTGGCGGCGAGGTCATCCACCTTGCTGGAAAGGTCAGCTGATCAGTAGTAAAGTGTCACTGTTAAATTGGTTATTGATGTTCAAGGTAATTAATGTTCTAATGTGTTAAAGATGCTATTTCAAATGATGAGAAAAGTAATTTGATAAAGTGAGAAATAAAGTAATGCTTTGTGAAAGTTAATAAAAGATAAATGGGGTGATAAAGATTTCATTGGGACATATAGATCAGTCCAAGTTGAAGTTAAAGTTAAAATGGTAGTAGAGATAAAAATATTGTTTTGAGTTAATGTAATGTTGTGAGATAATGAAATATAATTTGATAAGTATTGATGTTGACACAGTAGTTATGGGGAATATATGTAGAGTATGGGGTGATATATTGATATTATTAAATGATGATGTTATTTTGTTGTAGTTGAAGTGAGGTAATAAGATTGAGATCTGGGGATGGCAATTTTGTAAGAGGGGTTAGTGTAATGTGGGAGTCCGCAACAAAAGGGTTGGGACGGGAAGGGACCAATTTGGTGGGAAGGGGTTGCCTTAGGTAGAATCCAGGGACCAGATTAAGGAAATGAGCTTTTGGGGGGGGGGAAACACTTATCCTAAGTACAAAGGGTTAGAGAGTATTTTTTTTTATATATTGAGAGAAGGTGGCGATTTGAGTTTCATGGTAAGTTGGGGTTAGAGATTGTTTGATAAATGTTTTAATAGAGATGGATGTCATATGAGTTATAGTTGTTAGTGAGTAGTAGAGTCAGAGTGAGAAAGATATTATATGAATACATGCCAAGTGGCATATCAATCTAAAATAAATAATTTAAATCACCCAAAGTAACGTAGAGTGAGAATACTCAAGAAAGAGATTTATAACAAGAATATAAAATTGTTAATTGAAACCAGTGACAAATTTTGATAGAATTTGAAAATAATGTAAAGTGTTTGTTTGAGTAATTTACCTATCAATTTGAGTGTTATTTATAATAATATTTTGTTGTTTTAAATGTTTTATTTTAGTAGATTTTTGTGTTTAAAGATAGAATTTTACAGAGGTATAATGTACTTTCAGACGTAACTTGTACATAACGTATGTAGGTCAAGGTTCTTGACTTGACCCAGTTTTTGGTCAGCTGATGGGTGAGGTCATATACTAGGCATGTTTAGTATGGAAGTTAATTCAACTTTTGTTTTTTGATCAATTTAAACAAACTTTAAATGATTTCAATATGGAAAGAAATATTTTAATAAAATTAAATTTTTTGAATTCTTGATTTTGCGCCTGCCAGATAATGGATATTTGTAAACTCTGATTATTTTATTGTTGGTGTTCTAATCGTGTTTATTACTATTGAATTATTTTATTGAATTGTATGGTTAGACTCTAGGTGTAATCACATGTTAGGTTAAGGATGTTACTTATTTTAAGAAATGTTAAATTGATTTAATTTTTTTGATAACAAAAAACTAAGGAAGAGAATTTTATAATAAAAGATTTTAGTTTGAATTTTGGATTTTTCACTTAAATGAGATAATAAATTTTTGAAGAACATTTTCATGTTATAATATGTGGAATAAGTGTGTGTGTGAGCCCAGTATCTGCTAAAGGCAGCCCAGTTTGCAGAAAAAGGGGAAACATACCGGTGGAGGATCTGGCATGATCTAAGCCAGGGATTGAGGATTTTTGGGGTAGCATGATAGAAGGTGAGGTGCGCTGTGGTGCGTGTCTGTTCAATTTCTCGGTGTTGGGATCTCTTACAGAGAAGTCCAGTGATCTCGTTCAGATGTGTCCATGGTCGCCAAGCCGGGGGGGGGGGGTCGTTTACCCATGCAGAGTAAGAACAAAAGGGGGTTGTTGGCACCAGTTCCTCACCGGTCCTCTTAGGGGTTTTATCAATGAGATTTCTTCTGTTTTGACAGAAGACCTCTCATTGAGGGGGTATTGTAAAGGGCCAAATTTGCGGGTATTTTTATTTATTGCATTTTTGGGGTTTTATGAAATATGTGTAAAGTTTATTTCAACGGTGACCAGACCACGTGGTGAATAGAACAGTGTTGTAACAAAGCGGCAACGCAATATCACGTGCAATCGGTAGAAGAATTTACCAAGCCTCATTTCCAAGAACTTTGTTTGAGTGTGACAGAGCGCCCATACGCATTGTACATCCCGGGGCGCGGACCCACGCTACTTGTACCGCAAAGATGGTGACGAGCACATTTTCTGTTTCGTCTCCTTGACTGTGGCGACGGATATGAAACTTTAAGTGCCGCCTCTTTTGTGACATCGAGCCAGAAGCGCCTAAATATCGTCGGCACACAACACAGAAAAACTACTATGTATCAGGCATACAGCCACTAAACTGTAACAACTCAGGCTGTGAGCGACGACGAAATCCGTTCGCCGGCAGGCATTAATATCCGTCCGCATGAGATAGACGCTGGAACAGTCCACGAGAAACCGACTTCATTAACAGACGCTTACAGTTTCGGTTCGGGCCCGGTCGGTGGAGTTTTATAAAATGCGACTAATTCAATAATATCTTTAATACCGACCGGGACCCGGGGAATTAACGAACTTAACAAATGTACAAACGGTGACTTGGAGTGGTGTGACAACAGTTAAATTACGGACTTTGGAAGCGCGGGTGAACAAACCACGTGTTGTGCGTGATCGTGGCAGTGAACAGTTTAATAATAAATTTGTAAAATAATCAAACATAATCCAGAGGGGAAAGTATAAAATTGTATGAAAGCGAGCGTGAGCAGAATGGGCTGCCTTAGAAGTAAGAATATTTGAACATGGTACCGAAAGATATATTTCAAAATTTGTTTTGTTTTGTTTTGTTTTGTTTTGTTTAGCATTCTTGTTCTAATGAGTAAAACACTTTTAAGTAATTAAAACTATTTAGTCATTCCAAATATGTGTTAGTCTAAGTTATTTTGTCATTACCACTTTCTCATTTCTGTGCTGCAAGATTCGTCTAAACGTTCCGGGTATCTTCTGAATTATTATTGGGGGTGGTCAGATTGCTAAATTGTCCCTTGCTTTAATTAAGGTGGAGTGTTAAGGTTTCGGTATTATAACCTATAAAAATACCGTGGCGACTCTGGCTTCTGATTAAAAAATTTTCTGCAGCAGGTAAGTGAATAAGACTGCAGGTAAGTTCTGGCAGTAGTATTTTATTTATTTAATATATTTCGACCTATTTTGTATCATCACAAATGGCTCACGCTGCCAGGATTTTCGTTTAATTTTATTTATACGAGATAGACCTATTTTAAAACACAGAAAATAGGATGTGGTAATGACGAATTTATAAAAAATAGTTATCGTATATAATTACGCATGTGTGAGTAGGTTATGTTTATGTTATGGTGATTTACAGTTGTGGTGGGTGTTTTAATTGTAGAAAAATAGTGGTTTTTATATAAAAAGTGTTATATAAATGAACTTTAAACATGTCTAAAATACAAGGTAATGATATTGGTTTCGAGTGTGGGATGAGTGGGAGAGTGAATTTCGAGGGGTAGTAGGCAAAATGACGGACGAGGAGTGGGGTAATTTAGATAATAATTTAACGCGGATGGAAGAACAAGAAGAAGGAATATTTGCAGAAATCAATAAACATAGTGAGATGACCAATGTTAAAGGTAAGATAGCTGAAGTAACAGTGGTAGAGAATAAGGCAGAGGATAGGCCTAGTGATAATGATGAGAGTGTGGGGGGTGGTAAATAAAGGTAGAGAGACAGACCGAGTTAACAAAAATAAAGTCGATCAGGTGACAGACAATGAGATAAGTAACAATGAGATGAGTGAATCTGATTATAAGACACAGATGATGATTATGATGTGCAACAAGTTTAATGAACGTTTGGATAAACAAAACGCAATGTTAGATGACATGGTTAGTAATACCAAGGAATTCAACAATGAATTGAAAAAACAAAACGAGGAGTGGAGAAGAGATAGATGTCAATTGAAAGAGAGTATGGAAGTTGAATTAAAACAGGTAAGTGACAATAATGTTGTTAATGATAGTGAAGAAATAATTAACCAGGTGAGTGATAACGATGATGAATTCATAAATAACAGTGACCAAATAGTGGAAGAAGTAGTGTTGAATAGTGAAGATAATTATGATGGTTACAATACTGAGGTAAGTGGGAGTAATACAAGTAATTATAATGATGAAATAACATTAAATAAGAATAATGATTATATAGCTGAAAATGGGGTATCTAAGGATGATACGGTAAGTAACAGTGGTGAAATTAAAAACGTGGTGTTAGAGTGTAAGGTTGTGAGCAGAGAAAGTGTTGATGAGGTTATAAGTGTGTGTGTAGAGAGGTTAAATGGGCAAAGGGCAGATGTTCCCCAAGTTTATGGTGAAACAGAGTTTTCACAGGTGTTTAATGAGGACAGAGTTTTCACCTGTATTTGTATGGAAGACAAGGTGTCTTCAGAGGGTCCCTGTATTTTTTGGATTTAACTGGTAAAGCCAGTAGAGGTAATAAATATTTAATGGTGCCCTTTGCATGGAATGGGAGAGTTCAGTATGGTTATGAGAGGTGTTGTAATGAAAGAAAGAGAGAAATAAAAATTTTTGAGATTAATAGAGGTTATGAGATGTTGGTGCAGGTGTTAGATATTGAGAGAGATGAAGAAAGTAAATTGCATTATGAAACAGAGAGAGAGGAATATTTGAATAAAACTGTTATAAATAATGATAAAATAATTGATTTGGTGTTTAGAAAAATTACTGACGGAGACTGGACAACATTAATTGATCGTGACAGGTTGTATGAAACAATAAATGGTATGATGAAGGATATAGAAATAATGGTGTGTTATAATAATAATAATAACAAAGTGAGTATAAGTAAGAAAGAGAAATGTTATAAAAAGGTACGGCTATTACATGACGATGGAGGCTAGGTTAAGAAATTGGGGGAGAACAGTTTAAGTATGTGAATACATGGTAATAACTTAGCTGATTTTGACATTGAAATATGATATAACTGAATAAATAATGAGGAAGGTTTGTAAATAAAAATGTAGTGAATTTCTTTGTGTGTATTGTAGAATGTCAGGTAAACAATGTGTATGTGTAGTGGTAATGGTTGTTGTAATAATAATATTAATATTTTGGCAATTTAAACAAATGATAAAATTAATTTTTGAGACAGTA
The DNA here is from genome assembly GCA_034769895.1 of Magicicada septendecula. NCBI lineage: Eukaryota > Metazoa > Arthropoda > Insecta > Hemiptera > Cicadidae > Magicicada > Magicicada septendecula. The sequence continues at coordinate 888,961,485 of CM068367.1, forward strand.
ATTGGCTAATTGTAATTGTTGTGATGGCAATGGAAGTTGTATTTTCAGTAATTAATTTGATTAAAATAATTTGAGATGTTTTAAAGGTTTTTGGATTGATTTGAATGTTATATAGTTAAATTTTCTAATGAATTTAAATTATTTTACGAGATTTGTGAATTTGGTAATTAAATGATAAATTGTTTGATTTAAACTAACCATTTTGTTAAATGTTTCAGAGGTGAGTTGGAAGTATTGGTGTATATATTTTGTGTAATTTTAAAATGTGTTGGCGGCGAGGTCATCCACCTTGCTGGAAAGGTCAGCTGATCAGTAGTAAAGTGTCACTGTTAAATTGGTTATTGATGTTCAAGGTAATTAATGTTCTAATGTGTTAAAGATGCTATTTCAAATGATGAGAAAAGTAATTTGATAAAGTGAGAAATAAAGTAATGCTTTGTGAAAGTTAATAAAAGATAAATGGGGTGATAAAGATTTCATTGGGACATATAGATCAGTCCAAGTTGAAGTTAAAGTTAAAATGGTAGTAGAGATAAAAATATTGTTTTGAGTTAATGTAATGTTGTTGTGAGATAATGAAATATAATTTGATAAGTATTGATGTTGACACAGTAGTTATGGGGAATATATGTAGAGTATGGGGTGATATATTGATATTATTAAATGATGATGTTATTTTGTTGTAGTTGAAGTGAGGTAATAAGATTGAGATCTGGGGATGGCAATTTTGTAAGAGGGGTTAGTGTAATGTGGGAGTCCGCAACAAAAGGGTTGGGACGGGAAGGGACCAATTTGGTGGGAAGGGGTTGCCTTAGGTAGAATCCAGGGACCAGATTAAGGAAATGAGCTTTTTGGGGGGGGGGGAAACACTTATCCTAAGTACAAAGGGTTAGAGAGTATTTTTTTTTATATATTGAGAGAAGGTGGCGATTTGAGTTTCATGGTAAGTTGGGGTTAGAGATTGTTTGATAGATGTTTTAATAGAGATGGGTGTCATATGAGTTATAGTTGTTAGTGAGTAGTAGAGTCAGAGTGAGAAAGATATTATATGAATACATGCCAAGTGGCATATCAAGCTAAAATAAATAATTTAAATCACCCAAAGTAACGTAGAGTGAGAATACTCAAGAAAGAGATTTATAACAAGAATATAAAATTGTTAATTGAAACCAGTGACAAATTTTGATAGAATTTGAAAATAATGTAAAGTGTTTGTTTGAGTAATTTACCTATCAATTTGAGTGTTATTTATAATAATATTTTGTTGTTTTAAATGTTTTATTTTAGTAGATTTTTGTGTTTAAAGATAGAATTTTACAGAGGTATAATGTACTTTCAGACGTAACTTGTACATAACGTATGTAGGTCAAGGTTCTTGACTTGACCCAGTTTTGGTCAGCTGATGGGTGAGGTCATATACTAGGCATGTTTAGTATGGAAGTTAATTCAACTTTTGTTTTTTGATCAATTTAAACAAACTTTAAATGATTTCAATATGGAAAGAAATATTTTAATAAAATTAAATTTTTTGAATTCTTGATTTTGCGCCTGCCAGATAATGGATATTTGTAAACTCTGATTATTTTATTGTTGGTGTTCTAATCGTGTTTATTACTATTGAATTATTTTATTGAATTGTATGGTTAGACTCTAGGTGTAATCACATGTTAGGTTAAGGATGTTACTTATTTTAAGAAATGTTAAATTGATTTAATTTTTTTGATAACAAAAAACTAAGGAAGAGAATTTTATAATAAAAGATTTTAGTTTGAATTTTGGATTTTTCACTTAAATGAGATAATAAATTTTTGAAGAACATTTTCATGTTATAATATGTGGAATAAGTGTGTGTGTGAGCCCAGTATCTGCTAAAGGCAGCCCAGTTTGCAGAAAAAGGGGAAACATACCGGTGGAGGATCTGGCATGATCTAAGCCAGGGATTGAGGATTTTTGGGGTAGCATGATAGAAGGTGAGGTGCGCTGTGGTGCGTGTCTGTTCAATTTCTCGGTGTTGGGATCTCTTACAGAGAAGTCCAGTGATCTCGTTCAGATGTGTCCATGGTCGCCAAGCCAGGGGGGTCGTTTACCCATGCAGAGTAAGAACAAAAGGGGGTTGTTGGCACCAGTTCCTCACCGGTCCTCTTAGGGGTTTTATCAATGAGATTTCTTCTGTTTTGACAGAAGACCTCTCGTTGAGGGGGTATTGTAACGGGCCAAATTTGCGGGTATTTTTATTTATTGCATTTTTTGGGTTTTATGAAATATGTGTAAAGTTTATTTCAACGGTGACCAGACCACGTGGTGAATAGAACAGTGTTGTAACGAAGCGGCAACGCAATATCACGTTGTGCAATCGGTAGAAGAATTTACCAAGCCTCATTTCCAAGAACTTTGTTTGAGTGTGACAGAGCGCCCATACGCATTGTACATCCCGGGGCGCGGACCCACGCTACTTGTACCGCAAAGATGGTGACGAGCACATTTTCTGTTTCGTCTCCTTGACTGTGGCGACGGATATGAAACTTTAAGTGCCGCCTCTTTTGTGACATCGAGCCAGAAGCGCCTAAATATCGTCGGCACACAACACAGAAAAACTACTATGTATCAGGCATACAGCCACTAAACTGTAACAACTCAGGCTGTGAGCGACGACGAAATCCGTTCGCCGGCAGGCATTAATATCCGTCCGCATGAGATAGACGCTGGAACAGTCCACGAGAAACCGACTTCATTAACAGACGCTTACAGTTTCGGTTCGGGCCCGGTCGGTGGAGTTTTATAAAATGCGACTAATTCAATAATATCGTTAATACCGACCGGGACCCGGGGAATTAACGAACTTAACAAATGTACAAACGGTGACTTGGAGTGGTGTGACAACAGTTAAATTACGGACTTTGGAAGCGCGGGTGAACAAACCACGTGTTGTGCGTGATCGTGGCAGTGAACAGTTTAATAATAAATTTGTAAAATAATCAAACATAATCCAGAGGGGAAAGTATAAAATTGTATGAAAGCGAGCGTGAGCAGAATGGGCTGCCTTAGAAGTAAGAATATTTGAACATGGTACCGAAAGATATATTTCAAAATTTGTTTTGTTTTGTTTTGTTTTGTTTAGCATTCTTGTTCTAATGAGTAAAACACTTTTAAGTAATTAAAACTATTTAGTCATTCCAAATATGTGTTAGTCTAAGTTATTTCGTCATTACCACTTTCTCATTTCTGTGCTGCAAGATTCGTCTAAACGTTCCGGGTATCTTCTGAATTATTATTGGGTGTGGTCAGATTGCTAAATTGTCCCTTGCTTTAATTATGGTGGAGTGTTAAGGTTTCGGTATTATAACCTATAAAAATACCGTGGCGACTCTGGCTTCAGATTAAAAAATTTTCTGCAGCAGGTAAGTGAATAAGACTGCAGGTAAGTTCTGGCAGTAGTATTTTATTTATTTAATATATTTCGACCTATTTTGTATCATCACAAATGGCGCACGCTGCCAGGATTTTTGTTTAATTTTATTTATACGAGATAGACCTATTTTAAAGCACAGAAAATAGGATGTGGTAATGACGAATTTATAAAAAATAGTTATCGTATATAATTACGCACGTGTGAGTAGGTTGTGTTTATGTTATGGTGATTTACAGTTATGGTGGGTGTTTTAATTGTAGAAAAATAGTGGTTTTTATATAAAAAGTGTTATATAAATGAACTTTAAACATGTCTAAAATACAAGGTAATGATATTGGTTTCGAGTGGGATGAGTGGGAGAGTGAATTTCGAGGGGTAGTAGGCGAAATGACGGATGAGGAGTGGGGTAATTTAGATAATAATTTAACGCGGATGGACCGCAAATTTAATACAAATGCTAAACCAATAGAAACGTCTAAAAAAACACGTTCTGTGTATCTTCTGTAATTGTTAATTATATTAATTGAGATTTTGGCTACTTATAGAGCTTTAATTACTGAACACAATGCAGTTTTCAGAATTGCTGTATATTTATTGGTTTTGAAGTTATCGCAGGTTGAACTGCAAAAATGAATTGAGTAAAATTCATGTCTGATCCGACCGCGTGCTTCACTGTGACGAAGTTAGAGTGAGGTAGTTGCCTATTATATGCTCTCTGTCTTGCTTATGGCACACAGCCTGTCCCTTTCATATAATGCTTAAATATGACGGCATATTATGAATCGTTATATATACCCCTCCTCGGTATAAAAAAAATTGATTATTTATTAGTTTGCTCTATCTTATTATTAACATCATTAACTCCAACTTGCCTAATGTACTCTATTTGATTGTTCAGAAGAAAACTCAACCGTAATTTTATGCCAAATGATGATAACTTCAATGAGTTGAACTGATTTTGTGTATATTACAGTACAGTATATTTAATGTATCTTTTAAATGTCAATAAATTTCAAATGAAATTTGGGTATATCTGAAATCCTCGAATAATTTACGCACCCGAAATTTTCGACGGTATTTTTCGTCAAAAAAGTGCGTTAATTATGCGAGAAAATATGGTATTTAAATAATAATGTCTAGGCATAATAAATTAGATTTTTTTTTTCATAAAACTGGACTTGTTTTTAATAAAGAATTTGGGTTTTTATAAATTTTTTGTATAAATGTTCCAGCCATTAAGTCAGACATGTACCTCTGATTTTCCTGATATGAGCAGAGCATAATTCATTTATGAGAACATGGTATCATTAATTTCTTGTGCATGAATTATTTGTGTTTTTAATAAATTTTTTAATATAAGGGTCAATCCATTTCAAGCGTCCAGCACTGGTTGCCTGACCATTTAAAAAAAAATCATTATGTATCCATATTATGTTTTATTTGTATTGTACCCGGTTTACAGATGGTGGCCATTTTTGTTCTATGGCGCACACCATTTTATCCATTTGTAGACATTTACGGTATTCTAATTTCTCAGGTTTGGATTGTCCTAGGCCTTTCAAATAAACTTCATTGTTTTTATTACACTATAACGTACAATTTAAAGCCTCGTTTACTTACCTAGTATGTTTATGTACAGGTGCTCTTTGGATCTGAAGTTGTCAAACAAGACGAATAAAATTAAATTTTCATAGTGTAATTTCTCAAGGAAGGGAAAGAATCTCAGCCTTAATTTTTTAAATGCTTATTTATTTATGAGTGTAGTTAATTTATAAGTATCAGTGGTAAGTAATATACTTTATAAAAATTACAGACTCTTAAAAATGGAAATTTTTTCAAATTTTAAGTTTTGATATCTCCGTTCGGAGACTAGAGAAAGTCGGAAAACTTGCACACATAAAAGATCTCAATGCTAGGAAACTTCAGTATAAATTTCAACTTTGATATTCAACTTAGAGCAGGGAAATTTTTGTTGAAAATCAGGTTAAAATGGTTGTTTTCCGGATAGGGAATCAGGTGGCAGTAAACAATAATTCAGTTATTTAGGCTTTTCAAACTAAGATAACTGTTTCTTAAAAATATACACCAGGTTTTTTGCTCTAAATAGACAGAATATTATAGTCTATTAATACCATAACTCGCATTCATTACAGTGTTTAGACCTAACTTTGTATCCAAAAAGTGTTTTAAATTCTATAATATTGTATGTTATAAAATTTCAATTCTTAATGTTTATAAACATTAGTAATTTTTAAACAATACACTACTCACCATTGATACTTTTTATACATTAACTATATTCATATGTAAATAAGTATTTAAAACATAAAGGTTTTCTGAATAATTCTTTTTTCATTTGTAGACAATCAGGCTAGTGTTAAGACAGTAAAGACAAGTCTCATAAGACAGTATGACAGATTGCACTTTCTGGGTTTGGTGTGAGAATTTTGGTAAGGAGAAATGAACTATAATGTTTAGACATCTGTCATACGAGGTCAATGATAATTAATAATACATTTCTAGAATAGGTATCACACTTTAACTGTCTACTTTGTGGCCGGATTTAAACGGAATATGAAGCTATGACTTTAATGTTAAACAGCTGTCAAATAATTAAAATAGCTTAATTTCCAAAACATAATGGGGGAAACAGCCCAGAAACGTTTTTTAAAGTGATGACTGTAGGATGTATGATTGAAAACAATAGACACTATGCTAGTGGATGTCTTCAGCTAGCAGAAATGACGTTGCTTTGAATATTATGGTACTTTGAGAGGATATTGATGATCAAGACAGGATAAAGTGTTAATTATAGTCAGCATTGAGATTGGTGAACTCACTTAACACATGTCTAAAATGGACTGAGGTAATAATGTTATAGCTGTGTGTTAAACAATCATGAATGTTTGTAACAGGGGTGTAGAATATAATACCATTTGACATGACAATTCTAATATATACCAGTTTAATTATCTTACATTTAAGAATATACTGTTAATGTTTGAGTTTGCATGAATAACGTTAAAGATATAATTAACAACATTTTTAATATAAGAATGGATGCATTTGGTAGTGCAACTAAGAATCAGAGAAAAAACTTGTTATTCTGGACACCAGAAAAATTTACAGTTAATAAATATAAACTCTTCTTATGCAGAGAAGTACTTACTTTTGGTGGCTTTCATACTACACATGGATTGGAAACTTCCTATAGAGTTTCCAATAAAAATGTTTATCAAAATTCAGATGGAAATATAAATTTTTCAAAATCGAAAATCAATTTTGCAAAATCAAAAATCAGTTTTGCATAAAAATCAAATTGAAACAAACTAGACACATTGTATAGGAGTTGTCTAACAATTGTTTTTAAAAACACAAACTGTTAGAGAAACTGATGAGTCATTAACTACAATCACCCATCCTTGTTATGTGCAGGGGTGCAGAATTGTAGCGTATATTCATCAGTATTCATCAGCTTAGCATGTAAGTTTAAGTAATCAGTAGAACATAAGTTTATATGTAACAGTGATAGACAATACAGTCAGTTGTTGAGAAATGGCAGCCTTCGCTTGTCTTTTGTGGAGGCTGTCTGTCAGTTACTTTGAGGCTGCATACACATTTGGGACAAGATACTGAAGAAACTGTGTGAAGTGGTATTTTCCACCATGCAAATGTCTTTCCAAGGACTGTTTTAAAATCTGGGAAACCTTGAGTATTGAGGGTGCATTCCAAAAATAAAGACCTCAAAAAATAAAAAGAGTGTTGAACTTGATACTCCTCTTATCCAGGTGGTTGTCATTTATTTGCAAACATTTCCAGTTTTGTTAGTTTTATTAGCAGCGATCGTAACACCAACTTTGTCACTACTTATTGCCACACTGTTAAATACTTCATTCTTGACGAGGCCTTTCAGTGTCTTCACCATCTTCAGGTCTTAAACGGCCTTAAGATTAAGACCTGAAGATGGTGGAGACACCGAAAGGCCTCGTCAAGAATGAAGTATTTAGCAGTGTGTCCCTTAAAAAGCAACAACAAACTTATATCTTATAAAATAAGTGAAGTTCATACATGAAAAATGATACTTACAAAATTTTAGCAAGTTCAGTTTCTTTAAGATTTTCAAAATTCCTTTTTTAACATTTGAGTCCTGTCACCTGGCATTACTACGGAAATTAGCAAAGTTTTGACCAGAATCACCTGAAAAGTACATGCTTATGAAAATTGAGCATTTATTTATTAAAAGAGTACATACAGTACTGTAATAAATATGTGATCATATTTATTTTCTTTTACAATCATAGAAAATTATATTAATTTTTATTGACACTTTGAACCAGACCATTAAAATGACCATTATGCTTATGCCGGGCCTTTTTTGCCCAGCATTCATTTAAAATACTGTAGCTTCTACACCATACATTAAAAATTCATGTTACTTCTATATTTATAAAATCGAAATATTTAAAATGTTATGTACTGTATTATAATTTAGGTGTCTTATGTTACCTGTAATTACTTTTCAAAAATCTATGTTTTGGAAAACAAAAAATAGGCCAAGATGATGTAAAATTAAATATGATGTATTAACGATGTTTTTATTACTTGTTATAAACACATTATACATAGTGTTATATAGTGTTTCAGTAATCAGTTTATAAATTTTTTTACGTGAATGAAAACATGGTTCTAAGCACAATAGTCTTTAACATGCAATGTGTGCTGAGTTTTTGTCACCTGTTGTTATGAAAGTGAATGCCAGTGCAGTCTAGGGGATGATTTAAATACTATAAGGACACGAGTGACAGCTATAAGTTCTTTTTTTAACAGCTCCAAGACATATTTATCTACACAGTACCATATAGAAACACAGTGAAACTGCAAGCCATAAGATGACATTCGGTGGCATTCTTGGAAATTTTAAAATGATATATTGACACCCATAGGTATCAAAGTATTAAGTTTTAATTAATTATAAATAAAAAAAATAAGTCTGTGTTCAAGAAGATGTGAGTTTTATATGGTTTTATATGGACAGGAGTTTATTATTTTCTGTAGTTATTCTTACTGTTTTTATACATTTCATGTTCCACAACAATGATAGAAATCATCTGGTGTTTCCTTAGTATTTTACTTTATATCAAATGCTGAAAGGTGTGATTTGTTTTGTTGATTTAGGTTTATTCAGTAAGAGTTTGCAGTATTGTCCATACAGATAACATCAGTTGGACACATACATACATACACATACATTAGACAATTAACTAACGGTTTGAAAATTATATTAAAATAAAATTATTTTCAATATAATAACAATCTATATCATCAAAAAAAAATGGACTTGCTATGGGAGCCCCAGCCTCCGCTATCACCTCTGAAATCTTTTTTACAAAAACAAGATAAAGAAATAATAAATATAATAAAATTGTACGACCCATTAGGATGCTACTTTAGATACATTGATAACACGCTATAAATATCCCAAAATAAGGGCATTAACATTTCTATATGTTAAATTTAATTAACAATTTACAAAACAAAATAAAATTCACAACAGAAGAAGAATCTAATAATAAACTGAATTACTTAGATCTAAACATAAATAGAAATGAAAATAATTTTGAGTACTCAATATGCAGGAAACTATCTCAAACTAATTTAATAATTCCAAATAAGTCTGATCATACAAACCTTCATGTAAAAATCCACCTACTAATGATAATATAAAATATCAACTTTAATTATTACGGAAACATAATTCATAAACTAACCAAACTATTTGAAGATACAAACTCAAAAATATCTTTTTTAACTCATGTTCTCTGGTATCCAAGTCACATTTCAATACAGATTAAAATATATTACCTTTTTATCCGTCGTGTGACTTCTTATTGTTTTTTATTTAAATGACGCGTTTCGAAGCACAAGGCCTCATCTTCAGATTTCAGTCCCGTGTGGACGTCGTTATCACGTTAAAATTAAACTATTGCACATTAAAGTAAACCACACTACACACGTGAACCGATGTCTGGGTGCTCACCCTTTGCTGGCTCGCGACAGACAAAATTGAGTGCGTCGCGAGCCAGCAAAGGGTGCGCACCCAGACATTGGTTCACGTGTGTAGTGTGGTTTACTTTAATGTGCAATAGTTTAATTTTAATGTGATAACGACGTCCACAGGGGACTGAAATCTGAAGATGAGGCCTTGTGCTTAGAAACACGTAATTTAAATAAAAAACAATAAGAAGTCACACGACGGATAAAAAAGGTAATATATTTTAATCTGTATATTAAAAATATCTTATAACATAGATAATATTGTTTTTAATAAAATAAAACCTAAAATTAAAGTCAACATTCACAATAACAATG